>JARLTB010000027.1:0-600000 GCA_030141615.1 Unio pictorum | reverse complement strand
AATACATACTACATACAAAATATCAAAACAAATTTTCCAGTCTTGTTTTGATCTTCGCTAACTTTCTTCATATTGAGGTTTTCTGTTTTGCATATCTGTAGCAATGAATGATAAAGAAACTTTATATGGCATACAAACCATGTCATCAGCCAGTAGTATGTAGGTGTAGTCAACCAGTTTTGTGTTGATGTGGAAGGTCTCCTGTGTCTACATATGTTTATAGGACGAGTTCAACTGCAAACTGTACAGACCTAGATCTGCCAGTGCATAATGTGCCATCAGATCTGGGTTGATGTGGTATGTTCAGAGTAATCAGTAGACACTGATCTGCTGGCACATTATGCTATGACAGACCATGATCTTTGTTGTTTGCAGTTTGACTCGACTTATAAGCCAGTATTTATGGTATGCGTGTTGAGGTGCATATGTGGTCAGCCTGCATAGTGTAATATATGCAGTGTGTATATGTGCGGTCATCCTGTGGTATGTATATATGGTCATCCTGTGGTATGTATATATGGTCATTCTGTGGTATGTATATATGGTCATCCTGTGGTATCTATATATGGTCATCCTGTGGTATGTATATATGGTCATCCTGTGGTATGTATATATGGTCAAACTGTAGTGTGTATGTGTGGTCAGCTGGCAGTGCAAGATTCAGTATAAATGAATTGCTTCCCCAAATTGTCAGAATTCAGTCCAGTTCAAGAAAGGTAATAGTTTGATTTCTGAGGCAAACTTTTCACCGTTTGGTCAAGAAGGACCACTCTGGTGACCTAGTGGTTAAAGCATCTGCCTCACATTCAGGAGTTTATGGGTTTGAATCCTGGCCAAGTCATACCAAAGACATGATAATGGTACTAACAGCTTCCTTGCTAGACACTCAGCAGTAAGATGCTAGTTTTAGGATTGGTCAGCCTGGTGTCAGGTTAATGTGACTGGGTGGGACATCATTCTGCATGTCTGTGGCATGATGTCCCAGTGTTAGACATCACTGTAAACTGCCACACTGCAGACATTGTAGTGATATGACTGAAAAATTGTTAAAGCTATGTTAAAATTCCAAATCACATATACACATACTTATGTAGAAGGTCAGATGTAACTTGTTTTGAAATTCTCTGCATTTCTTAGACATACATCATAATCCATGTTGTCCAAGTAATGCAATATTTTAAAAAATCTGATTTTTCTCATTCACATTTGAGTATACAGTAAACTTCTCAAGACCATATGCCATATAGACCAAAAATTTATATTTTGGTTTTGATGCAGCTTTTATTGAACAATGAGAACTTCATGATCAAGAAAGAATCATTTGAGATCCAAGTGGACTTAAATAAGTGCTCTAAATTCCTATAAACAAAACTGAATCTAAGTACTCTACATTCCTAGAAACAACATTGAATCTAAGTACTCTACATTCCTGGAAACAACATTGAATCTAAGTACTCTACATTCCTAGAAACAACATTGAATCTAAGTACTCTACATTCCTAGAAACAATATTGAATCTAAGTACTCTCCATTCCTAGAAACAACATTGAACTCTACATTCCTAGAAACAACATTGAATCTAAGTACTCTACATTCCTAGAAACAACATTGAATCTAAGTACTCTACATTCCTAGAAACAACATTGAATCTAAGTACTCTACATTCCTAGAAACAACATTGAATCTAAGTACTCCACATTCCTAGAAACAACATTGAATCTAAGTACTCTACATTCCTAGAAACAACATTGAATCTAAGTACTCTACATTTCTAGAAATAACATTGAATCTAAGTGCTCTACATTCTGATAAACAACCATGAATCTAAGTGCTCAACATTCTGATAAACAACCTTGAATCTAAGTGCTCTACATTCATATAAACATTCAATGTGTGTGTGTGTGTGATTTGGATTTTTGATGTAGTGTTAACAGTTTTCATGCAAATCACGACAATGTCTGCAGTGTGTTAGTCTGCAGTGTGTTAGTCTGTAGTGATATCTTGTACTTGGGCATCATGCCACAGACATGTAGCATCATAATGGACATCATGTCCCACCCATTCTCATTATCTTGACACCCGGCTGACCATTCCTTACACTAATCTCTTAATGCTGAGCATCTAGCAAAGCAGCTGCTAGTAGCATTTTTATAAGTGCCTGGTATGACTTGGCCAGGATTCAAACCTTTGACCTCCTTGATCCAAGGCAGATGGTCTTAATTCTTGGCCACCTGAGTGGTAAGCTTGAATGTAAGTACTCTAACTTTTCATGTATTCATAATGGATCATATATTATTAAATATTTCCATTTAAAATTGCAGAAAAACATATCACTAAATGTAAGTATGTCAATGCAATACTCAGTTTCATACAAGTGACATAAAATATTTTAATTTAAAATAGATTATTAATCAATAATATTATTAAATAATATATAAAATAATGTTGATTTGGGTGAGTAAAGCATCTTATCAATGTATGAACCCTCCTGTTTGAATTTTGCACATGCATCTAATTAGTGTATTTACTAAGTTGGTATTATATTTATTTTCCATCTGTTTCTTATTTATGCTGCCTCAGATGAGAAATAAAAATATATCAAATAAAGTTCAAAATCTTTCTAAAATTGATATTTTTTATTCAGTGTTGAAAAATAGGAATGCAGATTTTTTTTTTTATTGGACAAAAGAATATCAACTAAAAAGTTCAATCTACCACAAAATATTCTGCAGGTTTCTTAACAAAAATTTTCAAAAAAAAATAGAAAATTGTCTCGGAATGGCAAAATTTGTAATTCATGTTCAGTATTGACGCACAAGTGATTAAATACGTGAGGAATATTAAAATTTTGTGGTATCATGAAAAGTGACTGTTTAACACATTAACCCCTGGAAGTTTTTGCTGTTTTCGCATGAAATGCAAGTAGGAAACACATTTTGGGGACTATTTCGGAATACATCGTAATACATCGATTTCCTATCAATCATCCGTTAGACAAATGGTTGCTAATGATACAGGAAATGTTTTTCATTGGTCAGTTTGCTGGCGCATGAGCAGTAGGGCAAAAATCGGACTCCTTTTTTTTTTTTTTGCTTAACTTTTCGTATGTAGAAGACTCTTTATTCAAAATGTCCACCTTATCCTACTTTTTGCACAGGTTCACCTGTCTGTTTGCGTCTCAGACCGGTCTTCCGTAGATCTGAGGTCATAAAGTCTAAAATCTGGACACAAATTCGGAATCCGACCATGGGCGATTTTTGGATGAAAAAAAAACGGGTCCAAAAATTTCGGTTTTTCCCTCTGTATTTTGTAATGCAATTAAAATGTCCATATTACTTGCTATCATTGTAAAGCTACATCTGTCTACTTTTCAATGATACCACCCACTTTAGTGTATCATGTATGACCTTGATGCTACAGACCATGGAAGTAGGCTACTACCTCATACCCCGTAAAGTCGTCGCTAGAGGTTAATGTGTTAATAGCAAATACTGTTGTATATCAATAGTACATAAAACCAAATACTACAGTATACTATGAGTACATAATAACAAATACCATAGTATACTATTAGTACATGATACCAAATACCATAGTATACTATTAGTACATAATAACAAATACCATAGTATACTATTAGTACATAATACCAAATACCATAGTATACTGTTAGTACATAATACCAAATACCATAATATACTATTAGTTAAAAAAGACAAATACCATAGTATACTATTACTTAAAAAAACTGATATCATAACATGTACATGTATCAGTAATGAAATGTGTCTAGAAAGCATAATGTATCAATATTGAAATGTGTCTAGAAAGCATAATGTATCAATATTGAAAGGTATCCCGGAAGCATGGTGTATCAATAATGAAATGTATTCAGGAAGGATAGTGTATCAATAATGAAATGTGTCCAGGAGTAATAATGTATCAATAATGAAATGAGTGCAGAAAAGCATGATGTATCAATAATGAAATGTGTCCAGGAAGCATGGGATGTCAGTAATTAAAGGTGTCCAATAAGCACAATGTATCAGTAATGAAATGTGTCCAGAAAGCATGATATATCAGCAATGAAAGGTGTCCAAGAAGTATACTGTATCAATAATAAGAGTTTTCCAGGAACTATAATGTATCAGTGAGTAAGTTGTTTTAGCTATTAAAGTTTGAGTGCTTGACTGAAAGATTGAATATAATGCATTTGTAATCCACCATCCATGTAGTTATTACTTTACAATATTAGATGGCCAGTTTTCGATGTTAAGATCCTGAAGTAATGATAAATAACATTATGTACAAAATTTTAGAAGAAAAATAAATAAAACACTTGTATATTCATGTATTTAAAAAGATTGGACATTATGTAACTACTGTTATTCATTCCTAGATAGATATAATTCCAGCATATTTTTTTGAAAATAATGTAGCACATTAACTTTTATGTTAAATTGCATAAAATATATACCAATGCATGTATATAAATATTTGACATGTTATATGTTGAAGCTAAGGGGACCATATGCTACCAGAATGTAACAAGTAAATGAGTGAAGGTTTTTATTTATTACTATTTAAAATTAATTTTATAACAATATTAATCCAGGTCTTAAAATATTGCACAAAATATTGCTGATACTGACATAATGCTATAAAGATATTAACTTTGTTTTTAAAATTTCAGAAAATGTATGCTATTGCATATCTGCTTAATGTTTGAAATTATGTAAGAAGATTTTGTCAAAGTATTTAAGCCATTTTGAATTTGCCAGTTTTGATTGATTTTTTTCAAATTTTTTAAAACAGGTATAAAGCCAATTTGCTAATAAAATATAAATAGAATCATAGCTAATATTACTTTTAGTTTTAACTGAAGGTCAAAACTGTCGGTCAAACTTACCTTTGAGGTAGCTATGTAAAATTTCCAATGTTTTACATGGTTATCCTTTTTATATACTAACTCTCTGAAGAAAATCTTCCATGGTTTAACTTTATGTTATGAGAGAGGCTGATTAGATCTGTTAGAATGAACCATCCTTACAGATGATCAGCAGTATTACTTGTCGAGCTCAATGAATTGATTCTCACATGAGATTCCCTGTGATCTGTCTGCAATTCACACAACACGTTACACTGACTCTTACTACAGTGTAGTTGATGGTTATAATTCAAATGTCATTGATTTTTTTTCAGAAGTTACCCAATTACTTATGGGTTGGACTGTAGCTCCACCACTTTCTGCCCACTTTTCGCCTCTGATTGAAAGAAAATTAACATGCTGAATTATGTCAGTTAGTTTTTGTACGAGAAAAAGTACAAGTAGAGGACTTGGTTTATATTGAACACCATATTTTAGATTGGTGTAGATATTGACACATTTTAAAGAAAAACAAAGACAGACAGAGGTCTTAGTGCAAGCTGAACATGACTTAGACTGGTTTAAAGATTCACTGTAGTGTGAGGAATTATTTTCTTTTTTGTATTGAAAATTGAATTTATTTGATAGGTGGTAAATCAGAATCATAACATGGTGTTTGATTATACTTTAATAAAAAATAAATGTAAATTTTTTGTTGTAATTGTTCATTGTTCTAGTAGTGGCAGTGGTGGTAGTAATAGTGGTGGTGGCTGCAGGGGCTAAAGGTTGGTAATAAAGAAAACAATTAAAGCAGGCAAATGTTGTGATAATAAAGATTGTTAACTGATTAAATATTTTCAGCAATTTTTTTCTCTGTTTTCTAATTTCATGGTGTTTGTTGTTTTTTTTTTGTTCTTTTTGTAGTCATATCATAACATGTTGTAAAACAGTTAGAGCTTCTAAAGATTAGGCACTATACAATGTCCTCATTATTATTATTATTATTATTATTATTATTATTATTATTATTATTATTATTATTATAATGAATGTTCAGAATATTTAATTTGTTATATTATCTTACTACAAGTGGTGATTCTCTTTAATGGATTCGTTATTATGATAATATGTATTTTGAACAGGACAGTATGTATTTTGGACAGGATAGACTTAGCATTGAACATTATCAGCAAAATTACAGGACAATGTGTATTTAGGACAGAACAGGCTTGCATTAAACATTGTGAGCAAAATGACAGGACAATGTTTATTTATGACGGAACAGGCTTGCATTAAACGTTGTCAGCAAAATGACAGGACAATGTTTATTTAGGACAGAACAGGCTTGCATTAAACAATTGTCAGCAAAATGACTGGGAAGTATGTATTTAATGCAGGATAGACTTAGCATTGAACATTGTCAGCAAAATGACAGGACAATGTGTAATTTGAACAGGACAGGCTTGCATTAAACATTTTCAGCAAAATGACTGGGAAGTGTGTATTTAGGACAGGACAGGTGTAGCATTGAATATTGTCAGAAAAATAAATAATTTCACATAATCTTACAATAATATTATTTGTTTACCTATATATAAAAGTAAACAAACTATCACAGAAATAATACGTTCTACTATAGAAATAATTAAACAAACTATCATAAAATACTATTTTCTACCTATAGAAATATAAATTATTACAGGAATACTATTTCCTACCTATAGAGATATTTACATAAATTATCACAGGAATACTATTTCCTACCCATAGAGATAATTTCATACATTATCGCAGGAATATTATTTCTTACCTTTAGAGATAATTACATAAATTATCGCAGGAATACTATTTCCTACCTATAGAAATAATTACAAAAAGTAAGATAAGAATAGAATTCATATCTGTTTGATGCAGGCTACAAAATTTGGACTTTTTATCGAAATTTCCCAGAATTACATGATTACAATAATTAAATATTTTCAAATACTGACCAAGACAAGGACCACAGAAGTGAAAATACATGTTTGGGCCAGGTGGTCAAGCAGTTCCATGATATGAAATGCTGTCTGTCCACCAATTAGTCTCTCTGATATTATAATGTCAATAGATGTAGATGAACTTACGATTCATTTTCTGTTGTTTTTATTTTTTTTATTTTAACATGATGTGTAAATGATTCAAGAGAAGTACTGCAAATTTCAAGAAAAGCTAGGCTGCTGTAGCCTGTATTTTGCACTCATAATAGCCAACTTAATTCAATCTTTGCATTGAGCTCAGTTTCTCAGAAGCTGTTGCCTCCAGTCAATTATCTTGGTCTATAGATGCATTATGAAGAATAGTAAAAAGATTCTTTCAAAACTATATATGTCACTGTAACCTATATTTTATGCCCCACTGACCTGCATTGACCTTTACATTTATCTTTGTTTCTTGGACACTATCATCATCTGCAGAGAAATGTCACACAATAAAAGCACGATATTCAGCTAGTGTGAACTTTTTATCTCTATGAAATGGGGTGGGGGTGGGCTGGTGGCTTTTTGGGGTTTTGCTTTAACAAGCTTGCTTTCTATTAAATTTTGCCAAAGATTTTGAGCAGCAAGGAATTGGGTTATCCTTAAAAATGATTTATCTTGGTAAAAAAACCTCAATATATTTCAAAATTGCTTTTTTGAGCATAATCTTACAATTAAAATTTAATGTATGGCTTGGATCAGTATTGAAGGAGATTTAATTAAGGCCTGAATGAAATTTTATTAAAATTTAATCAGAGACCAGATTTATTGTAATGGTATCAATTTATTATCATTTATTAAATTAAATGTAAAATTACAGATTATGAAGATTTATGTACTGAAAAACATGAAATCATTGCGCTTGACTGGTAATGCAAACTTGGATAATTGACAACCCTGTCAATAACTACCTTCCACATACAGCCAGTTCATTGCTCTGCGGCCTCTTCTCTTCAGTAAATCAGTACTTTAAAGACCACTGTTTGATGACATCACCTATCATTTATGACCATATTCTTTATGCACATTTTATCATGTACTGTTTAAGGGGTTAGGTTAGACAGGAGAGGTTGTTTTTTTATCAAATTAGAATCGCTCCTCTATTTACAGTAAACCTCCTCACTCCAAAATAACCAAACTGCTGTCAATTCATATATTTTCATGGGTATGTTAAAGAATTGCACATTTTATTGCACTCAGTTCTTGGATTGGAGAGAGAATGATAATCAGTAGCTCTTTAAATTTGTATTGTTTGTAGCATCCACTTAAATTCCATGAAATTAACTTCCCATGAAAAATACAGAATTGACATTAGCCATGGTCTAGTGGTTAATGCATTACATTGCATATAGGCGTATACATGAATAAAGACTTATTTAGTTAGTGATAACTAGTAAATATGTACATATTTCCATTTCCAAAATATATGACCATTGGTCTTTAGAAAGATATTTGCCCTTACAGAAGTATTTGTGACTGCTCAGGTGGCCTAGTGGTTTAAGAGTGTCCATTATGGATATGAGAGATTGCTGGTTTTAACTCTGGCTGAGTCATACCAAAGACTTATAAAAATGGTACAGATAATGTGACTGCGTGGGGCATGATGCTAGAAGTCTGCATCATTTCCACTTTATAGACATTTTAGTGATATGACTGAAATATTGTCAAAGCTACGTTAAAACTCCAGATCACATTCACACACACAAGTGTAATTTGAAGTCTACTTTTCCATTTGATAAATTATGCATTTAAAATCTAAGTATAGATTCAAAAAATTTTTAGGAATAATTGAAATCATCAATCTGATAACCATATTTCTGAGAAAAATAATGATTTTTTTTATCTCACCTGTATAAGCATGATGACATATTTTTTTTATCTTACCTGCATTGTATAAGCATGATGAGACATCCTAGCATGGGACATATGTTAAATGCCATGTTCCATGAAATCTTTGTATCAAGTATGTCATATAAAAGAGAGAGATACATCCATGCATGAGGCAGATATAAAATGTTGTGCACGTTATATGGAACTTTTGTATCAAGTCAGTCTGATCAAACAGAGGTACATTCTAGCATGGGGCACATGTGAAATACCATGGTCTATGGGAATGTTTGTATCAAGTCAGTCAGGTACAACAAAGGTACATCCTAGCATGGGGCACATATGAAATGCTGTGTTGCATGGAACCTTTGTATCAAGTTAGATACAATGAAGGTACATCCTGGTATGGGGTACATATGAAATGCCATGATCTATGGAACATTTTTATCAAGGCTGTTAAATACAACAGCAGTACATCCTAGCATGGGGTACATATGAAATGCTGTGTTACATGGAACCATTGTATCAAGCCATACACCATGCATTCTCACTGGATTAGTCCCCAATACATGATCGAGAAATTATAAAATATATACTGTCAAACTGTTGCAAATCTGCACACATGCTCTTCACAAAAATGGAAGTAATACAAATAAAAACAAATCATATTAAATCATTCCTGATATTACTGATTGCTGTAATTTAGAAGTTTCTGTTTTGTTAAAGACTTTCTGCTCAAATCACTTATGAACCTGAAAATTCATATCCCCACTAGTATTGTCAGGGATACTGAAGTAGTTCACTGAAAATACACTCTTATTACATCTCCATAGCTACACTAGTATTGTCAGGGACACTGCAGTTGTCTACTGGAAATACACTCTTATTACATCTCCATAGCTACACTAGTATTGTCAGGGACACTGCAGTTGTCCACTGAAAATACACTCTTATTACATCTCCATAGCTACACTAGTATTGTCAGGGACACTGCAGTTGTCCACTGAAAATACACTCTTATTACATCTCCATAGCTACACTAGTATTGTCAGGGACACTGCAGTTGTCCACTGAAAATACACTCTTATTACATCTCCATAGCTACACTAGTATTGTCAGGGACACTGCATGCAATAGTCCACTGAGAATACACTCTTATTACATCTTTTTATCTAAACTAGTTTTGTCAGGGACACATTTAACTGCTTTCATTATGTGGCTACATCAGTATTACATAGATTGGTTGCCCTTAATAACATTTGTATTAACTGTTCTCTTTGGTAGACAGATTAAAGGGTCATAGATTTTGCATCTGATGAATTGATCCATGATTGACTATCAGATAAAACCACCATTAAAGACGAGCCATTAATTCCAGCAATACTGGTTTTCAGTTAGCACACAATTATTTGTTCTTTTTAGGTCTTTATCCCATTATAAAAAAATGATTCATACTTCAGACAGGTATCAAAAAATGTTATACTTTCACTTATTTCATCAACTGACTTATCTATTTTCTTTTATAAATCCAATAATCATTTTTAAATACAGACTCATTTTTTTATATCTACATCTTGATACCAGGTAATTGAACCAGTCTAGGAGGTTAAAAGATTCATTTTCCCAGGGGTCAGACAAATGTTTTCCTGAGGTCATGTGGGAATTTACATGCATATTGGTTTGGAAATAGAAGGACTTGGTATTTCATATAGAAATGAAATTTGTGGTGATGAGGGTTGGCTTCTTATTATGATTTTCTTTAGATTTATGTGTAGCTTATTTGACTGTTTTATTAACATTGAGCTGTGGCATAATGGTTCATGTGCCATTACTCACATTCAGTTGGTTGCTGGTTCAAATCCTTTCGAGTCTTCATAGGGTGGATCCTTGGGCAATACACTTTACTCTGATCACAGCCTCACTAAATAGCCTTTCATGTACTCGTGTGCCTATAAATACCAATCAGTTAGTTAGTTTAAATAACTAATCTGGAAACTATATTAAAGGACTTTTGTTTTGCATATTTTAGTAAAGAGAGGTATAAATAGTCATAAAGGTATTATGGACACCCTGGTCGCATTTGGGTTAGAAATTATGAATCAATGAATGAACTGAGTAAGATTTATTGACTTTCTATCTTGTCTATGCTTTTCGTTACTGAAATCGGCAGGGGGTACAAACAACTGGAATACAGACGCAGACTATAACTATCACACTGCAGACCACTGGCCACATGTTTGAGACCCCTGACATTACATTATACACCTTTCCAGACTTTTTCAGATGTATTTTATTTAACATACATTTATTTTTGCTACTTGGCTGGATCTGCAGTTAAAAGTTTTGTCACAAATCGGTGAAATCATTGTGGTTTAGTAGTAAGTACAAGAGTGTAGATACAAAAGAAACTGGTAAAAATTATTGATGCATAACACTCACTTTAGCTATAAATGTCTACAGTAACTTTCATGGATAGTCGTAAAGTCCACAAATGATGACTTGTAACATCCTCAACCTTGCATGGTTTTTCCATTTATGATGGTGCAGTGCAACATGTTTTTAAGTTTCATGAAATCTCTCACCTCTAACATTTTTCAGTCATATAACATCTCTTACCTATACAGTCCATTTTTTGTTAAATATATGGTGCCATCTTTTTTTAATTTAGACTGGTAGTATCAAAATATGAAGCTATGACAAGTGATTTTACATTATTCAAGAATCCCATCTGTTTTCATGGAACTGTTTCAAGTAAAATTATTAAATGCAATAATTACTATATTTATCAGATTTGTTCATTGTTTATAAAAAAAGACAAAGATTTCCCTTATATTTAAATATTTCAGTAAAAAAATTTAATTCTGTTGTCCATTTCATTTATATTTTCCTATCATGGTATAAGAAGTACATGTTACAGTAATGGAGCTTTTGTGCTGCCTTTTGCCGTGACTAAAATATGTCTTGGGTTTGTTTGTTTGTTTGTTTTTATGGTTTAACGCCATTTTTTAGCACAAGATAGGCTATACATGGCAGCCAGTATTAATGGTGGAGGAAGCACCCGGAAAACCCTGGAAAGAACCACTGACCCATGAGAAGCTACTGGCAAGCTTTCTCATATACCCACATTGACTGAATCCGACACTCGAACCCATGCAGACTGAGGTGAGATTGCAGCGATCCATAACGGACAGCGCTTTAGACCTGAACCTATGTCTTGGGTTTCTTGCTAATAATAAATTACCAAATGAAGAGTTCAAGAAACAAAGATGTGAACAGCAGCACTGGCTTGAACAGCTAACACTTGCTTCATAGTCATAAACTTGAGGCAAAATGGCATTAGTTAAACCAGACATTTCTATTATGCTTTTTAATTTGACTTGTGATACATATTGAAATTTTATTTCATTACATATTTTCTTAATCAGTACTTAGTATCGCTGTCGATGAAAGGTATTGATCTCAAAACAAGTACATTTAAGTTGTGAGAAAAATGGTGCATGAACCATAGATGGTGCGGCGTTTTACCCGACCCAAAATAGTATAGAAACATGTATAATCAAAGTAATTTGGACAAGCCATTGTTTAATGCTAAACATGACCGCAGGCTAACACTATCCCTTTCGTAACTTTGCCGTGGCTAGGGTGGGAAGCCTGACCAAGGCCGTCAGAAGCTCAATTATCACTTTGGTGTGGAAGCGCTTGTGCAGATCAAAGAAGTTGCCCGAAGGAGTGGACATACCTTATCTTCTTGTTCCGCAGACTGACAGCCAGGTTGAACTGGTTGCTTAGGCGATTGGACAGGGCCACAGCGCTACCCAATCAGAATCGAGATAGGGACGGGACCCTAATTTGGCTAAGTATGATATCCTTAGACCTGCCAGCAAGATTTAGTTCGCTATAGTTTGCTAGAAAGATTGCCAGAAGATAGCAATTCTGATCAGCCATGCGTTATTGGCGGGGAAAAAAACTTAGGACAGGATTCTAAGTGCAGCTTCTAAAGGTCAGTGAGCTAGTTGTTCAATCTTTGCTGAATGCGACTGCATTTAATTGTAGATCGTAGATATATTTATTATTATTACTAGATTCGTAGTAGGAATAATTATTTTGTGATGTTAATATGTTTGTATATTTTGAAGAATGAGTTGATATTTGTAAAGAATCATATTGCTTTCTATCCGTCATAAGAGTTAATATTATTATAATTTGCTATGTGGTTATTTTATAGTAGAGTAGCACATTTGTCCATGCAATTATAGATTTTTCCATTGCTGAATTGAATGGTAGCTTTGAAATGGTTGCACTGTGGAAAATTAGTAATATGAATATTTGAATATTTGTGTACGCTTGTGGGAGTGTAGTGTACAGACATGTGTCTGGTTGTTGTAATATTGTACGTACAATGAGATTAAATATATATTTGGATATACTGATGTGACACAATGTATTGATGTATGTATTATACCGTGTTATTACGCCATTGTTTTCCCTGTAAGAGTGTGTGGGAATTTTGATATGTATGTATGCGTGACCTAAAATGTAATAGCTTTATCTGATGGTTAATTGATGATTTAGTGTGAGGTGAGATTCGATAAACCATATGTTAACGCCTTGTGGTTTTCACAGGAAGCTTCGAGGGACAGACCAGTGATAGTGGTCCCAGTGTCTCTGATAGAGAGATGGAAGAAAAGAGAAGGAAGGAGAGAAGTCGGGAGAGGTGAAGTCCAGGAGGAGTGTGAGGAACGAATAAAGAGATGAGTAGAACCAAAGGCCAGGGGAAAATCGAACTCACACTGAAAATCACGAGATGAAGTAGGCTGTCACTTGGAGGACAAGTGATTGTGTTTATCATTTAAAATTATTGACTTTATTAAATTGTTATTATTTTGAATTTCATCTTCGTGTTGTATATAATATAACCATCAGCAGTGCTGACTGGGGGCTCAGAGCTGTACATCTATTCCATCAGTAATTTAACTTTATAACTTCACGAGCCAGGGTGGAACTTCCATAATATTTTAATTAATATATTGGAAGTACCCCACCCCAACCTTTGCAAACGCTACAGAATGGCACAAAGTATGGACAGTCTTGCTTGAAATGTTAGTATTGATTCTTAAATAGGTTGCATGAGAAAGAAGAAATGTCATCCCATGTATTATTATATAATATACATGTATGACAAGTAAATTGTAAGCAACCATGCAAGGCTCTGTGATGATGAATAAATGTACATGACACAAGCCTTGAGTTGTAATCATTTTTCTGCCTCAATCTGAACTTGGAAAACTTTTAATTGGTACCCAGTTGTTCATTTTTTTACCATGTTATTATCAACGGATGGGTACCTAAGTGGCCAGGTACCCGTGGCCTATTTATTGTGAACTTGACATAAATTTATTGAATCTCAAGAAACTGTTACAAAACATCCATACATGCAAAGAATGCAAATCAGGTTTTCTGTTAGTATCTATATTTGTAATTTATAAACTTATTTTACTTCGGTGTGCCTTGTTTAAAATCACTAATTTTGTTGGTTGCATTTAGGAGAAACAAGTTGCCCATCATCCAGGTAAAATATGCAGAATATCATCTGCTATTTACCATGATATTGGGAAACATCTGTAGGCATATGTTTGTCATTTCATGTCTGGGAGTCACCTGTCGGACAACTTAACTGATAGGTCTGAAAACTCTGTCTAAATTTTTGTACACTAATCCATAACTTAAATTCTAATGTTTCAGTAGATCAGGTTCTCTTAATGGTTTAGCTAATATTATCAAATAGACCCAGATCTTTTATAGAATAATGTACCAGTAGATGGTTTAGCTAATATTTGGTCTATCATGTACAAATAGACCCAGATCTTTTATAGAATAATGTACCAGTAGATGGTTTAGCTAATATTTGGTCTATCATGTACAAATAGACCCAGATCTTTTATAGAATAATGTACCAGTAGATGGTTTAGCTAATATTTGGTCTATCATGTACAAATAGACCCAGATCTTTTATAGAATAATGTGCCAGTAGATGGTTTAGCTAATATGCAGTCTATTATGTACAAATAGATCAGTGCTGTCCAACCTTTCTGACACCATGGGCCATGTCTGAAAAATGTTTGTTGAAGCTGAGGGCTGCAGCAAAATACTTAAAAGCAAATGACTATAAAAATTATTCACAATTGTTTACCGGGTTAAGAACATATACTATGAAAGTAGGCAATAGACTTTTCTTTTACATAAATGCACAAAAAATTGCACCAGCTCTGGCAGACCATTTAAAATGAGCCTGCTGGCCATAGGCTTGACAGCATTGAAAAAGACCCTGATCTGTTATGGTATTGTGTGCCAGTTGTTAATAGTCTAAATGATTTAACTAATATGCAGGATGTCTTTTGCAAAGTTAAGGCATAAGGTACCAGTATATCAAGGTCTCTTAAATGAATTAACATAATATGCATCATGTCATGTACAAAACAGACTGTGTCTGCATTGACATAATGTGCCAATATATCAGGATCTTTAAATTATTTACTGTAACTAATATCCATTGTTTCATGTACAAAATAGACCCTGATCTGTTACTGTATAAACGGCAAATACTTCTTGGTCTTTTAGATAATATGTAGCTTATCATGTATGAAATAAACCCAGATAATTCCTGCACTATGTGCCAGCAGACCAAGGTCTCTTAAAATAAAAATGATATGTGGCCTAGATATGTCAAAGCATAATGTGCCAGCAGATCAAGGTCTCTTATAATCAAAATATGTGGCCTAGATCTGTCATAGCATAATGTGCCAGCAGACCAAGGTCTCTTATAATCAAAATATGTAGCCCAGATCTGTCAAAGCATAATGTGCCAGCAGACCAAGGTCTCTTATAATCAAAATATGTGGCCCAGATCTGTTAAAGCATAATGTGCCAGCAGACCAAGGTCTCTTATAATCAAAATATGTGGCCCAGATCTGTCATAGCATAATGTGCCAGCAGACCAAGGTCTCTTATAATCAAAATATGTGGCCCAGATCTGTCATAGCATAATGTGCCAGCAGACCAAGGTCTCTTATAATCAAAATATGTGGCCCAGATCTGTCAAAGCATAATGTGCCAGCAGACCAAGGTCTCTTATAATCAAAATATGCGGCCTAGATCTGTCATAGCATAATGTGCCAACAGATCAAGGTTTCTTATAATCAAAATGATATGTGGCCTAGATCTGTCATAGCATAATGTGTCAGTAGAACAGGGTCTTGATGCTTTAAGGTGGAGAATATAGGAACTGATATGTTAGCAGATAAATGCATTTTGAAATTGATTGATTATGGTACATGGACAGATGTGATAAAATGACCATTATCTCCTTGTTCTATGTCAATAATAATATTTGTATCTTGTTCTCATTATAAGTACCTGATATATCCATAGAGAAGGCATATAGTATATCCCTTTTTTTGGTTTAATTTACAACACAATGATTCTCACAGAACCTACCACCATGGAACATCCTATCATTACATAATGATTCTCACATAACATCCCACTATGCATGCCTGGTGTATCAATACCAATTAAATGTGTTGATTAATTAAGTCTCATTAACAAATCTTGGTGCCAGGAGTAAAAAAGAACATATGTGGTGTAGAGTTCCATACAGACCATGTGTGCAGGCACATTTCTAACAAATTCATTGGATCATTTTTATTTTTATCAGTGTATGCTTATTTTGATGACCTTCAACCTTATGAACTTGGCACAAATTATAATTTTTTTTAAGCACAATGCTTCTACAATGTCAAATGCTGTATAGAAAGTAATGCCATGTACATGTCTTCAAGTACAACTGAAATTTAGGTTGCTGCCGTTCATGATATTTAGTAATTTCCCATACTCAGTACATAAGTATCTTAGGAATTCAAAGATTATTGACAATATCACACTACCTATATCAGTTACTAATATTGATCACATGACTTGCAATGGTCACTTGATATGAAGAGAACCAACATTGGTATGTCATGTATATCTCAGGTGTTCATCTTGATTGGTGCCATCCATTTCTCATTTTGCACCCTACATGTCTTCAATTGTTCACTTGAGTTCATCTTGATTGGTGCCATCCATTTTTCATTTTGCACCATACATGTCTTCAATTGTTCACTTGAGTTCATCTTGATTTATGCCATCTCTTTCTTAGTAATGTAATGTACTTGTCTTCAAGTGTTTAATGAGTTCACCTTGCTTTGCATCATATAGTCTTTTCCTCAGTACCACACTGTGTATGTCTTCATTAGTGTTCCCTGAGTTCATCTTGATTTGTGTCATCTTCTTTTCCTCAGTACCACAATGTACCTATCTTTGTTAGTCTTCACTAAGTTTATTTTGCTTTGTGTCATCTTCTTTTCCTCAGTACCACAATGTACCTATCTTTGTTAGTCTTCACTGAGTTCATTTTGCTTTGTGTCATCTTCTTTTCCTCAGTACCACAATGTACCTCTTCTTCATTAGTGTTCCCTGAGTTCATCTTGATTTTGTGTCATTTCTTTCTCAATACAAACTGCAGTCAGTAAACGCTTTTGAAAATTATTGGCACAAGCATGTTGCAAGAGTTATAACCATTTTGTTTTTTTGTAATATACAAGCAATGCAATGTTACAGTATTAAGGAGATTTTCTTTAGGGGTTTATGAACTTTCAGTTGGTATTTTCTATCTGGTAAACTATTACACTTTTCAGTAAAAAAAATTATGCAGTTTGTTCAAAAATAATTCTGGATCCACACTTGGAAGTCAGATCGAACATTTAGACTGTTTTTTTGTTTGTCAGTTTATCAGTTAATGCAGACAGAGTAAGAAGCCTTGCCCATACTAGCTGATCTGGGCTGATTGGATAGAAGGATTGTATAACCTGAACCTTTTTGGTCACAAGTCTGGCATGTTACCACAAAATTAGATCAGTTGAGGGTCTCAAGGGAGACTAGATACATTTGCTTTCTAATTGAGCTAGCTTCATTAGTACCAGATGTTTTGCGTGAGGGTCCACATTGCTATGTTTTTTTCTCATACTTGGAGCTGGTGAGCAAATTTTGTAAAGATAATATATTTTAAGGCACAAGTTCATAAAGGTTGGTGGGCCATAGAGAAACCATTTGCAAGCTGGATTCTGGCCACCAGGCAATATGTTAGACAATCATGGGTTAGAATTATTATTAAGTACCTGGCCACTGCAGATCCCACCTCCATTAGTCATTTTTTATTACATATAGTAGAGTGCACTCAGCGTGTTCTACATCCCTGAGAACACAAGAGTTTATTTTTTTTAAGGAACCTTGTAGATTTGTTTGGAGGCTTTTATGGTCACCCTATTGTTGTTCACTTAATAGGTTATCGGTGCCATTTAATATCAGTGTAAAACACTCATAAGGAATATGGTGATTGTCCATTAGGTCCAGTGATTTTGTAAGTTCCCTTGTGTAGGCCTATATCTTATAATTTGCCAATTCTTATTTCATGATGAAATCTGATCTAATGAACAACTTTCTCAACATTACATTACTAATGTTATTTACCGGTACATGTACAATAATGGAACTTGATTAGATTTAGCAGTGATTAAAGTCAGATTTTTTCTTCTTCTGAAAGGCTCTAACCTAATCGTATATTGATTCTTTATACCGTATTGTCCAGGTGATGCCAGCTTTTCCTGCTCAAAGCATCCAAGATGCTGAATACGTTTATCTAGTGTCACACAATTAATTCAGCAACATTTAAATGAATTGGAAACAGTGTATGAGTTAGCAGTAAGATTGGATGGAAAATCTAACTTTTGTTTTGTTTATATTTGAGTAAACAAGAAAATTTAAACAAAGAGTTTCAGAATTAATATTGTATATTTAATTAATTTGGTGTAACCAAGTAAAATCTATCTTTATGTAACTCTGTCTATCCATCCCATTGATACTTATCTATCAGTTACCATAGTGTGGTAGGGTCATCTAGGTGTTTAGGTCAGTTTCTTATGCACTGTTGACTACATTATTCTTTTACAATCCACATTAATCTGTACCTGACTGTTCTTTATATTATCCCCCCCCCCTTGCAGGGGTTTAGTTAATATCAATATTTCTTTACATTAAATCTGCAGGGTTTTCAGGTTTTATCAATTTTCTTTATATTATCCCCCCTGCAGGGGTTTAATTAATATCAATATTTCTTTACATCGAATCTGCAAGGGTTTTCAGGTTTTATCAATTTTCTTTACATTTCTCATTAATCTGTAATATATTCTTTACATTATCTCCCTGCAGGGGTCCAGTTGATAGCAGTATTCTTTACCCCCTCCCCCTCCAGCAGAGACTCAGTTGATATCAATATTTCTTTGCATTACCCCCTGCTGGTATTCAGTTGATATAAGTATTATTTTCATAACCCCTTTTCCGTGGTTCAGTTGGTGCCGATATCTTTACATTTGATGTTAGTAGTCCCTTGCAGGTGTTCAGCTGATGTCAGTATTCTTTACATTACACCCACCCAACCCTCCAGCAGAGATTCAGTTGATATCAGTATTCTTTACATTACACCCACCCACCCCTCCAGGAGAGTTGATATCAGTATTATTTGTATTACCCCCCTTGCAGAGGGATTCAATTAATATCAGTATTCTTTACAGTACACCTACCCACCCCTCCAGTAGAGATTCAGTTGATATCAGTATTATTTTCATTACCCACCTTGCAGAGGGATTCAGTTAATATCAGTATTCTTTACATTACACCCACCCAACCCTCCAGCAGAGATTCAGTTGATATCAGTATTCTTTACATTACACCCACCCACCCCTCCAGCAAAGATTCAGTTGATATCAGTATTCTTTACATTACACCCACCCACCCCTCCAGCAGAGATTCAGTTGATATCAGTATTATTTTCATTACCCCCCTTGCAGAGGGATTCAATTAATATCAGTATTCTTTACAGTATATGACCCCCCTTGCAGAGGGATTGAATTAATATCAGTATTCTTTACATTACATGACCCCCCTTGCAGCAGTTCAATTGGTGTTAGTATTCGAAACATTACCCCCTTGCAAGGATTCAATTGATATCAACATTATTTGTTACCTCCCTGCATTAATTAAGCTGATATCAATATTTTTTATATTAGCCCCTTGCAGGAATTCAGTTGGTGCCAGTATTCATTATATTTACCACCTGCAGGGTTTCCCTGAACCAGAAATTTGTATGCTTTCCCAAGTGAAACTAGATGAGACCTAAAGCACTGATTAAATGGTGTTAGAGAAATTAAACACAAAATGAGACATGGCACAAATTGTAATAGATGCAAATGTTTGTTAGAATCTTATTATTTTGAAAGATACAATACTAACTGAAATCGCATTATTCTAACTTTTTTCAAAGGAAGCCTTTTGATGTTCCATTGATAATTAATAATTTATCCAAGAATTTGTTGAACCAAACATGTAGCCTTGAGTCTTAATTTGTGATTGGTTATAAAGCAATCCATGCCTCTAGTAGTTAAAATCATTTGGGATTAATCAGCTCTTATCCACAGTTCTATTTATTGTTATCAACCAAAGTAAAATGATTTGACATGAAACTAATAAATGCTATACTGTTTTTCCTGGCATAAATTTCTTAAACAGTACAAAAGCAACTCTGTCAGATTAGTATTTGTCATTGATGTAAGAGGACCTTGAGAGGCAAATAAAAACTATTCACATTGTCAGGTGACATAAGATTGATGCTGATGGGAACAGTGTGAATTGATTTGCAATACTGACAACTCAGACCTATTACTAGAATTATTCTCAATTTAACATTAATCATTTTGTGAGTTAAATTTGAATTATTTATTGCATTTATTACATATACTTAATACTGACTTGGTGACTTACTGTAGTTTGTTTGGTGGAGAAATGAAGACATATGAGTATGTGTGAGTGATTTGCATTTTAACATAGCTTTAACAATTTTCCAGTGATGTCACTATGATGTCTGCAGTGTTTCAGTTTATAGTGATGTCTAGCACTGGGATATTATGCCACAGACATGTAGTATCATGTCCCACCCAGTCACATTATCCTGACACCAGGCTGACCAGTCATAACGCTAACCTCTTAATGCTGAGAGCTGAGCAAGGCAACTGTTATGGCTCAGCTGAGGTTTGAACCCATGATCTCATGCATACGAGGCAGATGCTCTTACCACTTAGGCCTTAGAGAAATGAAGGGGGTGCCATAAACTATAGTCTGACTATAGTTCAAGGAAAGAGTCAATTTCATAATTAATAATCAGCTTGAGAGATTGTTTTAAAGTCGGTATATTTGAATACATGTTATATTGCCTGAACTAAAGCTATTCAAACAACTTGAAGTTAACAATGCAGATCGAAATGGTACTAGTGATATCCTATTTTCAAGAATTGTGGTGCAACAGTTGCTAAAGAAAACCAACAACAACAACAACAATAACAACAACATTCATTTACCAAATTTAAAATAGACAACACTTAAAGATTACAAGCCATAGTTATGCATGTTATTCTTCATCTTAAGGAGCTGTAGACATGGTTTGACTAAGTGATGACAAACTAATTAAATTTAGGATTACAGATTTAGTTTAGGAATGCTGTAACTTAATTAAAAAAAAGAAGCTTTAGAAAGAAGCTAAGTTTCAAGGTTTTTAAAAAAAAACTACCAATTATAACTTTAGAGTTCATTAATTTCTGTTAAAACATTTTTTTAAAAAGATGCACCAGTGAAAAGAATAAATTTATTTTCATCTTAAAACTTTGTATATATCTTTTCTTACTGATATGTGATTAGCTATATTTCCAGAATAATGATGTTAGCAGTTAGAGACTTTGAGGAATATAAGGACATTTGTGTCATTGCTTTAACTATTATACACTGAGTATTACATTCAGATACATTGAATTGTCATATACTGTATATTACTCCTAGATACATTTAACTGTCATTACTGAGTATTACATTCAGATACATTGAATTGTCATATACTGTATATTACTCCTAGATACATTTAACTGTCATTACTGAGTATTACATTCAGATACATTTAATTATCATACTGAGTATTACATTCAGATACATTTAACTGTCATTACTGAGTATTACATTCAGAAACATTGAATTGTCATATACTGTATATTACTCCTAGATACATTTAACTGTCATTACTGAGTATTATATTCAGATACATTTAATTGTCATACTGAGTATTACATTCAGATACATTTAACTGTCATTACTGAGTATTACATTCAGAAACATTGAATTGTCATATACTGTATATTACTCCTAGATACATTTAACTGTCATTACTGAGTATTACATTCAGATACATTTAATTGTCATATACCGAATATTAATCCTAGATACATTTAACTGTCATACTGAGTATTACACCTAGATACATTTAACTGTCATACTGAGTATTACATTCAGATACATTTAATTGTCATATACTGAGTATTACATTCAGATACATTTAATTGTCATATACTGAGTATTACATTCAGATACATTTAATTGTCATATACTGAGTATTACATTCAGATACATTTAATCATCATAAACTGAATATTACATTCAGATACATTTAATTGTCATATACTGAATATTACACCTAGATACATTTATCTGTCATAATGAGTGTTACATTTAGATACATTTAACTGTCATGCTGAATATTACATTCTAGTACATTGTCATATACTGATTATTACACCCAGATACATTTAATTGTCATATACTGAATATTACATTTAATTGTCACATATTGAGCATTACAACCAGATGCATTTAGCTATCATACACTGATTATTATACCCAAATAAATGTCATTTACTGAGTATAATATGAAGATATATTAACTGTCATATGCTGAGTATTACATGAAGATAATTTAACTATCATACATGGATCATTACATGAAGATACATTTAAATGTCATATACTGAGTATTACATGAAGATACACTTAACTGTCATATACTGAGTTTAATACCCCTTTATATTTAATTGTAATATAACTCATAAACAGAGGTTTTTACACCCAAATACATTTAACTGTCATATATTATTATGCTCGGGGGCCCCAAGTGGCCGAGTGGTCTAAAGCATTTTCCATTACAGATCATTGCCATCTCACCTCTGTCAGAGTGGGTTCAAGTCTAAGATTCTGCTAATGTAGTTATGTGAGAAAGCTTGCCAGTCGCTTCTCGTGGGTCGGTGGTTCTTTCCGGGGGTTTTCCCGGGTTCTTCTTCCACCAATAGTACTGGCTGCCATGTATAGCCTATAATTTGCTTAAAACTGGCATTAAACTCTACAACAACAACAACTAATATGCCCATATATATGTAACTGTCATAATCTGTTTATTTTTCCCAGATACATTTATATGTCTTACACACAGATAAATTTAACTGTACTATATATAATGAGCATTATACCCAGATACATATGCTGGTAATGTACTGAGTATTTGATGATTTACTGAGTATTTTGCTCAGCTTCGTATAAACATCATATACTGAGTATTATACCCAGATACACATGCTCCAGTGGCCTAGTGGTTAGAACATCTGCTGTGGAAGTGGGAGGTTGTGGGTTTGATCCCCAGCTGATTTATACCAAAGATTGATAAAAATGGTACTTACATCAACCTCGCTTGGTACTCAGCATTAAGAGGTTAGTGTTAAGGTTGGTCAGTCTGGTGGCAGGATAATGTGACTGGGTGGGACATCATGCTACATGTTTGCGACATAATGTCCAGTGCTAGACATCACTATAAACTGTCACACTGCAGACAATTTAGAGATATGACTGCAAAATTGTTAAATCTATGTTAAAAATCTTAATCACACATATACACAAAGCAAGATACATTTGAGAGTCATATACTGAGTATTACATCCAGATACATTTAACTGTAATATGCTGAGTATTACATCCATATATGTGTGACTGTCATATAGTGAGTATTCCATGATTTACTAAGTATTATTCCCAGCAACATACAACTGTCATACTGAGTATTATGCCCAGATTTAACTATCATGTACTGTATACTGAGTATCATACCCAGATACATTTAACTACTGTATCATATACTGTGTATTATGCACAGATACATTCAATTGATATATATTGAGCATTTCAATGTCATATACTGAGTATTACACCCACATATACTGTATCTGGCATATACCAAGTAATTATGCCCTGATACACATAAGTGTCATATACTGAGTATCTTACATGTATTTCACTGTCATTATACTGAGTATTATGCATAGATACATTTTACTGTCATATACTGAGTATTATGCATAGATACATTTCACTGTCATATACTGAGTATTAGGCATAGATACATTTCACTGTCATATACTGAGTATTATGCATAGATATATTTTACTGTCATATACTGAGTTACAGAGTATTATGCATATATACATTTCACTGTCATATACTGAGTATTATGCATAGATACATTTCACTGTTATATACTGAGTATTATGCATAGATACATTTCACTGTTATATACTGAGTATTAGGCATAGATACATTTCACTGTCATATACTGAGTATTATGCATAGATACATTTCACTGTTATATACTGAGTATTATGCATAGATACATTTCACTTTCATATAATGAGTAATAGACACATATTCATTTCACTTTCATTTACTGAGTATTATGCCCAGATACATTTCACTGTCATATACTATTATGCCCAGATACATTTCACTGTCATATACTATTATGCCCAAATACATTTTACTGTCATATACTTAGTAATATATACAGATACATTTCACTGTCATATACTGAGTATTATGCATAGATACATTTCACTGTCATATACTGACTATTATGCCCAGATACATTTTACTGTCATATACTATTATGCCCTGATACATTTCACTTTCATATAATGAGTAATAGACACATATTTATTTCATATACTTAGTAATATATACAGATACATTTCACTGTCATATATTGAGTATTATGCATATAAACATTTCACTGTCATATATTACACTCAGATACATTTAATTGTCATATACTGAATATTACACCTAGATGCATTTGAATGTCATATACTGAGTATTATTCCCAGATACATTTGTAAGAGTTGTTCAAAATAGTCACCAAATTAAAACCGTTTGAACATTCCCATATCGGGGCCCCGAGTGGTCTAAAACGCTGTCTGTTACAGACCACTGCCATTTCACCTCTGTCTGCGTGTGTTCGAGTCTAAGATTCGGCAAATGTAGTTATGCAAGAAAGCTTGCCAGTAGCTTCTCGTGGGTCGGTTTGTTCTTTCCGGGGGTTGTCCGGGTTCTTCCTCCACCATTAATACTGGCCACCATATATAGCCTATATTGTGCTGAAAATTGACATTAAACCAAAAAAAAACAAAAAAACAAACAAAACAATCCCATATCATAAAATACAAGGTCTTTACCCCAGTTCTTACACATTTTTACAAAATTATCAGCAGACATCGTAAAAACAGATTTTTGTTTGTTCTGCATCATGTCCTAATATCACATGTGACAAACAATTGATCATGATTTTTCTGCCAAAGATGTTTGCATTCAACCAACTAAAAAGTTACAGTTACTTTATTACATCAAAAATTGATGAAGTGCTTGTCCTTACTGTTTGTTTAAGACCTCAGGGTCATACAAACTCAGTTTTCTTTTGACAGAATTATTTACTTTACAGAAGAAAATCAAAATGCCTCATGCCTAAAAATCACTGTCAATCGAATGGAAGTTTTTGAGGTAGTATGTCCAAAAATTAATTTTAATTTGTCTCAGGAAATTGCATTTCAATTAATTTATCTGTCTGTCTTCCTAGAAAGACATCTCGATTCTAATCTTTTTTTGAATTGATTTTGAGAAATTTTGTATTTGTCTTTTTTTTATTGAATGTAAAAAAAAGCAAACCCAAAATGCTTCAAAATATTGAGTTGTCGTTCTTGTTAGAATACAGAGTTGTCCTTCTTGTTAGAATGGAATTTTGTTAGAAACATACTCATAAACTGACAACCTATCTACAGTTAATTTTATGATTTTATTTATATGTAGTAGAGCCTGTCTAGAAACGCCACCCTTTATGCCCCAAAATTATGGTCTGTCAAGACAGGTCTCACATAACCATAATGGGTCATGAGACCATATATCTGTGATACAAATCAGTGTTGACAATAAGGTCTCTCAAGGTAGGTGGTCTCACATAACAGTGGTCTTTCAAGACAGGTTTTACTTGATACCATTACTTAAGAGTGCCATGGTGACTCAGTTTTTAGCATGCCAGACTTCTGACAAAAAGGGGGCAGGGTCAGATCCTTCCATTGATTAACCTGGGTCAGCTACCATGGTGTGTTCTTGGCCAATACACTTTACTCCAATTCCCTTGGTACTAAATAACCTACTTTGTGTTGCTATGCCATAAAGTATTAAACCAAACCAAAATCTTTAAATTATCGATAGAAACAAATTACATACAGGACTTACAAGTCATAAACATGTGGAAACACCATAATATTTCAAATCCATAAACTTTTTTTTATTTTTATATTTATTATCAAAGCTTATAGATATCCCAATAATGACCCATTCTTGATACAAGAATCTGCACAGAGAAAACCATGAGTCATGGAAGTCTTTTCATTTAAATGCATAGAATACATGTTACCCAATCCGTTCCTAAAGAACTACATGTAGCCTGATAAATCACCCCCACCCCCCAGTCTATGTTGATATTGATGGATGATATGTGGTGAGATGTCACTTGTTCATTAAAATGCACAATTTTGCTGTTTGCAAATCATTCCAGAACAAACTTGAATACAGTTTAAACACATAATGGTAATTGGAAATGGCGATATCGCTGGAAATATAATGTACATGTCACCAAAAGAACCCTTCAGCCAATGATAGCTCCACAGCCATGAGAAATACTGTTAAGTCTATAAAATATGCAGTGATGTTTGAAGCCAAAATTGGCTGCAAAAATTGCAGCTTTTAATGAATAGGTGATATCAGTAAACTGAATAGGATACACAAAGCAATTCATGTTATAACATGTTATAGTCTAATGTGGGTGTGGCATTTCAGACTGACATGTACTTAAGACACAAAGAACTTATATTGAAATCAGATCAAGACATTGTAAATTTGTTTACTTAATTTTTTTTCAAAATAAAATTTACTCATCTGATTAACTGTTCTGACCTGCATCTCTTCATATCTGTTACTTTTGTATAATTTTATTTACATCTTGCATTTAAAATCTTGTAGGTTTATTTCATAAGCTTTTGTTAAGTAACATAAAACATATGCAAAAACATCTAATCCAGGGCATTGTTCCACTGAATCCAGTGTAAAATCCTATTGAATCCTATGTAAAATCCTATTTAAATCTTGTGTAAAATCCCACTGATTCGTATTTAAATTGTCATTCAATCCTATATAAATTCCCACTGAATCCAGTGTAAAATCCTATTGAATCCTATGTAAAATCCTATTGAATCCTATGTAAAATCCTATTGAAATCCTGCGTAAAATCCCAAAGATTCCTATTTAAATTCAAGTCAAATGCTATTTACAATCCCATTGAATCCTAGGTTAAAATCCCAAAGGTTCCTATTTAAATCTCGTCAAATCCTATTTACAATCCCATTAAATCCTAGGTTAAAATCTCAAGGAATCCTATTTAAATTTTTATTGAATCCTCTATAAAATCCAATGTAATTTTTTGTTAAATCTGATTTAATTTTATTTGAAATCATATTGAATCCTGGTTAAAATCTCAAAGAAAGGTTTATATTCCAAAAAACTCAATAGTGACAAAACCAGTTTGGTGTTCCGCTCCTAAGCCCCTCTATTTTTTTTAAAAATACAAAATGTAGATCATCAGTTTATTTTAATAATTTTGGATTAATATGAGTAGTCTTTATTGTTAAGAAATAAATTGATCCTTGATCAAACGTTAAGTAGTTCTTTAAGTAAAGAGTAGTTGTCCTGCATTTGTTTTCCTAAGATAAAATGTGACTGTTAATATGTTTTTGGTATTTTGTTATCTGGTCATACAAGAGTTATTTCCTCCTTTTCACTCTTCCTCTGGGGATGCACTACAGATATTATGAACTTTTGAGAAATTGGTGGGTGTTAGGTAAAGTTGTTTACTTTCACAACATAAGCAATGGAGAGAATGTTGATATACCTCTATGTTACTTTCATGTACTGTGGCTGAAATTTAATTGGATATTGTGTTTGCGGCAATTGTGAATGCTCAAAGCACACAGCTTACTAAAATGTACTGCTCCCTTGTGCTAAACAATCGGCCTGAATTAGTCTAAAGTACAATATCTTTAGCAGTTATTAAGGTAGAAAACATAAATTTTGACAGATGAGACAATAACAGCTTCTGAACATGCCATGCATGAATTACCAAGTATATAAAATGTAAAAAAAAGTTAACTGCTCCGGTGGCCTAGTGGTTAGAGCTTCCGCCCCGGAAGCGGGAGGTCGTCGGTTCTATCCCCGGCCGAGTCATACCAAAGACTTACAAAAATGGTACTAACAGCTGCCTCGCTTGACGCCCAGCATTAAGAGGTTAGTGTTAGGACTGGTCGGCCTGGTGTCAGGATAATGTGACTGGGTGAGACATCATGCTACATGTGTGTGGCATGATGTCTCAGTGCTAGACATCACTATAAACTGCCTCTGCAATGCAGACATCGTAGCGATATGACTGAAAAATTGTTAAAGCTACGTTAAAAATCCTAATCAAACAAACAAACAAACAAAAGAAAAGTTATCAGCTCTTTTTTTAAAAATACAATTTACCTCTGAAGTCCAGTAAATAAAAATGACCATGTGGAGCTGGCAGCTTGTTGAGAGGTACACATTTTAAGCAAGGCCAAGTTGTATACTCTATACCCCATCTTAGACCCAACAATCATATAACAAAATAAATGGAATTAAAGGTTTTTGAAATTATACTTGAGATATACAGGTGCTTTCTAAATAGCCAGTTTAAAAAGTGGGGACACCTGGGGAAATTCTTTTTCATTAAAAGTATAACCCTTAGCAAAAAACAAAACTGGTAAGCGCCACCTTTTGTTTCTGCATTATAACCACACCAAAATTGTTTTCTTTTTTCAAAAAAATTTACCATGTGGCTTCAGATTGATGAGACCTTGAGTAATTTAATTTCTGGTATCTCTGAGCATGATTTACATGAATGTCTGTCATTTCCAAACTATGTTTTTTTTTTTTTCTCAGCAAAAGTCCTTCTGTTCAGGACTATGCTTCAAGGTCCATTTTGGACTCAGATTTGACAGAAAAGTGACTTAATTGTGACTTGTTTGTCAGATATGTTATTAGGACACGATGCAGAACATACAGAATCTGTTTTTACAATGTCTGCCAGAATGGGTTAAAGTAGTGGGAGAATCCAGTGAAGTGAATGTAGAGAGGTCCAAATTTTGGAATATTCCAAAAATTCACTTGAAACCTATGGGCCATATAATATAAAACCAAAACTTTCTCAAAGTATAAAAATGTTCCGCATTTTACTGAGCAAAATTGCTGTTTCTGAAGGAGATGGTAACCTTGATAAATGATTGCTATCAAAAATCGGTGACCGAAATTTTATTAAGTAAGTTATCTTGGATAATTTTTACAGAATATGAAATAAACTAGTTTTCCTTTACAGGCAATTGCTCTACAAATCTCCATGGAGTAATAATTTGATTTTTATTATGCTACAAATAAATGGCAGTTTGTTTCCTCCAGCTTCATGTGTGAATGTTTAGCAGGAATCTTGTACGTTGAAATGTAATTCCAGGCTTAATAATCATTACATGGACAGAACTGATGATACAAAAAAATAAAAATATGATATTTATTAATTATTTACATTGAGGAACAGGAGTTGATATTGTACACAAAAAAACAGCAATTGCTGCTAGTGTTGATGTTTGCTTGAGAAAAGCTTTCAGTGACCAAAATGGTGCTGCTGGTGATGTTTGCTTGAGAAAAACTTTGTGACTAAAATGATGGTGGTGGTGGCTTCTCAAGAAAAGGCGATGTCAATTTTCTCAGCAAAATAAAAGTCACCAGAGTAATCGTTTGAATCAGTCCCAAGCATTGACACACAGCTTCCATGCAAAACATGGATATTGGGTTCTTTTGCAATGCAATCATCTCTTCTAGCTCAAAGTTAACAGTGCTTATTAAAGGTGAATACAGGCTTAAAGCATCACACCTAGGTGTATGATGAGGACAATTGTAACTGAAGGACATAGGTCAGATATATTAAGCACCTTTTGTTTAGAGATGACTGTTATATTTGCTTTGTTAATTGATTGGTGTTTGATGGCACGTCAAGACATTAAAGGCTATAATGTTATGAGGAAGTATGCTTAAATGCCTTGCTCAGAGACACACCACAGCATCCAACACAGTCTGATCTCAATAGAATTCCAACCCATGACCTTTCACATTTAATCAAGAATACTACAAGCCAACAAAGGCTGATCTAAACAGGATTCCAACCCATGACATTTGACATTTTAGTCCACCTCACTATAAGCCACCACAGTATCATTTTGGACAAGTGTGTGCATTTCTTTTATTGTTTTTGACTGGGTATAAATCATTTACAGATCATTTACAGAGCGACACTGAATTCTGGCATTCAAAGAAATCAAATATACATACTACTAGATACTAAACTGATACTGAAATTAATTAAATTTTCAAGTCTGTGGTATATAAAATTTGTGATTTTCAGAATATGAACTTGTCAGAACTCGGTTTTGTCTGTCAATTTATTGCATGCCAGTTTTCAAATGACTGAAAGCTGAGACAGGTTTCTGTTCAGTCTGGAATTGTGTGTTTATGTTACGTGTCTCTTTTAGTAATATCGACATTATCTTGTCTCAAACTGCCAGACATCAATAAATTAATAATAGCTTTAACTCGGTTTGTCAATAGTATACAGAATTATAAAAATAATGGAAGAGAACATGAAACTTTGTAATGGTCAGGTCAACATATCTCACTGTAGGATTTTGGAAAATGAAAAAAGAGTTTCAGGGCCACATGCATTCTCCAAGGAGTCCTATTGTAAAAAAACATAGGTCCCAGATTTTGATAAATAGAAGTCCAGGAACTGGAGGAAATGGCCTCAATTTTACCAATTTGTCTGAACTTTTAAGCAAATTTCCTTGGTTAGTCTAACATACGCCATGCTTTCATTTCATTAATTTATATTTCAAGACCCAAGATTTAGTTTTTTACCCAAGGAATTATGGTCTAATTAATAAAATAAAAAAATATGGAAGCAGAGGTCCTTGCTTACAAGAGATCTTGAGATACATTTTATTCCAACTTCTTGATCTTCATGTTGACACTCCATTTTCAGGATGCTTGGTATCAAGGCTATCTAGACTTTTGGAATTGGTAGTCACACTGTTTTTCTAAATATTATCATTCTAATTGTCTATTTGATATATTTCTCAAGAAGCTCAATGTGTTCTTATGGCAAACTTAGGCACTGATGTTCTAATGGTAAATTTAGGCACTGATGTTCTAATGGTAAACTTAAGCACTGATGTTCTAATGGCAAACTTAGGCACTGATGTTCTAATGGCAAACTTAGGCACTGATGTTCTAATGGCAAACTTAGGCACTGATGTTCTAATGGCAAAACTTAGGCACTGATGTTCTAATGGCAAACTTAGGCACTGATGTTCTAATGGCAGACTTAGGCACTGATTTCTAATGGCAAACTTAGGCACTGATGTTCTAATGGCAGACTTAGGCACTGATGTTCTAATGGCAAAACTTAGGCACTGATGTTCTAATTGCAGACTTAGGCACTGATGTTCTAATGGCAGACTTAGGCACTGATTTCTAATGGCAAACTTAGGCACTGATGTTCTAATGGCAAACTTAGGCACTGATGTTCTAATGGCAGACTTAGGCACTGATGTTCTAATGGCAAAACTTAGGCACTGATGTTCTAATGGCAAACTTAGGCACTGATTTCTAATGGCAAACTTAGGCACTGATGTTCTAATGGCAGACTTAGGCACTGATGTTCTAATGGCAAACTTAGGCACTGATGTTCATTTGAAGCAAAATTTCTTAATATTTAGCAAAAGCTTGTCTTAGGTTGTTTCTACAGTCATTGCTTATTTGCAAACACTTAAAACTCACTCGTATTTTTACAGTACAAATTTTAGTCAAATTCAGGGTTTTCAGAAAAACCACCAAAAGCAAAGTAGTTGCACCATTTTTGCTATCAGACACATATACAAGCCAGCATAAACCAGCAGTATCAATATATACATGTAGCACAATCTATAATATGTTCTTAATTTTATCAAGGTTTTCATTTTAATGCCTAGCTCAGAGAATTACATTTCAAACTTTGATACAAATGCTCATTAAAAAAATGTAGGTGGTCTTTATACAACATATAAATAGAATGGTGCTTTTCACAACAAATATACTTTCTGTTAGAAAACTGTGACAAAATCTCAAGATCTCAAATCCATGAAAACAGCAGATAAACAAGTCTCAATTACAATTCCAATGATAGAAACCATTTTCATATATTTTATGTCAGACAACCAGTGCTTGTTGATCCTGTTCAGAAATCTACTTTTTGCTGAATTAAACAAACTACTGTGCACTACAAAAGCAACTATAAACATAAACGCCAAACTGTGATATCCCAATAAAGTGTTTACAACAGAGGAATGATTGGATTTCCTTATAATGCCAACTGTAACTATTTTTTTCCTTTTCCAAGATGTACTTTAATCTCTATTAACTTCAGTCTATACAGATTTCTTTTAGTTTTCTTTTGATGATCATTCTTTTCTACAAAAAGGACAATATTAGCAACATGAAGGATAATAAATACCTTAAAATTGAAGGTACTTTTTAAGGTACTTGCTAAGATACTTGCTAAGGTACTTGCTAAGTTATTTGTTATTGTGCATGTTAAGGTGATTGTTAAACTTGCTAAGGTGAGTGTTAAGGTACTTGCTAAGGTGAGTGTTAAGGTACTTGCTAAGGTGATTGTTAAGGTACTTGCTAAAGTGAGTGTTAAGGTACTTGCTAAATTATTTGCTATTGGGCATGTTAAGGTGATTGTTAAGGTACTTGGTAAGTTGAGTGTTAAGGTACTTGCTGAGTTACTTGTTATTAGGCATGTTAAGGTGATTGTTAAACTTGCTAAGGTGAGTGTTAAGGTAATTGCTAAGTTATTTGCTTTTGGGCATGTTAAGGTGATCGTTAAACTTAATAAGGTGAGTGTTAAGGTACTTTTTAAGTTATTTGTTATTGTGTATGTTAAGGTGATTGTTAAACTTGCTAAGGTGATTGTTAAGGTACTTGTTAAGATACATGTTATTGTACATGCTGTGGTACTTGTTAAGGTACTTGCTATGGTACTTCTTATTGTATTTACTAAGGCTCTTGTTAAGGTACTTGATATGGTACTTGCTATTGTACTTGCTATGGTACATGTTATGGTACATGTACTTGTAAAGGTACTTGGTAAAATACTTGCTAAGGTGCATGCCAAGGTACTTGTTATTCTTTGTGCAAACAATACTGTATTCTTTTTCTGAGACACAAATTCTTGAATTTTCAAAACTATTTTGTTATCTCAGTAAGTTTGCAGCTGTATATATATTCACAAATATAAGAAGTGATAGGTCATCCTTGATGATTTCAAATCTCTATTTTCAGTATCTCTTAGTTTTCTCTAAAAAAAAGATATCTTCTTTCACAGTTTTTATAATTCCTCAAAGTTTTAACTTCCAAAATTTTGCATCCCTATATTTTTTAAAAACCCCAGACTTTCTGTCCTCGTGTGTTGAGGTATTTGGTTGCAAGGGTAACGAAGCCCAGACTGGCTGCAATACTGTGTAATTTTTCTAACAATGTGATGATAACAAAACTTGAAGCAATCTGATCAGTTGGAGATGACTAAATTACCTTTGTCAAATGTAGACCGGAACAAAGACAAGAATACAGACTGTAGACTAATTCTGAGGTCTGGCTGCTTCTGTGTTAGATTCTGTTTTATAGACCAGAAATGGATAGAAGCAGTCTGTACAATAATTATTTCTGCAAAGAAGAATTGATTTCATTGTACCTGAGGAAACTTTAGAGTCAAAACAGGCAAAGAAAAAAATTGTTCTTACATGACCTAGATCCAATTAGCCTGTTGTATTCATTATACCTGTGGTATTTGACTGTCTTTCTGAGCATCTTCTTCTTGGGTGTTTGTGTTACCTGAGTACTTCTTAATTATTGTGTCTGTTCAACCAGTAAATGATCAAACATTATATATAGAGATGCAAAAATTGCAAGGTCACTTAGGTACATGTTACAGCTCCCATGAACAAACCCTTCCAAATAAGACAACTATAAAGGTTAAAGGTAATTTGTTTTTTGTTTTTTATGGTTTAACACCATTTTTCAGCACAATATAGGCTATACATGACAGCCAGTATTAATGGTGGAGGAAGAACTCGGAAACCCCCTGAAAGAATCACTGAACCATGAGAAGCTACTGACAAGCTTTCTTACATAGGTTAAAGGTAAAACATGTTAACAGTTCTTTTCAAGGTAAATGAAGATAATTTAAGAAAATATAAATAATATAAAATACAGTGTAAAAATTTGGTATATAAATTGCATTCCTTCAAATAATGAAACAGATAACAGAAGAACTTCTCAATACATGTACAGTACCTGGATTATCCAACACTTAGCAAAATAATAGTCTGTTGCTTAGTCAAGTTTTAAAATGAGTAAGGCTTCATTAGAGATACAGTGTCCTGGAAATAGGCTCAGTTTAAGTTTTAAAATGAGAAATGTTTCATTAGAGATACAAAGTGTACTGTTTTAAAATGAGAAACCTTTCATTAGATATACACTGTGTACTAGAAATAGTCTCAGTTTAAGTTTTAAAATGAGAACATTTTTAATAGAGATACACAGTGTACTGGAAATAACCTATCTTGTGCTGAAAAATGGCAGTACAGCCTATAACGACAACATTATTGTGTCAGTAGGAAACTTAGCAGGTGAGGAGCTCACTCCACAAAATCAGAGGCAGGTTTTCTACTGATATCATTCCTTCACATCACTAAGAAACCAAGTCATTAATTTATTAAACTGATGACTTGAATGTACTATCATCTCTCTGAATATTCTTTCCTATAATTTTTTCTATGAATTATAGTCTAGAAACAATGAATGACTTCATGTCAAAATGACCTAATTCATGACATAAGGTCACAATGACCTAATTAATTACATCAGGTCACAATGACCTAATTAATTACATAAGGTCACATCAACCTAAACAAAATTCTGCTGACACAGCATGGTCTCCTGCCAAGTCTTCAGCCGATGGCTCACTTTTGAGTAATTAATATGCATGAAACTAATCATGGTTGAAGTAAATAATTAGTCTTTAACGAATATGCACAAACCAGGATCAAAATATTATTTCAAGTATATATGTATGTATGTATGTATGTATGTATGTATGTATGTATGTATGTATGTATGTATGTATGTATGTATGTATGTATGTAGCTTTAACAATTTATCAGTCATATTGCTACGATGTCTGCAGTAAGGCAGTTAATAGTGATGTCTAGCACTGGGGCATCATACCGCAGACATGTAGCATGATGTCCCACCCAGTCACATTATCCTGACACCAGGCTGACCAGTACTAACACTAACCTCTTAATGCTGAGCGTCAAGCGAGGCAGCTGTTAGTACCATTTTTGCAAGTCTATGGTATGACTCAGCCAGGGATTGAACCCATGACCTCTAACCACTAGGCCACAGAGCAGTCTATATATATACATGAGAGACAACAGAGAAAAGATAGAGAAAGAGAATACCCATTTATAATTTCAGGCATTTATTTAGCTTTGACATTATTTTAATTGAAATAAGTGATTGCATTTAATTCTGGTGGTGCATGGGTAGTGATGCTTAGTGAAGCACCCAAGAAACAACTGGCATCAATCCTTTACTCTCAGAACACAGAAACACTTGGCATGTGCTGGGATAATGGTGCTCTTTGAAGTACCTGAGAAACAAACTAGCAGAAATGGTGTACTCTAAAAGCACAGAAACACCTGGTATGTTCAGTTATAATTGGGGTTCTGTGAAGTACCTGAGAAACAAACAATCAATCATCGTGTACTCTCAAAGCATAGACAAATCTGATGGGTGCAATGATAGTGGTGTACAGTAAAGTAATAGAGGAACAAATTTAATGCAGTGTTGTAAGCTACTTCAGTATAACACTGATGTTGAACAGTGTTTTAGTGAGGGAAAAAATGTACTATCTATAATGTACTTCGATTTATTTGTGTGTTTCTACAACAATGCATATCTTGTTAGCGTAGAACAATGTATGTTATATTTATATGTTTCTCCACTAGTGCATATCTTGTTAGCGTAGAACAATGTATGGTATATTTTTGTGCAAAAAAATTTAAACAATGAAGCAATATCAAGTGATATGTATATTTAATTGGTATTGTGTGCTTGACTTTTGTTTTTGATTGAGGGTAGAGTTAATGCCAGCATGATTTTTGCCATGATGTGGAGAACTAAACAAGCTTTTTCTTTGAATTTGAGTGAAAACTTGTTTTTTCCCTAGGAAATTCTGTTTTGTGTTAGGTCAAATGAAATTAGTACTGGTATATATAGGATTTTATAGACAATTTTTTGTTCCTGTTTTTCCAAATACTTGTGTTCAGATTTAATCTGAAATTATTTATTTAATTTATTCATTGGAATTACAAAGTGCTCATTGATTTGTTTGGTCTAAAACACTACTTTGGGATTATTGAGAACTCATTGACAGACATTATGGATTATATCCTTATAGTTAACAATTATGGCATTTACTTGTACAGTGCTGTAATTAGGATTGGCCATGTCAACAATTATGGCATTTACTTGTACAGTGCTGTAATTAGGATTGGCCATGTCAACAATTATGGCATTTAATTACTTGTACAGTGCTGTAATTAGGATTGGCCATGTCAACAATTATGGTCTTGACTTGTCCAGTACATTTAAGATTGACATGTAAAACATTATGGCATTTATTTGTCCAGTGCATATAAGATTGGCCATGTAAAGTATTATGGCATTTACTTGTCCACTGATGTTGGAGTTGGCCATGTCACCATTATGGCAATTACTTGTCCAGTTTAGGTAGGGTTTGTGAGGCCAACACTTTGGTCTTGTTTAGATGCAGATCATGGTTAAACACAGATCTTGGTTAAACACAAGTCATGGTTAAACACAGATCTTGGTTAAACACAGATCTTGGTTAAACACAAGTCATGGTTAAACACAGATCTTGGTTAAACACAGATCTTGGTTAAACACAAGTCATGGTTAAACACAGATCTTGGTTAAACACAGATCATGGTTAAACACAAGTCATGGTTAAACACAGATCTTGGTTAAACACAAGTCATGGTTAAACACAGATCTTGGTTAAACACAAGTCATGGTTAAACACAGATCTTGGTTAAACACAAGTCATGGTTAAACACAGATCTTGGTTAAACACAAGTCATGGTTAAACACAGATCTTGGTTAAACACAAGTCATGGTTAAACACAGATCTTGGTTAAACACAAGTCATGGTTAAACACAGATCTTGGTTAAACACAAGTCATGGTTAAACACAAGTCATGGTTAAACACAGATCTTGGTTAAACACAAGTCATGGTTAAACACAAGTCATGGTTAAACACAGATCTTGGTTAAACACAAGTCATGGTTAAACACAGATCTTGGTTAAACACAGATCTTGGTTAAACACAAGTCATGGTTAAACACAGATCTTGGTTAAACACAAGTCATGGTTAAACACAGATCTTGGTTAAACACAAGTCATGGTTAAACACAAGTCATGGTTAAACACAAGTATTAGTTAAATACATGTCTTGATTAAACACAGGTCATGGTTAGATGCTGATCTAGTTTAAATGCATGTCCTGATAAAATGCATGTATGGTTGTCTTGTATGGGATATGACTGTTTAGTTAAACCAGTCAAGTATTCAATAAATATCAGATGTGCAATTGTTTAAATTTTAAAACCAAGGAAATAAAACAATACTTAGGAGGTACACAATAATTTATAAAGTTATTTTGGGATTTAATGACAAAAAAATTAAAAGAAAATATCAAAGACAGACCTTCATTTTTTTATCAATTAAGAGTTGATTTGATAGTATTAATGTCTGTGTTTTGGTGCCATAAGTCATTTTAATTTAGCTATGAATTATGCATCGCTCAGGATGTTAGTGCATTTTATGAACATGAGATTAGGCACATAAGATGATTCTCAAAGTCTGTGATTTTGGCATATGATTGAAATTACACTGACACATGATTTTGGCATATGATTGAAATTACACTGACACATGATTTTGGCATATGATTGAAATTACACTGATGCATGATTTTGGCATATGATTGAAATGTACACTGATGCATGATTTTGGCATATGATTGAAATATACACTGATACATATTTTGGCATATGATTGATATGTACACTGATGCAATTATTAAATTCACTTGACAGTTAATGCTGTAAGGAAAAGCACCAAGATATTCCTTTTTGATTCTTGCATGCCATTTTAGTTTTCTGTTGATTGAAATTGTGTACACATTTTTGTATTTTTGGGAAAAACATCTATCTTTGGGATTATGAAGATCCTGCTCTAGTTTTGTGCTCATGTGCTGTGAGTTATTCGATATTAATTATTGATCAAGGTTTCGGAAAGACAATGAAACAGGTACACGAGTACTGGAAGAATAAATTTATATTAATCTTGATTTTAAAACTTGTCAGGCGAAACTGTGAAATGCACTATAGCTTTATGAAGAAAAAGAACATGATCAGAATCTATTCAGTTTGTGGGAAGGTCTGAAAGTGGAGGTAATACATTTGAATTTAAAGCACATAGAATATTGAGAGAAAAAAGAAGTTTGTAATGATAAAAAAAGTTCTTGATTTATGAGGTTTTTTTCTTCTTCTTCTTTTGTAAATCTAGAGTCATTTTTGAATGTAATAGGAGGCAAATGTATTAGAAATGTTTGTCACCTTCAAAGTTACAGTTTGTAACCATATTCATTTGAATCAGGAATTGCATTATGAAGACCAAAAATAAACTGCAAAGGTCTTTCAATGTTCTCAGTAGAAGGATTGTTATAGACACGTGTGCTCTGTATTATTTGCAATGTTTGAGTACATTAACATAATACTCCATGTTTTTCAAGGTGATATCACTTCTAAAATACCTCTATGTTTTTCACGGTGACATTGTTACTCCATATCTCAAAATACTCCATGTTTTTTTAAGGTGACATTTTTACTCCATACCTCTAAAATATGTCCATGTTTTTCAAGGTGACATCATTGCTCCATACCTCTAAAATACTCAATTTTTCAAGATGACATTATTACTCCATTCCTACAAATACTCCCTTTTCAAGGTGACATTGTTATTCCATACCTCTTACATACTCAAGTGTTTTTCAAAGGTGACATTATTGCTCCATATCTCAAAATACTCCATGTTTTTCAAGGTGACATTGTTGCTTTACATCTCTAAATACTCCATGTTTTTCAAGGTGACATCATTACTCCATACTTCCAAAATACCTCCATGTTTTTCAAGGTGACATCATTACTCCATACTTCCAAAATACCTCCATGTTTTTCAAGGTGACATCATTACTTCATACTTCCAAAATACCTCCATGTTTTCAAGGTAACATTATTACTCCATAAATCAAAATACTCCATGTTTTCCAAGGTGACATTTTTACTCTTTATACCTCAGAAATATGACCATGTTTTCCAAAGTGACATCATTGCTTCATACCTCTAAAATACTCAATGTTTTTCAAGGTGACATTGTTACTCCATATTTCTAAATATGCCATGTTTTTCAAGGTCACACTTTTGCTCCATATCTTTAATTACGGTCAAGTTTTTTCTAGGTGACATTGTAACACAATACCTCAAAAATACTCCATGTATTTAAAGATGACATTGCATTACATACAAGGAACTGCAGTGACTCATTGGTCAGTGTACTTGCAATGTTGGAATCCTGTTCAGCGCAGGTTAGGTCATCTACCACAACGTGTCTCTTTGTGTGGGCATAGCAGTTTATTATAATAGCACTATTTCAATTAACCTTTTAACCTTTTATCCTTTGATGTGTTGTTAAATACCTCCAAATACATCATTTTGAAATAATACTAAGAAAAAAACTTATAAAGTGTTGGAAAGGAGCATCTCATATCAGCCATTTCATAGTGTGTCACACAAAAAAGGTGATCGGCCAACCCATCCACTCTGAGACAGTCATCAATCAAAAGTCATGGAGCTTCTCCCATGACTGGTCAGAGTTTGGTATAACCTGTTAAAGTAAGCGCACTTTAAAAATTTCAGAGAAAGTCATGGGTTAAAACATACAAATGTCATTTGTGTGTGAAAAGAAGTAACAATACAGGTTTCAAAATAGACAAGCACTTTTGAAACCAAAATGGTTAAGGGAAATTAAATACTCATAGATAGCTGGATATCAACCAAGACGTAAGTATCCTATTAAAAGAACTGCTGTCCAAGACTAGCTGTATAGTAGTCTCAATACAGATATAAATGCCTTATATACTTAATTATAAGTTGAGTCCAACTGCAGGCACCATAAATCCTGATCTGTCATCAACTTATATGCTGGAAGATCAGGGTCTATGTTGTTTGCTTAACTGATTATTTCTAACAAAACCCAGATCTGCCAATGCATGATGTGATGACAGATCTATGCAGTTGGACCAGGCTTATATCTGAGTATATATGGTGACTTGGTATACTAGGAACTGTAACATGATATGCATAAAAATGTATGTAAAAGAAAGAAATGTCAGACTAATATTTCCCTAAATAAGGCCTGAAAATTTATCCAATTCTTGAATATTAATGGAATGAATTGATTTTCTGGTGATTATTCTTGACATTTCACTTTTATGTCAACCTCAGAATGTTTAATTTATTAAATGACTGCCATTTAATAGCTGAGTCCAACTTGAACAGTGCAAAATTAAATTTCAAAAGCGATGAAATTATTGGTTTAAAATTGAATTTTGTTTTTTCATAACATTTCTTAGAAAAAGAATGGGAAAAGCTTGATTCTGCTTTTTCAGTATTAAATTTAATAAAATTTCCTTGAAAAAAAAATAAAGTTAGTTCTCTATTTTTTTCGCTAAATTACATAGGATTTCCAACAAAAAGAAATGAGAAACAAGAAAAAAATCATTCATTGCCATGTAAGCAATAATTTTAATTGGATTTTCACCTGAAATTTTCATATTTCATCAAGTGCATCTTAGGTTCATGTTGGACTGAGGGCAGTGGAAATGAAATTAAACTGATAATGTTCTCTCGGTTTATTTCATTTTGATACAGCTAACTTCAAATTAAACTGATAATGTTATCTCAGATACTTTTTTTTTCATTTTGATACAACTAACTTCAAATTAAACTGATAATGTTCTCTCGGTTTATTTCATTTTGATACAGCTAACTTCAAATTAAACTGATAATGTTCTCTCAGATGCAGTTTATTTCATTTTGATTCAGCTAACTTCATGAAAAATCGTTCACTCTTATTATTAGTGATTGGAATTGGACACAGTTTCATAACTGATAGTCTGTTCCACTTTGCCAACTGATAATTGATATTAAATCGGTTACTAAAAGCAAAATTTTAATTTTTGTTTGTTATATAATTATATCTTTCCTCAAGAGTTCAAAATGTTAATAAATGTCCATAAGTAATTGCTTTTTATGATATGTATTATACAACATAACATGATAATAATAATAAAAAAATTATATTGTGTTGTGTTATTTTTGTTCTACAACTTTATTAAAGGAAAGCAATCTTTTATGGCTGATTAGTTGTATGTAACTCAAAAACTGTTGTATGTAACTCAAAAACTGTTGCAATCCCCCAAAACTCTGTTATTCATACATGATGTGCTTTCATTTAAAGTATTGAAGGACTTGGTTTTCTTCTTTGTCATTATTTATTATAAAGGATTTTCAATTTTAACTGAACAAAAATCATCCAGATTTGTTTAAATTTATTAACTCAACATTTTAACAGCAAAATCATGTAATCATAATAACAATAATGAAAACTTTGTAGAGTGCCTAATCTTTAGAAGCTCTAAGCACTTTACAACATATATAATGAAATGACTACAAACAAAAAACCCAAAAAGCCCATGAAATTAGAAAACAAAAACTACATGCTGAAAATATTTAAGGTAGGAAACATTGGTCTTTAAGTTTGTTCTTGCAGTCAAAATAGTTGAGTTTTATGAACGCTTTTGAAAGGGGTCACTGTGTCTTTGTGTCTAAGTTCAATGGGCAATTCATTCCACATTGCTGAGCCCAGGTATGCAGAAGAATGTTGTCCATGTGACTTCGTTTTTATTATGAGAATAATTGAATATAGATTGTCAGACAAGGAGCATAAGTATCTTGCTGGTGTGTACACATGGATGAGGCTTGATAAGTATCTTGGACTGAAGTACAGGGAACAAATTATGTATTGGATTCTGGACTGAATGGCTAGCCATTGTAGGGTACAGAGCAGTGGGAAGGTGTTATCTGATCATGGTACTCTAAGGATGATCCGAGCAGCTGTGTTTTTAACTTTTTTAAGTTTCTGGAGTAGATATTGAGACGAACCAGACATAATGGAGTTACAATAGTCCAGTCTTGAAAGTACTGATGAACACACAAGTGTTTTAGTGGCATCAGCTCAAAGATATTTGTGAATGGAGCTGATGTGTCTCAGCTCAAGATATACAGCCTTGTATTCGTTCATGACATGTTGGTGCAATGTGAGAGTACTGTCCAGAGCAACACCTACTGTAGGGTTCATACTGACTATGAATTTAATGTTGGTGTTGCTGATATTTATTGTTTGAGGTAAAGGATGTGAATGAGAAAGTCTTTGTGTTGTGATCATAATGGCCTCAGTTTTATCATCATTCATCTACAGCTTGTTACATGTCATACATGATTTCAGATCAGAAATGCACCACTCTCCACCTTAGATGGTATCATCAACTTCAGTTGGGTGGCTAGAGATGTATATTTCGGTGTCATCAGTGTACAGTTGGGTGGCTAGAGATGTATATTTGGGTGGCATCAGCATACAGTTGGGTGGCTAGAGATGTATATTTGGGTGTCATCAGCGTACAGTTGAGTGGCTAGAGATGTATATTTGGGTGTCATCAGCATACAGTTGAGTGGCTATTGATGTATATTTGGGTGTCATAAGCATACAGATGGGTTGCTAGAGATGTTTATTTGGGTGTCATCAGCATACAGTTGGGTGGCTAGAGGTGTATATTTGGGTGTCATCAGCATACAGTTGGGTGGCTAGAGATGTTTATTTGGGTGTCATCAGCATACAGTTGGTGGCTAGATATGTTTATTTTGGTGTCATCAGCATAGAGTTGGTGAGACACTGATGACTGTATGAGATGAGAGATGACTATGTTTGTTTCTAATTATGAAAGTTTGCACCTATGGACTATTATATGGTTTTATCTTTGTTAGCTGTGAAGGGAATACAAAAATCAGATCCACTATAGTGCAGTGGAAGCCCTATGTATAACATTTAGAAAGGAGTTATGCTAGCCTTTTTGTTTTGCATGGAACTAAAAAGATGTAGCAGCAGAGAGGGTGAATCCTACAACGTTTTTAGACAAATTTTGATTGAAATCCTAAAACGAGCCGTCCTATAATCTCATTTTAACCAAAAGATGGCGAACCCTACAACGTTTTCAGACAAAAAATTGATTGAAATCTCCCTACGAAATCATTTTAACTAAAAAAATGAAAACGATTTTTTAATTAATTTTGGTCGCAACTTGTTGTCATCCACCCTCTCTGCTGCTTAGTGATTTCATCACTGGTTAACAAAAAATAAGAAATGATTTGATCGAGTCTTTATGATGAAAGTCCTTAGGATGAAAATCATTTATGATCTCACAAACAAACTAATCGCTAACACCTCTTCTTGTAGATCAATTAGATTATTGGATTGATCTGTGAGTTTGAAATTAATTCTCGTTAACGAATCATTATGACACCGCATATAGACTGGATTAACCGGAGACTCAATTATTAAAAATCCTGGAGGAGCTGTTGGTGCAAATGAATAAAGAATATACCCTTGCTGAGCTTGATTTGATCGTTCGAGATTAATTTGATAGCTTCCTTCAATAACATCACACACTAAATTAAGCGCAATCACTGAGGATATATTCACGTTGAACGGAGCGATATGCCTGCCGCCACCGTCTGGGTCATTATTATGTTTGAGGATTTTTATTTCCGGTGATGTTGTTTTCTTCCACGTATCATGAATTATTTTGAAACCAACATCGATGGCATCACTGAGTAGTTTTTTTAGTTCCGGTACGTTATATCCTTGTAGTTTGAATGTTGGAATATCTTCAACGCGGATATTATAGATCAGTGCAAATTCTGTTCTCGACTTGGGGTGATTATCATCTAGTATAACTCGAATAATTTGTGAATTAAATGTTTCCATGTCATTGATGATTTTGTTACATATTTTTACAACGCTGATAAATTCATCTCGGGTGAGAGAGCCGGATTTAATGGATATTAACAATAGTAAAAAATCATATTCCATCGATCTAAAATTATCCATAACTTTAAGATCGTCAGCAACATAATATCCTTCTTGATTCCCCACCACATCCTCTTCTTCAATTGGGGTGTAGAAGAAATAAAGAAAATCACTGGTTTGGTAATCTTTATAACTTTTTATTGGATTATCGGGGTTTATTTTGTCGGTGATATAATCATTTTTTTGTGGTTCGGGTATATTAACTGTTCCCCCCCGGGGTGGTAATTCAGGCCATCCTAGTACGGTTCTTATTGAGCTTTGATAGATATCTACGACGTATTCTTCTGCGTTTATTTCAATTGCGGATGATAGCGTCGGTTCATGAACTGTTATAGCGATTTTTGACTCTACTCCAGTAATCGATTTTATTCTACGCGCGAATTCATTATTGATTTGCTCGATTTGGTATGACCCTGTTGGTATTGAAACGACGTTCCAGTCTGGGGTTCCGTCGTCTTTATTCTTATTTGCAAACACTAAAGAATTATTGGGTTGTTGACCACCAAATGATTTTGATCTGATATTAGGCCAACTGTGATACACTCGTAGTTTTGCTAGCGCTATCTCCTTCACCGGAACCGGAGAGGGGAAATTCACACTGAATTCTGGATTCGTTGATGTTATTGATATCATGCTTGTTTGTACTGGGTTCGTGTTCTCCACTATTCGTTGAAGTAATTCCTGCGGTGTCGTCATTATATTCATGTTGTATTTCTAATTTTGGTATCGAGGAATCATAAATACTGACCATCACCGAGAACTCACAATCTGGTAATGTTGATATTATTGAGATCATTTTGTTTTTTGGGTTTGTTTTTTCTGATTCCATCTGTGTTGTCATTGTTATTATACTCATGTTGTTGCTCTAATTTCGATATTGCAGAATTAAAAATACTGACCATCTCTGAGAATTCATAATCTGATATAATTGTATTATCGAGTGACGATGATATCATCAATGATAACTGCGAATATGCGGTTGATGCAATATGAAATTGAAGTAAGTAATTCTGCAGTTTACTCTGGCTGCATGATGATATCCTTTTTGCTATCCCGGTTGATATACCCCCGATTGTAGCCACCGCAGAAATGCAAATTGGAACTACGACCGGGGCAATCATTGTAACCGATGCAAGTATTATTCCGGCGCCAGCGAGAACGCTTGACACCGAGTACATAGTAATATCAATTGCGGTGATTCTTCGTCGGTATTTTTTTATTTTTATTTGATACTCCTCAGTGAGGGTTTTGAGTCTATTCTGAAATTCTCTGACCTGATCATAGCGACATTGCGTCGATGACAAAGTCATTGTTGTTATTTTAAAAAAGCTAGCGTTTTCAATTGTGAAATCCTTTCAATTTAGTTATTTACTTAAATCCGCTACGAATTCCACATACCAGGTTACTGAAACCCCAATCAAATTTTTATCAGTAGCTGTTATAGTGAACTTTTCAGTTGTATCCTTGTCGATGATCGTTGAAATCGTATTATTAACCCCGGATGAACTCGACGATGATATATTAAATTGAGTTAATGGTGTTACTAGTGTTAATCGATAAATACCCTTAACGGTTGCAGTGATATTTAATTTGTTGTTTGTAGGTGTCCACTCAAATGATCCGTGTTGGATTGTGTATACCACGTTGTTGGTTTTCTCATGAGGAATTTTTGTTTTTTCAATGATTGTTATCATCCTCGAAAAATCACCTTTGACGGCTTCGATGAAGTTTTTCGTCTCATCGATGGATTTTTTAATATCAGGGAGTTTTATTTCTATTTTATCCAACTGGGTTCCAATAAATTTATCAATGATATTTCTACGAAATGATATAAACTGTTTTCCGTTATCTTCAATTCTAGATTCAAGTGTTTTTAGTACAACCACAGAATTGTTTAACTCATCGTTGAGAGTTTTTAATCGATCTGTAATCGTCGAAACGAGTACACCCGGTTTGAGTTTACCCTGATCGGAAAATAACGCAACGGTGTTCTCGATTGCGTTTTGTTGTTTAACCAAAATATCATCCAGAGAAATATTACTGGTTTTCAATTTACCCTGTTTGTCTTGAAATACAACTATTTCATTAGGATCAACATTTGTTAAGTTCAACGTCTCAGCTATTTCATCTTTGATTAGTTTTTTTACATCCTTGACAGAATCAGGTGGTGCAGTGCCATCGGGTTTGGGTTTCAAAGATCTCCCCCAAATATCAATCATGTTATTGTAAAACTCTTTCTCTCTCTAAAATTGTTTTTGACGACTCCGTCGTTGCCAGTGATTACTAGTGTATTCATTAACGACAACATGTGGTGGTTTTCCGCTTGGGTTACTTAAGGAGTTAGAAATAGCGTCAAGGACATTTAATACTTCGCTGCCACATATTGGTGGGTCAATCATCGTTTGTGTTGGTAGCGTAGAATACCAAGTCTTCATTGGAAGGGTTTTTATATAACGCAAAAACTCTTTTGGTGGGGCTAATCCATATGAATCGAAATAGACAATCCCACGTGGATCAATAGCGTATGCAACCCAGTGAGTTCCAGGTCCGGTGCTGTTATCGAGATTAATAATACCGGTTTCAACGCTGTTTGGTTGATGTGGTAATTGATCTTTCATAAAGACACCTCTGAAATTTTTAATCGCGAGTTTTTTAGCAGCATCCATTAAATCAAAATTGGACATAGGAATCTTCGATTCCCGAATTAATAAATCGTTCCTGGTAGTCTTAGACCCTTTCCGCTGTACCACGAATACGGGGTTCCTGGTAGTCTTAGACCCTTTCCCTTTTTTTTTATACCCCTTCCCCGTTGCTTTCTGTAGTGCCATCCCTGCTGCAGTACCAACAGCCCCTAACGCCGCCGCCTTAGCCACCGCTGGGGCTGCTGCTGCAATCAATGCTGGTATCGCAGCTAACAACGGAAATATACCGCCTGTTTTAATCATATTTTTGATAGCAGCCGCAGAAAGAGTAATCTGAACACCCTTTTTTGCTACTAGTGCATCATTGAAATGTTTCACCTGACGAGTTGTCAGCGATAATTTATTTGCACCACCAGTCATTTGGTTGGGTTTCAACGTGATTGTGGTTCCACATTTTTTAGCTGATTCCGATTGCAATTTTTTGATTTGACCAGGAGTTAACGCAACACTAATAACACTATATGACATTATACATAATAGATTGATTCTAAATCGTTTACAATTTCAATTACATGTTTTCCACTGGTGCATCTACCACTCTCATTCTTCCACCAACACCTTCAAGTAGCATTGATTTATCACTGAGAATGACAGCAACCGCTCTATAATTAGCAATACCACCAGGACGGGTTACACGGGCTCTAAAGTGTATATCAACGACAGATTGTCTCATCAAATCGAGATGTTCCAGTGAGAAGTAATAGATCGGATAGAGGCTTTTAAAATCCAATTGTGATATTTGCAAACCAGTATCCACATTTAGATCACGTGCCATAAACGACAATAGGTTATGATATACACGTGCAATATGGTTGTGAGTGTAATCGAGTTGTATATCCTCAGATGGTTCCTGTTGGCCGTTTATTCTCAGCGAGACTTCTCTAACACCTAACTGATCAAATATCATATGGCTTCGTTCTTGATTACCAACTCGCGCATTATTCTGTAACGCTACGAATATATGACGTGGAGCTGAAACACCTTGTTTTGATGCCAGATGCCAAGTAAATATATCATCAACATTATCCTGTTTGATATCAGTGGTCACTGATAACCAACTCAACAACGACTTTCCTCCTTGTTCCATAAATGATAATAATTTTTCTTCTGCTGTGATTGATGGAGTTAATACTGGCATCCATAATGCTAGTTTTGATAAAATGACTTTACCCTCGGGAGCACCAACATCACGCCAGATTGCATCATTATCAGTACCCTTTCGTACAAGCGCTACTGTATGCTTCGCTCCATAGATAACTTTTCGGACGTTTCTACAGAATCCGAATATATGATGCAGTGGAATTGCACATGAAAATTGTCGACGCTGTCCTTGCAACGTTGCTACACGTGTTGCAAACCCTAGGTTGTAGTTAATGATATTATTTATGACATCAAAAGTACCAGCTGGTCTTGTATATCCGGCTGGTGCTGGATCAACTGCGGTAGCTTGTGTTGCCTTGACTCTAGAATACTGGTTGTGTTCAGGGTGATCAGTGATATCCTTAGAAAACATCATAGATGGACCCGCTGATCTTGAATAATCATCAGAATATCTCGCTAACCCGATTATTGTTGTTGCAACATCAACTTCACGGTCAATGGATTCAATTTCTTTTCCATCAATGAGATATCTAGCGCTTTCAAATAACGCCATTATGCCGTTATTAACAAAACCAACTCGTGTAGTTGGGTTTATGTCATATGGGGTATCAGCTGCAACATTTGTTACAAGTTCTCCTTCGATTTCGATAAATGCCTCACACGGTAGGAAGTATTTACTGGTATCATGAACTTGAAGTTCAATTCGCGATCGGAGATCTGGTTGTACTGCGTGATAAGAATAAAATTGAAAATCGCGTACAGAATCATCCTTGCCAACTGGGGCGTCTATATCAAATGCTGGATCAGGTGACCTTTTGAACATTTTATTCTATTTATCAGAGTCTAAATCGCGATTTCCCATTTCATCGTCGTGTTTTTTTAAAGCCACTTCCTGCTATCATGTTTGCTATCATGTTATTTTGGTCCTCTTGATTTATCAAGGGAGTCACCATCGACGCTAATTTTTCATCTACTGCGTTATTTATAATTCTACTAACATTTGCAGGCATTTCCGCTGTAGATGGCAATGGTACCGGTTTCTTTTTTCGTCTCACTAATGATGTTATTTTATTCTTCGCAGTTGAAAACGCTTTTCCAGCAAGATCTCCAACAGCACCAATACCCTTATCACGAATAACATCAATGGCTTTCATTCCTAGTTGTTTAGCCAACGGCATCACTTTTGGAGCCATTCTCGCAAATAACCCTGCAATGGTATTACCTAAACCATCTCCGTAGTATGCTCTATAAACCGGAAACCGTGAATTAACTACGTAGACGGGGGTTGGTTTATCATGATTGTAGTGTATGATCATTATTTTAAATCAGAAACAATTTTTCAATTGTTATTTATCTAATCGATTCAGTCACTATGATAACCATGGACGGTTTCACCGTCTACTAACTCGCCAATGAAATCTCGATATGTGCTGATATCCATGATACCACCCTGAAATAATCGTCTACAGATATCAGCTGCTTCATTAATTATTTCCGGTGAGTTATTTCCAGCTCGGAAACCTCCTACAAGAACTTCTAACCGTGATATATCACTGAGAACACTACCAGGACATGAAATCCTTGGATTCTCACTGGAATCTTGCAATCCGCTTCCGCTATAACCCATTGCTACATCCATTTTTTTTATTTCGTCTAAATCGGCTTTTTGTAAATAACCAAAAGGATCATCATCATCATCATCATAACGTGGTATTTGTTGTTTTTCAGGCGAGAAAAATATCTTTGCAGGTTGTTGTTTTTTAGGTGAAAAAGATATTTTCTTTGCAGGTTGCTGTCGCCGTCTTTGCGTTTTTTGCGGTTTTTGTTGTTGTTTAAACTCTTCGTATTGATTATACACGTTTCCCACATCATTGATATATCCAATGTATGATGCACTATCTTTCTTAACCTGATTTTGTTCAGTTTTGATTTTGTAGAGTATATCAGCCCAGTGAGTTATATTCGTAACATATTTATGTTGTTCTGGTTTCAACATTTTTTTCCTGTTTTCATAAGTCGTAACAACAAGATTAGGAATATCTGCTAGTTTAGTATCATCAATTGCTGCTAACCCTTCCTCGTTAAATCTCACGCGTAAACCATCAACTGTTCTTTTTGATTCTATTTTTTGTACGGCCTGTTCTGTTTGTTCAGTTTTCGCTGCTATTTTTTCGAGTTCACCAATAACAGATTTCCCCGTCTCGGGACCATCTCCCAGTAAAGCGCGCTCTACTCCTTTCGTTGCTGTTGTTACTGGTTTAAACAATTCTTCAGATCCCGCAGCAAAATCAGTCTGAAAACTCTGTCGTTGTTGCAGTTTATTCCGTACAGAGTCACGAATTGGTACAAATCTCTTAATTGCATCTAATCGTTCACGAGCCAATCGGGTTGTTAATGCTTCATTGACCATTATTTGAAATCAGAAACAATTTTTCAATTGTAAAACAATTTTTCAATCCCGACCTAACGGCATCATGAAAGTGTTAGGGGCGTTATCAGTGATGAGGGAAGTATCATAATTGCTATAAAAATAAATAATATTGATAGTTCCCTCATTCTATTTTGATCATCCATTAACGGCCCATCACTGATTTTGACATTTTTAATCAAAAAATGCTAAAAAAAAAATGAAATCTCTCTTTGAGGGTCAGTCACAATCAAATAATGATAAATGGTCAATCAAAATTGTTCATTTTCTTGAATTAACGCCCGTAGGTTTCTAACTTTAGAGTTGACTTCTTTTTTCAATTCGTATTCGTACCCCAATTCTTTTCGTATTCGTTCTACGATGGTATACAACGGAGCGAACACACTTACGTCACTGGAAAATGCGAGAGAGTCCTTAATAGAATTCTGAATTCTTTTGATGAGTGCATATTTCTTTGGCAGCATGTATTTATTGTTGTTAACTCCGTATTCTATATCCTGAAAATCAGACATGATTTGATCAGGATTTAACCCATCTGATAGTTCAATATCCCAACCTTTCAATTTTGAAATCTCGGATATGATGCTATTCATGTTTTCAGAATTCATTATTCTATAGCAATGACATATTTCTAAATGAAAAATATGACGTATTAGACGTAACTAAATTTAATTTTCTGTCCGCGATTTTTTGAAAACGCAGATCGATAAACCCCCTCTGCAACATATCGTACTGAGGGTGGACAAATATCGAAGTGCCTACCGGCTTCATATAATGATTGAAATATTTTTTCTTCGTTAGTTATCGTATTCAAAGATTTCACAGGTCTCGCTTTTTTCGAGTATTTCCCAGTCCCCCCTCGTTCGGTATTCTCACTTTGTGTAACAGCCTGCAGATTTGATAAAGAATTGTTTTTCGGATTAGAATCGATATGATCAATGACAGAATCATCCTCGATCAATCCATGGAAACACTCGTACACGAAACGATGATTGAGATATTTCTTCTTTCCAGCACCAAACATCAAATACCCCATACCATTATCCCACCCAACTGGTTTCTTCAGTCTGCGGTTTCTTACAACACCATCACTGGATGCTTCATAATTTGTGATCACAGGGTGCTGTCTGAATTCTTGGTTCATTCGTATACATAATACTATTGTTTGTCTAATTCATTGTTTGGTTTAATGATAAATCTTTCGATGTAGTCTTGAGGAGTTCTTATGATTTTATCCTTGATACTGACTTTGTCAGCGTCAAGAATACTGACTTTGTCAGCGTCAAGAATGCTGACTTTGTCAGCGTCAGGGTCATAATTTCTGATTGATTGTCCATTTTTTATTCTTTTATCATAATAACGCTTCAACTCCCTGTATCGTTTACCACCACAATTCAAACACAACCGTGATTTCCCCCTAACCCCAACTCCACATAGAATACAGGGTAACGGACCAAGGCTTCCACGACGAAAGCTTTGCATATGATACCCACAAAACTCACTTCTGCATGATTTGTTACACGGGATTACTGATCCAATCATAAGCCACTTGCAGTGATTCATTATATAAAAATCTTTCATTTAAATGCTTGTTTTAATTATAGAATGAGCGAATTAAGGAAAACGCCTTCGAAAAATGCTGAATTCAATGTTGATAAAGAGTTTAAGAGATTATTAAAAATCAATCCTAGATTTAATCTCGATAGACCCAAAAAACGTATCAAACGTCCAAGAGACGGAAACATGAAAGAGTTTAAGAGATTATTAAAAATCAATCCTAGATTTAATCTCGATAGACCCAAAAAACGTATCAAACGTCCAAGAGACGGAAACATGAAAGAGTTTAAGAGATTATTGAAAATCAGTCCTAGATTTAATCTCGATAGACCCAAAAAACGTATCAAACGTCCAAGAGACGGAAACATGAAAGAGTTTAAGAGATTATTGAAAATCAGTCCTAGATTTAATCTCGATAGACCAAAAAAACGTAACAAATTTAATCTCGATAAACCCAAAATCCTTCGGATTTCAAAAGCGTCCAAGAAATTACCCTGGAAGGATGCTCAATTCAATCTCGATATAGTCTCTGATACACCAAAGAATAAAATTCTTGATAAAGCCATGATTAATAAAATCAGAGATTGTTTCAATGAATTTAAGCGTGATGGAGCATCCTATTGTTGGTCAACATTTCGAATTGATGGTGTTGTTGACGCTACCATGAATGATGAAAAAGCAGCAGTGATAATTTCACATGTTGGGGAAAAACGGTATTTTTTCCGAATCAAATTCATTATTGAAGTCGATGGCAAATGGATTATTAGGGATAAATTTGAACCAATCCTCAAGAATAAAAAAGCTGTCATTGTGAGTAGAGATTCCAAACCAGGGATTCTAACCGGCATTGACAAACCATACTACGAAAGATCTTATCCCGTAACAGCAATGGTTTATGGGCTATATCCGTTAAATGATAAACCCGATATCGCAAAACTAGCTCCTATGAAATATTCGTCAGGGCTTAATTGTGTAGCAACACGGGTAATGGAGCACTTCACAAATGCATCCCGAGGAAATAAACTAACTGATCTAAGACGAAAAAAAATAACCGAGTGGGAACTGACAGTGAAACAGAACGGTGCAAAGATTTCTGATATAGCTAAGTTAGAAACATCATTAAGATTTCCAATAACAGTTATGACGATAACCGGAGAGGTTTTATACGAACCGAAATATAACAAAAATGGAGCACCAATACAGATTATTGATCATAACAAACACGCGTGGACACCTGCGGTAACAGTATTTCCACGAGAACGAACCGTGAAATATATCCCTAAGGAGTTCGTCGGGGATGTTTTCTATGAAGAGAGATTATTTGATGCTATTAATGCGTTGTGTAAGGATGATCCTGTGTCAGTGTGGTTACTTAGAAGTGATGAAGGATTCGATCAATTTGTAAAACCAAATGGTGAATTATATCGCGTTGAAGAATTAGATAACAGAATGAGAAAAATCGCTAATGATTTTTCACCGGAGAGTTTCCATGAAAAACTACTCACGGATAGTTTTACTATTCCATCAGTGGTAGCTCACTTCGCAAGAGAAAAAAACTCATGGCGTCCAACACGAAGTGATTTTCTCGAAGATGTTAAATTGAGTTGCGTCGAATATTCCCATGGAGGACTGTGGAATACGAAATACTCACGTGATGGTATGATTTCAATTGATATATCCGCGTGTTACCCCGGAAGTTTTCTCGGATATGGGGAATGCGCTGAGTACTTCAAACGATTTGGACACCCCACGCATGAAATGACTCGTGTTGCGATTAATGGACCATTGCCTGATTTTGATTTAACCGGATTCGCTCGTGTGATATCATTTGAATTAGCTACAGGGTTACATCCGTGTAGTTATGTTTGGCTCGGTAGACATCTATCTGAAAAGGCCTGGATGCCAATAGTGCTATTGAGATATATGATTGATTGTGGTATGCTAATATCGTTGATTGTTTCCGAGGCTATTATATGCTATCGAGCTCAGAAAGAAGTTTGGCTACCACAACCCGATCTAGATAGAATAATCAGCGAACTACGAAAACAATTCCCTGATTTCAATGAAGAAGAAATCATAAATTGGTCTAAGAAGTTATTTGAAATTAAAAAAGAACAAGCAAAAGATTTTGGACGAAGAATAATCGGTAAATTCACTCAAGGTGGACGGTACGACAACGCAAAATACTCTTCGCGGTTGATCATAGATGTCGCTGAATACGATTTTCTTGTAGCGGATTTAATGAAACAGGGAAAACTTGTATCCCGTAAGGATGCTTTTCTATCCAATGGTGAGAAATTAGGTACGGTTGTTACCTACTGTGATGGACATAATTCCCAGTACACACATTTGAGAAGTTCAATGCTAGCCTATGCTTCTATTAATCTATTTTCGATGATAAATAGATTTCCTAATACCGCGGTTAGAGTGGCCACTGATTCGATGTATATACACAATAAATACAAATCAGCTGTAGCTAAATTCACAGATCCCGAAGAAAATTGGGGGCGTTGGCGATTTAAAAAGGAGATGCTACATGAGTATTGTGAATCCGCAGACGTTGCCATGGATGATAAATATCTTTGTTGTAACCGTATTGAAAATCAATCAGAATTTTCTAATGCACCACCGGTATCTGATCCAATCTGTAGATATAAAACAGTTTATTTAAACGGTTGTGGTGGGTCAGGAAAGACAACTCGTGCAATTGAATTATTTCGTCGTGGTGGAAATACTTGTATTTCTACTAACATGATTGTGCTAACACCGACTCACAGACTCGCCAGAGAGATGATACAGCGAGGGGTAAATGCTTGTACTTACCATAGTTTCTTTCGATGGAAGGGTGACAAATGGACTCCTGAGCGTATGGGTGATAAATTCATTCCTGAAATCATAATTTGGGATGAAATATGCACAGTGTCATTAGATGTATTACAAATATTTCTCGAGTGGTTGTTAAACAAAAACACAAAAGTCGTCATGTGCGGTGATCACGGCCAACCACCACCATTTGTCGGTGCATCTCCACATGAATGGCTAAGGGGTTTTGTAGACTACTATGAAGAAATCACCACTGATTATAGATCACTTGATGAACGATTACGAGAATTTAAGAAACTAATTAGATTACAACCGGATAGAATCCAGTGCGAAATAGCGCGTGAAGTGATTTCAGAAACTCAAATAAACGATTTCTGGGAAACATGGAGACCAAATGATTTGATAATTGCAAGTAGAAAAATAGTCAGGGATACACTTCAGATGAAGTTATTTGAATTGCATAAAGAAAAATTTGCAACGCTTCCAGTACCCCTTTGTTATAGGCCATCGGATACACGAAAACAGAATATTGAAGTTGATATTCCAGGACAGAGTGAAAAACAAATTCTCGTATTAAATGATATTGTGCTGGTTGATATCAATGTCGTTGAAGATGCATTGCGTGCTAATAAATCCCCGTGGACGCTAGGATACGCAGCAACAATACACTCTTCACAGGGATTGACTATATCGGATACAATTGTTTGGATGGTGGATAATCACATCGAATGGTCGAATTTAGTCTATCTCGCAGTATCCAGAGTACGAAAAATAAATCAACTTCGAAGAGTTGTTTTTGATGATAATGACACCACAATAAATGATATTGATGTTAGCATCATTAATAAAAAACTCTCCGGTTACAAACAACAGGACAAAAAAAAACAACGAGAATTTGATATTGATGCTGAATCAATAATTACGCTGAAGAAACAACAGAATAATCACTGCGCGAGTTGCAATTGTATAATGCGTTGGCAGTATTCGGATAAGGATCCTCGCCAATTCACCGTAGACAGAAAAAATAACAGTCTCGGTCATGTCAGAAATAATGTGATGTTGACTTGTCTTGAGTGCAATAGACGCAACGGTGCTAGTTAAGACCATGCGGTGGCAATTGAGTATCCTCGGGAATTACCTGTAGTTGTTCTCGAGTAAAACCCCGTTGAGGGGCAGTTGAATCCAGTTTATAGATTGCTGGTCTACCCGTAGATCGTGTTATAGTAGATATCTTGTGTGTAGTGACACTCCAAATAGGATCAGTAGCCCTTTTTCTACCCCCTTCAAGCTCTCCTGGTTCGTATAAGTACCTCACAATGACATTACTACCAAGAATTGGTTCTTTGAAATCTTTTTGTGGTTGTACGGGTATTGACTTCTTTTTAATCGCGTTGATAGGTTTCATGTTGATTGTTCTAGTAATCTCATTATTCAGTGCAGTAATCACAGATGGTAATCTTTTAACCCATTCACGGGATCGCTTTTCTTGAATGAATTCTTTTGCGTATTGATATCCAAATAACCGCTCAGCAATCGTCCGATTAAATCGTTCTACAATGGCCTGATCGCGATGTAGCGCAGTATGCCCTCGTCGTATGGTGACATTATGATGTTTCATTGTAGATAATACTGCACCCTGAAATTCCTTACCAGGATCAACCTGCAATAGATTTGGCCAGTGCAGAGGACCTCGTCGATAAATCCTCTCAAATGCAGAAGCAACTTCAGTGGCTGATTTTGTTTTTAACGGTTCTGCTTCTTTGTATCGACTTGCAATATCAACTACGGTTAGCGCGTATTTGTAACCACGATCATGTGGCAGAAATAATATATCAGCCTGATGAACTTCATTAGGAGCGGTCACATCAAAATGCGAGAATTGAATTTGTTTAGGCGGTGGTAGATAAATTTGCCATAGTGCCTGTTTGGATAACCAATTAGCCGCAGTGGTTTTTTTCACTTTTGCAGCGCTAGCGAGTTTATGGACTGCTGATTTACCCCTCCAGTATCCTCTTGGGGAATAATAAATTGATTCCATATTATTAATTACCGGCACCTAACATCAATTTACTTTTCATAGCCGATTTTATCAAAAATGAAGCCAATTTTTCTTTGAAGGATTTATCAGGAATAGCATTTAACGCATGAATTAATTTCACATCTGCGAGATGCCTGTGTTGCAGATTGCTGCTTTTATAAGCAACATCATGAAGGTGACAGGCCTTATCAATGGCGTTTATTGGTTCTTCACCGGGGTTGGGTTGATTTTGATTATTGAGTCTGATATCAAGTCTGGTTCCCGGTCCACAGTAGCTATATCCGGGAAGGTGCTTTTCTCCGGGGTACTTTGCCCATGGGGTTCCAGGGAGCTTTGCCAATTTGGCTGCGATATCACCTCCTCGTTTTTTTTTAAATCAGATTTCATTGACACAAATCTAAATTTCTTTGTACCACATTGCATGCATTTACCAGAAAGCGCTGATCGGTTATTTTTAGTTGTAACCGTCGTCACATCTTCTGTGCCAGTACGCGTTTTGCACTTCACACAATATAGATCCATAATTTATGTATAGAGATATGGATATAATTGATTTTTCAGCGACTAAAAGAAGAGAACCGGTTAAGCATCATGCAGCGCTACCAAACTCTATCCGGATGATTATAATCGGGCCATCTGGATCCGGTAAAACGCAATTGTTGCTCAATTTAATAATGAGATGGATGAAGTGGGATAAGTTGTATTTAATTGCTCCTAGCGTAGATGATCAACGATGTTATGAAGTGCTAAAAGATTTTAACGAGAATGCATCAGAAATTAGCGGTGAGAACGCCATTGATTTTATAACCGATATCGATGAAGCACCGAGTATTGATGATATTGATGGAGATATTAACAATTTAGTCGTATACGACGATATAATGTTGGATAAACAAAAAAATCCTGCTAGGATCTTTTCCCGTGGGCGTCACAAAAACACTGACGTGATATATGTCACTCAACGCTACACTCAGGTTCCAAAAGTCATCAGAGATAACTGCAATATTCTTTCTGTATTCAACGGCGTTGATACACATACGCTACGAAATATTTGGCAGACATGGTGTTCTGATATGGACTTCAATCAATTTCGAGATTTCTTTAGTCATGCTCAGTCAAAACCACACGGATTCGCAACAATAAATTTGCATGATCCTCGGACACGATATCGTATCGGACTGGATCAAATATTCGGTTGAAATCGTAAAATAATTATTAACCCATAGCAGCAGAGAGGGTGGATGACAACAAGTTGCGACCAAAATTAATTAAAAAATCGTAAAAATCTTCGTTTTCATTTTTTTAGTTAAAATGAGATTTCGTAGGGAAGGCTCATTAAGATTTCAATCGAATTTTGTTTCAAAACGTTGTAGGGTTCGCCCTTTTTTTGGTTAAAATGAGATTATAGGACGGCTCGTTTTAGGATTTCAATCAAAATTTTGTCTGAAAACGTTGTAGGATTCACCCTCTCTGCTGCTGATGTAGTCTCCCTTTCTACACAATTGATTATGGAATTTCACATTTGATTATCTTATTGGTTTGCTCAACCAGCTGATGATCAGTTATAATTAATAATCAGAATTGCACTATCAGCCAAACATTCAGATAGCCACATGCATGTTTAAAAACTTTCCTTGAAGGGATATTTATGTTCCATAATCTTTAACTTGCTGTTAGCAAGTTATTATATTCATTTATTCAATTTGCATAATTATAATCAGTGTTTGGCATTGTCAATTGCCCCAGAGACTACTTTTTGAGACCATCCAGTAGTTTAAGGAATTTGGATAATTGTTTTGCTCTAGTTTATGGCCCAAAATCCAGAGAGTGTTAAATAGTTTTTGTTGAAATATGGATTGCAAAGATTCCCACAACATTTCACGTTATGAACAACAGATGTGAATAATAGTGATAATGTTGATCTGTCTCACAGTAGTGTGTGCATATATGTCTGTATGTGTATTTGTGTCTGTACACATGCAAGCATGTGTGATGTCATGCAACTCCTACATCATTAAAGATTGAAACTTAAAATTCTTGGATATTGTTGTTGTGATCTTTAACTGTGCACTTGCAATAGGACTCATTTTTTATTTTAAAAAAAACTACATTCATAATCCAAACCACACACACACACACACACACACACACACACACACACACACTTCAATATTGGAATGAAAAGACAAATCTGTAGAATAAACAGGAATATGTATGAGAATGTACAATGTACAACTGTAGTTAATACATAACAGTACAAATGTTTTGAGATCAGACAAGGAATCTAACAGGATGATGTACTTTCCTCCCTTCTTTCTCTGATATTTATAAGGAAGCACCACAGCATAAATATTTTTTTTTCTCATTTAGAAAGTACATTACTAATCCAACTATTATTTCCACAATGCAATTACAGGATTAACAATATTTACAATATAGGATTACCTGAAGATTTACAATTGGATACACATACTAATGAATTGGGTCATACCCTGTCATTATGTCCACTGCATATTTACAATGTTATATATTACACACATAAGTAGATCAAACTGTAATTATAGGTCCAACTACCACAGTTATGTAGTACCAAGTGGATCAAACGGATCAAACTGTAATTATAGTTCCAACTGCCAATTTATAGTTATGTAATACCAAGTGGATCAAACTGTAATTATAGTTCCAACTGCAGATTTAGTTATGTAATACCAAGTGGATGAAACTGTAATTATAGTTCCAACTGCAGATTTAGTTATGTAATACCAAGTGGATCAAACTGTAATTATAGTTCCAACTGCAGATTTAGTTATGTAATACCAAGTGGATGAAACTGTAATTATAGTTCCAACTGCAGATTTAGTTATGTAATACCAAGTGGATGAAACTGTAATTATAGTTCCAACTGCAGATTTAGTTATGTAATACCAAGTGGATGAAACTGTAATTATAGTTTCAACTGCAGATTTAGTTATGTAATACCAAGTGGATCAAACTGTAATTATAGTTTCAACTGCAGATTTAGTTATGTAATACCAAGTGGATGAAACTGTAATTAAAGTTCCAACTGCAGATTTAGTTATGTAATACCATGTGGAGCAAACCCTGTCATTTGTAATTTGATCTTTGACTATACTATAAACAAGCAGAACTTGTCATTTAAAAAGTACCAGGTTTCAGATAGCTGATTTGCATATTACTTATTGGAAATTTATCTTTACCGTGATGATATACTAAAATAGGATATCCTTTTAAAATGATGCAGACTCCAGTCGAATTGTAACAGCATGTTATTTTTTCAGTCCTGCATGCAGTAAGTGTCATTCAGAAAATGAAAAACTGTTTCAGTAATTGCTCAGCATGTTCCCTCCAGCAATTAATAAATAGTCTAGCAGCAGTTTATCAAGAGCATCCTTCCTTGTGTTAAAATCACATCCTCATTACTGGTTTGCATGCTATAATTCTAGCCAATGTACTGTCTATTTAGCCACATGTCTGGGTTTGAAAACGATTGTAGTTCAGACTGATACTATCTTGGTCAGTACATGTATAGCTTAACTTTTCTGAAGGTTAAGAAAACAAAAAATAAGAATGAAGAAAAATAAAAAGTAAAGTGACTGAGTGCCGCTCAAGTACCATTGCAGGGTCTGCCTTAAATTCACTAGCTTTGAGATGTCACTTATGCATCATATAATCAGCTTAAATTCAGCAGCTTTACAATGTCACTTTATTATACCTTTAGCATTAAGAGTGAGTCATATTTCACAAAATTTTGGGAACTGAGGCTAGTAACATTAATTTTGGACAAGATAACATGGTGATTGAAAAATCAAGAATTTAAGCTGGCCCTTAAGAGAAAATATATTTTGTTAACAATTTTTGTACTTTGTTTGTCCTAATTTAAATTATCTAAATTATATAAAATTTTAAAAGATACAAAATACTTAGATACAATTTTCTTTGATGAAATTTTATCCAGTTTTAGCTTATTTCTGTCAAATTTTTAAATTGTATACATTTTTTAAAAAAAATACAATAATTTTAATTTTCATCATTCATTATAGATATATAATGGCTGTGCTGATATTTTTAGGCTTTAAGCTTGATGGGTAAATTATGGTTTGCATTTTTAAAAATAGTTTCCTGACAAAATGCTATGTTTTCAATATTGTTGACACTTTGGTCAAATAAACCATATTGTTTATCATGGATGATGTAGACCAGTGGTCTCAAACATATGGCCTGCCAATCATACACTGTGACTGACAATATGATTGGTGTCACAAGGTGTCATGAGAAATAACAAAGTTGGTGCAGCCCATGGGCTATCAAAAATGCCTTCATGCAGCCCTCAAGGTGGATTGAGTTTGAGACCCCTCATGTAGACTATTTCATCTTTCATATAGAGAGAGTTAAAATCTTGGAACAATCTAGCATACATTCGATACATTCTTTGATATTGTTACTGAGGAAAGATCTACTAGTACCAGTTACACTTTAAGGTACATAATAATCATTATTGCACTGGCAAACATCAATTAGTACTGGTTACCCTTTAAAATACATAATGAATATAAGGGACTGCAATGGCAAACATCAATTAGTACTGGTTACCCTTTAAAATACATAATGAATATAAGGGACTGCAATGGCAAACATCAATTAGTACTGGTTACCCTTTAAAATACATAATGAATATAAGGGACTGCAATGGCAAACATCAATTAGTACTGGTTACCCTTTAAAATACATAATGAATATAAGGGACTGCAATGGCAAACATCTATTAGTACTGGTTACCCTTTAAAATACATAATGAATATAAGGGACTGCAATGGCAAACATCAATTAGTACTGGTTACCCTTTAAAATACATAAAGAATATAAGGGACTGCAATGGCAAACATCAATTAGTACTGGTTACCCTTTAAAATACATAATGAATATAAGGGACTGCAATGGCAAACATCAATTAGTACTGGTTAACCTTTAAAATACATAATGAATATAAGGGACTGCAATGGCAAACATCAATTAGTACTGGTTACCCTTTGAAATACATAATGAATATAAGGGACTGCAATGGCAAACATCAATTAGTACTGGTTACCCTTTAAAATACATAATGAATATAAGGGACTGCAATGGCAAACATCAATTAGTACTGGTTACCCTTTAAAATACATAATGAATATAAGGGACTGCAATGGCAAACATCTGTTAGTACTGGTTACCCTTTAAAATACATAATGAATATAAGGGACTGCAATGGCAAACATCAATTAGTACTGGTTACCCTTTAAAATACATAATGAATATAAGGGACTGCAATGGCTAACATCAATTAGTACTGGTTACCCTTTAAAATACATAATGAATATAAGGGACTGCAATGGCAAACATCTATTAGTACTGGTTACCCTTTAAAATACATAATGAATATAAGGGACTGCAATGGTAAACATCTGTTAGTACTGGTTACACTTTAAAATACATAATGAATATAAGGGACTGCAATGGCAAACATCTGTTAGTACTGGTTACCCTTTAAAATACATAATGAATATAAGGGACTGCAATGGCAAACATCTATTAGTACTGGTTACCCTTTAAAATACATAATGAATATAAGGGACTGCAATGGCAAACATCTGTTAGTACTGGTTACCCTTTAAAATACATAATGAATATAAGGGACTGCAATGGCAAACATCAATTAGTACTGGTTACCCTTTAAAATACATAATGAATATAAGGTACTGCAATGGCAAACATCTGTTAGTACTGGTTACCCTTTAAAATACATAATGAATATAAGGGACTGCAATGGCAAACATCAATTAGTACTGGTTACCCTTTAAAATACATAAAGAATATAAGGGACTGTAATGGCAAACATCTGTTAGTACTGGTTTCACTTCAACATTGAGCTGTACATAGGGAATAGTGAGTGTTGTGGTGGACAAATACTTGGACTGGTTACCCTTTAATGTATAAATATAATTGTGGTTGAATTCATTTTGATTTAGGTTTGGAAAAGTATACACCTTTGTCATGAAGTATTAGTATGTGTATAAATGTCATTTGACCATAATTGCAAAATTGAATGACATTAACAATGACAGAAAATAGGTACATGCAGTTATGTCACATAACTCAAAGATAAATTCATCAGCTATTATTGATTTGTAAAACTTGTCAACATTTTCACAGAGATTTTTTATTATTTGAAGATGAGTTTTTTTTTTTGGTGATTCATCTAGAGTTACACTTTTGGAATAGGTATGCATGGTTAAACAAAATGGATTTCTGGAATAGACAATTTTATTCTAAAACTATACTTGCAGTGTCATGGACAACTTCTGAAATGAAGTCAAGGCTTAAATGTATGATCCAGAACAAAGATAAGTAATTCTATACTCTGCAGAAAAGAAAACAGGATTAGGTCATATGATTTCTACCAATTATAACTCATAATTGATGTTTTATTGGCATTCAGATGAAATTAATGTAAACAGCCTTTTGGCATATACAGCAGCCAGTGATGGATCATGGTCAAAGTCAAGAGGTCAGTGACCTTGCAAGCAGTTTTAAATCTGCTTTCTGGTGTGTATATTGCCTGTAACCATTAGCATAATTTGGGATCTAGTTCTTAATTTATTGATGGCAGTTAAAAGATAGAATGCAAAAGTGTTTTTGACCCAGATTAGCATATTGTGTATTGTAGAGTCAAGTTCTTAACAGACTGATATCCATAATGCATGAATTGCTTCCTGTACAGTTACATTGTCAGGCCTACTGTCATGCTTTAACAGGTCATGCATTCTTCAGTCAGAAATTGCAGTTAAATTGAATGCTGTCCACACTGTAATTTCAAAGCATTAATATGGGCCAGGCATAGACCCAAATACATCAGCTAGCAAGGCAAATTATATCAATATGGGCCAGGCATAGATCCAGATACTGAAGTTAGCAAGGCAAATTACATCAATATGAGCCAGGCATTGACCCAAAATACATAAGCTAGCTTGAGACCACTAACATTAATATTAGCCAGGTATAGACCCAAATACATGTGCTAACTAGGCAAATTACATTAATATGGGCCAGGCATAGATCCAGATACTGAAGTTAGCTAGGCAAATTACATTAATATGGGCCAGGCATTAACCCAAAATACATAAACTAGCTTGAGACCACTAACATTAATATTTGCCAGGCATAGGCCAAAAATAGATAAGCTAGATTGGCTAAAAACATTAATATGGGCCAGGCATAGACCCAAATACATTAGCTAGCTTGAGACCACTAAAAATAATATGAGCTATGCAAAGGCAGAATGTTTTTGTGCTGGCTTCTGCTGAGAAATACATGAAAATATTGTACACAAAATAATAATATTTTTCAGTTTTGTATTATGATCTACAGAAAGATTACAGTGCTGTGCATCCTTGAATCCTATGCAAACATGTGGATCAGTTTCCTTTTGATGTTAATTAGCTCGTTTTTCAGTATGCTGCAAAATACTGTGGTCATATTTTTTGTTGTTGTGGAAAAAGCTAATTCCCTTTGATAATGTAAATTTGTTTTAAATTAGATTTTTGTAATAAACTGGCTTAATGGCTAACTGCCTTTGATAACTTAATAAATCATCTATACTGTATGTTTCTCTGTGGAAATAAAGTATTCTAAATGCTGACTGATTGCCCTAAACCCTTATCACATTAGCACCTTTCATTTATTTTTACTCATAGCCATGATAAAAAGGACATCCACTGCATGTACATAAAAGAACACAAACAGAACAAGGTACTGCATGTACGTAAAAAAAAACACAAACAGAACAAGATAATTATGCTACCTGTACACTTTTAAAATTAAATTGATCAGAATTGTTGAAAAGCATTACAATGCTATTATCATGAAAAAACCCAATACATTTTTAGGATAACTTTCAATTTCTGTTCCTTGAGTTGCATCAGAGTACATGTACATGTATTTGTATTAAATAGTGTTTTCATGTTGAAAGAAGTCATCAAAACAAATCCCCCTTTAAACTAAGTGTTTTTATGCTGGAAGTCATCAAACTAAATCCCCCTTTAAACTAAGTGTTTTCATGCTGGAAGAAGTCATCAAACCAAATCCCCCTTTAAACTAAGAGTTTTCTTGCTGGAAAAATCATCAAGTCAAAACACTCCAAGTATTCAGAAATTACTATTTACAAGAAAAGCATTCCTCTCTTTGTGCTAAAACTGAAAAATTGACTGATTTACAGTAATAAATAAAGTATTGAGAAAAATAGACATGGGATTTACAGTTGTGCAGTAAATGTTATCTCATGTCATGTATTAGAACAGGGGTCGGAAACCTATTTTACATAGTGTGTCACTTTTGTCCAGATTAATTACAAAACAAAAGAGCGGGTGCCAATGATTGCCAACCACTGTATTAGAACATAATACATGTATTAAGAATAGTTAATGACGGGCTTTTTCAAACAAGACAGTTAGACCTATACAGGTCTACTGCTCTGGTGGCCTAAGTGGTTAGGGTGTCTGCCTTGGATGTGGGAGGTCACGGATTCATACCCTGGCTATTTCATACCAAAGGGCTATAGAAATGGTACTAGCAGCTGCCTCGCTTGATGCTCAGCATCAAGAGGTTAGTGTTAGATAAAGGTCGATTTGGCGTCAGGATAATGTTACTGGGTAGAACATGATGCTCACTATAAATTGTTATACTGCAGACATCACAGCAATATGACTCAATTTTTTAAAAGCAGCATTCATTACAAATCCAAATCTTTCTCTCTCTCTCTCTCTCTCTCTCTCTCTCTCTCTCTCTCTCTCTCACACACACACACACACACACACACACACACATCTATACAGGTCTAACACCACCATGGCAAGCCCACAGGTGACAATATGCTATGTTCCTTTATAACCTGCGGCTGCATGTGCAGAGATTTTCTCAGTTTTTATGAATATATGTTGACCTTTATAGTCAATCATTGCAGAAATTTTCTGTTTTTATTAATATATGTAGACCTGTATAGTCAATCATTGCAGAGATTTTCTCAGTTTTTATGAATATATGTAGACCTGTATAGCCAATCATTGCAGAGATTTTCTCAGTTTTTATGAATATATGTAGACCTGTATAGCCAATCATTGCAGAGATTTTCTCAGTTTTTATGAATATATGTAGACCTGTATAGCCAATCATTGCAGAGATTTTCTCAGTTTTTATGAATATATGTTGACCTGCCTAGCCAATCATTGCAGAAATTTTCTGTTTTTATTAATATATGTAGACCTTTATAGTCAATCATTGCACAGATTTTCTCAGTTTTTATGAATATTTGTAGACCTGTATAGTCAATCATTGCAGAGATTTCCTCAGTTTTTATGAATATTTGTAGACCTGTATAGTCAATCATTGCAGAGATTTTCTCAGTTTTTATGAATATTTGTAGACCTGTATAGCCAATCACTGCAGAGATTTCCTCAGTTTTTATGAATATATGTAGACCTGGTTAGCCAATCATTGCAGCACAAGTCAAATTTTGTTGCTGTCGTGAACACACAACACATTATGATTTTTTAATGAGTCAAAGTTTCTTTCTCACAGTCACTCATTGATTGATACAGTGCTGTCTAGAAGATTGTTTCTTTGTGTTGTTGATGAAACAATTTTATTTTGAAAAATGAGCAAAGCACTGAGGTGCCACAGATGATGACATCATGGATTGTAGCCTATGGTTTGTGAGGTCAGTGTAATGCTAGGTCTGTGTACTTTGACAGTCAGTTAGTACCCTATCCATGCAGAGCTTTCTTTTACTTGATAATTAAGGAGAAAATACTCAGTTAAATTCCTTTGATACCTCAAAAATACATGCATTACAGAGATGCATTTATGGTTTTGGGCACAAAGCTATAGTTTTGTACATAAAACTATAGCTTTAGATAGAAAATTCTATAGATTTATACCCAAAAGACTATGGATTTGGATACAAAGATGATGTATTTAGACACAAGGAAGAATGAATTACATTACAGAAATTTCCATTGTATGATTAGGAAGACTTAGAATCTACAAATCAGATTGATTGATAGGGTCTTAATCTAAGACAGATGCATTGTAGCATGAAAATTGATCAAGTTTTTACCATTAGGAGAGCACACTAGTCTGATAGATTCATTATAATCAGATGGTCAAATTAACATCAAAGAAGCTTTGTATACACATGGCCCTGCAGGAATATTGGAGCACAATACACACAGATTAGTGATATAGGAGTACTATACACACAGGCTGAGTAGGAATTATAAGAGCAATATACACTTAGAATAGCAGTATAGGAGCACTATACACATATGTCAAATAGGATTATAGGTGCACTATACACACAGGTCAAACAGGATTATAGGAGCAATATACACAAACAGCTCTTCAGGATTATAGGAGCACTATACACACATATATGTACAGGAACATGAGCACACTATACACACAGTACAGGAATATAGGAGCACTTTACACACATATCTGTACAGGAATATGAGCACACTATACACACAGGCCATACTGGATTAAAGGAGCACTATACACACATATATCTGTACAGGAATATAAGCACACTATACACACAGGCCATACAGGATTATAGGAGCACTATACACACATATATCTGTACAGGAATATAAGCACACTATACACACAGGCCATACAGGATTATAGGAGCACTATACACACATATATCTGTACAGGAATAAAAGCACACTATACACACAGTACAGAAATATAGGAGCACTTTACACACAGGCCATACAGGATTATAGGAGCACTATACATTTAGAATAGAAATATAGGAGCACTATACACACAGGCACTATACACACAGGCACTACAGGAATATAAACACACTATACACACAGGCCATACAGGATTATAGGAGCACTATACATTTAGAATAGAAATATAGGAGCACTATACACACAGGCACTACAGGATTATAGGAGTACTATGCACAAACATTTCTTCAGGATTATATGAGCACTATACACACAGAGCTGTACAGGAATAGAAGAGCACTATACACACAGACCCTAGGAACACTACACACAGAATCTACAGAAATATAGGAGTACTATACACACATAGTAATACAGGAATGCAAGAGTACTATATACACAGGCCCTGCAGTAATATAGGAGCACTGTACACACAGAGCCCCACATGACTCTAGGAAGATTTTAGTGCTATAGTAAATGTGATTTTATCTCTTCTGATTCTAAGTTGACAATTCATGCAAGAAAGAAGGGGGAAGAGTTTTCGAAAGATTTTGATTAGTGATGGATTTTTTCAACAAAAATGTTTTCACTTAGTGTTTTAAAAAAATTGAAAAATTGCATCACCAATCAAAATCTATATTATTCTATAGTGGTATTTTAAGTAACATACAAATACAAATTTTAATAAGAAATGTCAAGGGTCCCTGTTTAGCATTGCAGACTTTAGAATCAAATTGTTAGACAATATATTGTTACAGTTGTCCTGTGTGGTTACAGGACATTAGAATTGGGATCACTGTGTTACACTAATATGATTGTATGAAGTGATTAAAAGTGTATGTATGAATGGTTAGCATATTTTATCTAACTAGGATTTCAGCATGTAAATTAGGTTTGGTTCATTATTTCATATTTTTATCTCCATGTAATTAAGATGTGAAACCAAATTCTGTGATCCTGTTTGGCACTATGTTGCCGGAACTGAGACAGTACACAGTACCCATATCAATCAAACAACTTTAAGTAAAGTTTGGTTGGTTAAAATGAGTATTTACTCCTGATTTTCTTACATGATTGGGTAGAGAAAGACTGGTTTTCTTTCATGAGTGGGAAGATATAGACTGGTTTTCTTACATAATTGTGTAGATATAGACTGGTTTTCTTACATGATTGGGTAAATATAGACTGGTTTTCTTACATGATCGGGTTGATATAGACTAGATTGTGTGAGTTTTCCTGGTTTTCTTATATGATATGGTAAATATAGACTGGTTTTCTTACATGCTTGGATAGATAAGGACTAGCTTGGGTGAGTTTTACTGGTTTTGTTATATGATTGGGTAAACAGACTGGTTTTGGTGGGGATGTACTGGTTTTCCTAGATGACGGTAAATATAGGCTGGTATGGGTTGATTTTACTGGTTTTCTAGCATGACTGGCAAGTTGGTAGCTGGTAATACCTGCTCTGACAAAATAAATGTTCCTTTTTTAAAAACTGATCAGGTTCAATCTAAGTATACTTTGGATAATAGTTCAGCTCATTTTTCAAGCATATAGGAATGACTATTTTGAACTGTCTGCTTTAAACAGTGTATGATTTCCATAATTACTTCATGTAAAGAAATTTCAGTCACAGTATATGAAAGTAGCATAAAGGTATGCAAGCATTCTCTCCAACGGGCATATTGCAAATGCAAATAACCTCACCATATACCTGTCCCTCTTTCAAATGTTAGTGATAACTGTAGAGTAGAACCAGTACGTTCTTTCACTATGTTATATGTGTGTGTGATTGGGTTTTTAATATAGCAAAATGAAAATCCGTCATATAGCTTCTACGTCTGCAGTGTGACAGTTTATAGTGATGTCTAGCACTGATGCATCATGCTGCAGACATGTAGCATCATGTCCCACCCAGTCACATTATCTGAACACCATCTGAACAATAATCTCTATATGCTTAGAACCAAGCAAGGCAGCTGTTTTTTACCATTTTATAAGGTTTTGGTATGACTCATCCGGTGATTGAACCCACAACCTCCTGCATCTGAGGTGTATGCTCTAACAACTGGGCCACCTGAGTGGTGCACTATGTGATAACTATTGAGTAGAACCAATGTTATTTCACTATGTGATACCTGTAGAGTAAAACCAATATGTTATTTCACTATGTGATAACTGTCGAGTAGAACCAATGTTATTTCACTATGTGATAACTGTCGAGTAGAACCAATGTTATTTCACTATGCAATAACTGTAAAAGAAGAACCAATGTATTATTTCACTATGTGATAACTATAGAGTAGAACCAGTGTTATTTCACTATGTGATAACTGTAGACTAGAACCAATATCTTATTTCACTATGTGATAACTGTAGAGTAGAATCAATATATTATTTCACTATGTGATGACTGTTGAGTAGAACCAATGTTATTTCACCGTATGATAACTGTAGAGTAGAACCAATGTTATTTCACTATGTACTAACTATAGAGTAGAAGCCATATGTTATTCCACTATGTGATAACTAAAGAGAAGAACCAATGTTTTATTTCACTATGTGATAACTGTAGACTAGAACCAATGTGTTATTACACTGTGATAACTATCAAGTAGAACCAATGTTATTTCACTATGTGATAACTGTAGAGTAGAAACAATGTTATTTCACTAAGCAATAACTGTAAAAGAAGAACCAATGTGTTATTTCACTATGTGATAACTATAGAGTAGAACCAGTGTTATTTCACTATGTGATAACTATAGAGTAGAAGCAATATGTTATTCCACTATGTGATAACTATAGAGAAGAACCAATGTGTTATTTCACTATGTGATAATTGCAGACTAAAACCAATATGTTATTTCACAAACTTATACTGGTTTTACATTAGTTCTGTTGAATTCTTTTAAAAAGAAAATTAAAATATTGTTTCAGTCTTGTGTTTTTGACAAAACTTGTTAATTTTCTTAAATTTGAGGAGTGAATCTCTTTATAACAGTGACTCCAATGAGAATTAGATACTAATTTATATATTAAAAAAAATTAAAAATCAGAATTAGTGATTATGTCTTAGTGTCATTAATCAGTGTGACTAAGTTGCCTGATTTCTTAAAATTCTTTGAAACTGTTTGGATATATTCCTACTGTCATTATTCATGTACCTTGAGTTGTGTTATTTCGGTTTTTTTTTAAAATTTACATTCTTTTCTTAAATAGGAAGTATATCATTTGATTGGTTGTCTTGAAATCAGTAAAATGTCAAATGAGTTTTCTAGATTTTGATTGGCTGTCATGAAATCAGTAAAATGTCAAATGAGTTTTCTAGATTTTGATTGGCTGTCATGAAATCAGTAAAATGATATAGGAGTATCAAGGGAAATTATACATATTTATTGTCTTCTTTCTGTAAATTTGTTGTGACCTTTTTTGGCGATTCCTTTTTTATAAAAAGTATTGCATTTTATTGGTTGTCTTAGAATCTGTTAGAAGTCACAGTAATATCAATTCTAATTTGACATCCTATTTACATGGAGATAAAAATATAAGATAAAGAACCCACTCACTTCATACAATTATGTGAGTGTAACACAGTGTAACACAATGTAACACAGTGTAACACAATGGCCCCAAAACTCGTAATACCCTTTAACCACACAGGACAACTGTAAAAATATATTTTCTTATCTGGAGTAAAAACTCACCCATCCAGCCTTTATCTATCCAGTCATATTAGAAACCCATATCAAACAAATCATGTAAGAAAACCAGTAAAAGAAATCGCCCAAACCAGCCCATTTTAAACCATTCTTGTAAGTAAACCAGTAAATTTCACCCAAGGTAGCCCATATATACCCAGTCATGTAAGAAAACATGGAGTAAAAACTCATCCATAAAAGCCCATATCTACCCAGTCATATATGAAAACATGGAGTAAAAACTCACCCAAACCAGCCCATATCTACCCAATCATATAAGAAAACATGGAGTAAAAACTCACCCAAACCAGCCCATATCTACCCAGTCATGCAAGAAAACATGGAGTAAAAACTCACCCAAACCAGCCCATATCTACCCAGTCATGCAAGAAAACATGGAGTAAAAACTCACCCAAACCAGCCCATATCTACCCAGTCATGCAAGAAAACATGGAGTAAAAACTCACCCAAACCAGCCCATATCTACCCAGTCATATAAGAAAACATGGAGTAAAAACTCACCCAAACCAGCCCATATCTACCCAGTCATATAAGAAAACATGGAGTAAAAACTCACCCAAACCAGCCCATATCTACCCAGTCATATAAGAATACAGCGACTGATGATGTTAAAGTTTGTGATCCATCTTGGGGCTTATACTGCAGTCAGCTGTTGGGAGAGCTTATTAAAAGATAATGTTGTTTGATACACCTAGAGCTTATTAATTCAGACACTTATTTGATCATGTTTTGAGTTTTGAAAAATGAGAAAACAGATAAACTATTGTTGGGGAAATACAGAGAATTTATATTGAATACTTCATGTTTGGCATAACTTCTAGTAATATGTAACATGATATTTATAATGCATTTTTTTTTCTCTCACCAGAATGCAGCATTAGGTCTGGTACTGTTGTCATATTACTGTAAACATAATCATTTCTAATGTATATATGAATTTATGACTATCTGAAAAAGCCAGATTCACAGAAATATTTTTTTCTTGTAGACTGAAATGCAGTATTTAATTCCAATATTGTTAAAGATATGTAAAAATTACAAGCAAACAATCCAAAATTAATAATAATAGTAATAATAATGTCAGAACCTATATATATATATATATATATATATATATATATATATATATATATATATATGAGGAAAACTGGAGTAAAACTTCACCCAAACCAGCCCATATCTACCCAGTCATATAAGAATACAGCCACTGATGATGTTAAAGTTTGTGATCCATCTTGGGGCTTATACTGCAGTCAGCTGTTGGGAGAGCTTATTAAAAGATAATGTTGTTTGATACAGTAGAGCTTATTAATTCAGACACTTATATGATCATGTTTTGAGTTTTGAAAAATGAGAAAACAGATAAACTATTGTTGGGGAAATACAGAGAATTTATATTGAATACATCATGTTTGGCATAACTTCTAGTAATATGTAACATGATATTTATAATGCATTTTTTTTCTCACCAGAATGCAGCATTAGGTCTGGTACTGTTGTCATATTACTGTAAACTTAATCATTTCTAATGTATATATGAATTTATGACTATCTGAAAAAGCCAGATTCACAGAAATATTTTTTTTCTTGTTGACTGAAATGCAGTATTTAATTCCAATATTGTTAAAGATATGTAAAAATTACAAACAAACAATCCAAAATTATTAATAATAGTAATAATAATGTCAGAACCTATATATATATATATATATATATATATATATATATATATATATATATATATATATATGAGGAAAAATGGAGTAAAACTTCACCCAAACCAGCCCATATCTACCCAGTCATGTAAGAATACAGCGACTGATGATGTTAAAGTTTGTGATCCATCTTGGGGCTTATACGGTAGTCAGCTGTTGGGAGAGCTTATTAAAAGATAATGTTGTTTGATACACCTAGAGCTTATTAATTCAGACACTTATATGATCATGTTTTGAGTTTTGAAAAATGAGAAAACAGATAAACTATTGTTGGGGAAATACAGAGAATTTATATTGAATACATCATGTTTGGCATAACTTCTAGTAATATGTAACATGATGTTCATAATGCATTTTTTTTTTCTCACCAGAATGCAGCAAAAGGTCTGGTACTGTTGTCATATTACTGTAAACTTAATCATTTCTAATGTATATATGAATTTATGACTATTTGAAAAAGCCAGATTCACAGAAATATTTTTTTTCTTGTTGACTGAAGTGCAGTATTTAATTCCAATATTGTTAAAGATATGTAAAAATTACAAGCAAACAATCCAAAATTATTAATAATAGTAATAATAATGTCAGAACATATATATATATATATATATATATATATATATATATATATATATATATCATCAGAATCTGTCTTAGATTTTGGTTCATTCTATTGTAGACCATTTATTTGTCTTTTCTTTCTCCACCTAAAGAAGTATGTGATTAATGTTATGTGTTGTCTTAAAATAGAAAAAAACCACAGCTGTGGAATAGCTAAATCTTCCATGGTCTGTGGCTAGGGCAATGTGTATGGCAGCTTTTGAATGCTATACAAGCATTTCCTGTTGTAGATCATGACATTTCTATGTGAGATTTAATCAGAGAACAATATTTTGTCTTGTTATTCTTGCTTACCATTACAGCCAAGATAATATTAATTTTTTTAATCAAAGCTTAAGTCATATTTATTTCACTTAGACTTTAGTCATGTAGAAAAAGAAGATTTAACTTTTTTGTGTTTTTTACTTTGTTATAATAAATTTGTTTAATATATTGGATAAATATTTTTGTTGTAATAAAAAAATACCTGACATCTTGAGATAAGAGAGTTTGGCATTTTTTGCAGAGCTAACCCCGATGTCCACATTTTCATGGGTTTTATTTGTCATAAACTTATCGATGATTTCATGTGCAAACTAGGTATCATAAAATTTAAAACTAAAATTAAATTGTCATCTCAGAAGTTTTTCAGATGCAGTAATTAATATTCTAATCATGATCTTTGTTGGCTTTTATCATAACCCTGACCTTTATTGACTTTTATTTTAACCCTGACCTTTATTGACTTTTATCATAACCCTGACCTTTATTGACTTTTATTTTAACCCTGACTTTTATTGACTTTTATTATAACCCTGACCTTTATTGACTTTTATTATAACCCTGACCTGTATTGACTTTTATTTTAACCCTTACCTTTATTGACTTTTATCATAACCTAGACCTTTATTGGCTTTTATCATAACCCAGACCTTTATTGGCTTTTATTATAACCCTGACCTTTAATGACATTTATTATAATATAACCCTGACCTTCATTGACTTTTATCATAATATAATCTTGACCTTTATTGCCTATAATAATAAACATGACCTTTATTGACTTTAATAATAAACATGACCTTTATTGACTTTTATTATAACCCTGACCTTTATTGACATTTATCATAACCCAGACCTTTATTGACTTTAATAATAAACATGACCTTTATTGACTTTTATTATAACCCTGACCTTTATTGACATTTATCATAACCCAGACCTTTATTGACTTTAATAATAAACATTACCTTTATTGACTTTAATAATAAACATGACCTTTATTGACTTTTATTATAACCCTGACCTTTATTGACATTTATCATAACCCAGACCTTTATTGACTTTAATAATAAACATGACCTTTATTGACTTTTATTATAACCCTGACCTTTATTGACATTTATCATAACCCAGACCTTTATTGACTTTAATAATAAACATTACCTTTATTGACTTTAATAATAAACTTGATCTTTATTGACTTTAGTCATAGGCATGATCTTTATTGACTTTAATCATAACTTTTCTTGAAAACATATTATTATTTCAGTTGTAAAGGTTTAAGTCTTCTCTAGTCAGGAACTTTTTTAGAAATAATTGTGAACTACATTTTTGACTTCTTCCTTAATTCAAAAAGTGTGATAGTTGTCAAATTTGCAGAAAGCTCAAAAAGAGTTAGCTTTAAAAGATGAGATAATTTTCTTATTTACTATATTAACACCTCTCAATAGAGTGTCTCAGTACAGCACAGTCCCTCATAAAGCATGGTTTCACATATAACAGTTTCTAACAGTCCCTCTATAACACAGCTCCCTATTAAAAAAAAATCAGTCCCACCTATAACACGATCCCACATATCACAGTTATAGTCATATATCCCAGTTTTGATAATTCATCTACCTTAGCATTATATTGAGATATCACTGTATCATCTTTTTGGTAGCATTATATTGAGGTATCACTGTATCATCTTTTTGGTAGCATTATCGTGAGGTACCACTGTATCATCTTATTTGGTAGCATTATAGTGAGGTACCACTGTATCATCTTATTTGGTAGCATTATAGTGAGGTATTAATGTATCATCTTATTTGGTAGTATTATTGTGAGGTATCAATGTATAATCTTATTTGGTAGCATTATAATGAGTTATCAATGTATCATTTTATTTGGTAGCATTATATTGAGGTATCAATGTATCATCTTTTTGGTAGAATTATCGTGAAGTACCACTGTATCATCTTATTTGGTAGCATTATAGTGAGGTATTAATGTATCATCTTATTTGGTAGCATTATAATGAGTTATCAATGTATCATTTTACTTTGTAGCATTATATTGAGGTATCAATGTATCATCTTTTTGGTAGTATTATAGTGAGGTATCAATGTATCATCTTATTGGTAGCATTATAGTGAGGTATGAATGTATCATCTTATTTGGTAGCATTATAGTGAGGTACCACTGTATCATCTTATTTGGTAGCATTATAGTGAGGTATTAATGTATCATCTTATTTGGTAGTATTATTGTGAGGTATCAATGTATAATCTTATTTGGTAGCATTATAATGAGTTATCAATGTATCATTTTATTTGGTAGCATTATATTGAGGTATCAATGTATCATCTTTTTGGTAGAATTATCGTGAAGTACCACTGTATCATCTTATTTGGTAGCATTATAGTGAGGTATTAATGTATCATCTTATTTGGTAGCATTATAATGAGTTATCAATGTATCATTTTACTTTGTAGCATTATATTGAGGTATCAATGTATCATCTTTTTGGTAGTATTATAGTGAGGTATCAATGTATCATCTTATTGGTAGCATTATAGTGAGGTATGAATGTATCATCTTATTTGGTAGCATTATAGTGGGGTATGAATGTATCATCTTATTTGGTAGCACTATAGTGGGATATCGTCTTATTACGTAGCATTATAATGAAGTATCAATGTATCATCTTATTTCATAGCATTATATTGAGGTATTAATGTATCATCTTATTTGGTAGCATTATATTGAGGTATTAATGTATCTTATTTGGTAGCATTATATTGAGGTATTAATGTATCATCTTATTGGTAGCATTATATTGAGGTATTAATGTATCATCTTATTTGGTAGCACTTTATTGAGGTATTAATGAATCATCTTATTTGATTTTCATATAATTATATTATACCCTTATCTCACAGAATCTTGAAAACACTATCTGTGCTTCAATTAAAAGTTGCATGAGCCAAGCCACTCTCTTAGTTAGATTGTATTTAAAGATATCACTAATAACAGCTAACACAAAAAGTTTACAGACACTGATCCTGATATTATTCAACAACATATTTTAACTTGAAGATCCTCTTGGATGAGAAGAATATTTTTATATATTATTTTCAGTACTCCCAGTGTTATACATACATATTGTATGTCTTAAGAGTACTTTTTATGTTGTTATAAATTATCAGCCTTAGAAGTACTTCGAATGTGATACATACATATTCTATGTCTTTTGAGTACTTTTTATGTTGTCATACAGATATAAATTATCTGCCTTACTTCAAATGTGATATATACACATTCTGTGTCTTTTGAGTATTCACAATGCTTTACATACATATGGCTTTTGAATACTCCCAAGTTTATACATATATATTATGTTTTTAAAGTACTCCTAATGTTATTCATACAATGTATGTCTTTTGAGTACTTCAAATGTTATACATACATAATGTATGTCGTTTGAGTACTTCAAATGTTATACATACATAATGTATGTCTTTTGAGTACTTCAAATGTTATACATACATAATGTATGTCTTTTGAGTGCTGCCAGTGATATACATATGTATATGATATCATTTTTTCATCAAGACCTATTTACATTGATGATGACAGATATATAATGTTCTGGCTGGCTATCCTGAAATCATTTTCAGCTGGAGATGTGTTATAAAGGACTCCACTGATTGTAAATTGCATTTACTGGTAGAAGACTCCACTGCAGGGCTGGACCTAAATTTTTTTTTTTTTGGGGGGGCCCAAACTTGTTATTGGGTTAAGCGAGGGGGGGGGGGGGTCAGGGGGCATGCCCCCCCCCCCCCCCGAATTTTTTTTTTTTCAAGGATGAAAAATGGTGCAATCTGGTGCTATCTGAACCTTGAAAAAGGGATCTAACAAAAGTGACTAAAAACTGCAATGTTTTAAAAACACTTAAAAATATTTTTAAAAAAAATAAATAAATAAAAAAAAAAATTAAACAATTCGGAACCCCCTTTTTATCAAAAGCAGTGAATATTTTTTTTTTTTTTTAAGGGGGGGGGGGCCGGGCCCCCTGGGCACCTATAGCAGGTCCGGCCCTGCATTGATTGACTGTATTAGTTGCATGTACACATATTGCAGAAGACTTCATTGAATGACTTCAAATTGCATGTGCATGTATTATAGAGGACTTCATTGATTGGTTTCAAATTGTATATATATGTACTTTAGAGGATTGTTTGGCTTCAATTTGCATGCACATGTATTGTAGAGGACTCCATTGATTGGCTGTAACTAACCATGGTCTAACCATAGATTACTTTGGATGCCCTTAACAGTGTAAACTAACCAGAGAGTGTATTATCTATATTTGTCCATGGAATGTATAATTTATTTGAAGACTGAATGTTTTAAAGAGGCATGTCTACATGGATCAAAATTGTAAGGAAACCCTTTTCATGCCAGATCTAATTTATAATTCTCTCATAGACCTGTATACTATATACTCTGATATGCAATTCTCTCATAGACCTTTGATATGCAATGTTCTTATTGACTTGTGAAACCACACTCTGATATGCAATTCTCTCCATTCTTATAAACTACACATTAGAATCTTGCAGTTCATATATAATAATAATAATAATAATAATAATAATAATAATAATAATAATAATAATAATAATAATGAGGACTTTGTATAGCGCCTAATCTTTAGAAGCTCTAAGCGCTTTACAACATCTATAATGATATGACTATACTACAGAAAAAAAAGAAGAAAAAAAACATGAAATTGGAAAAAATAAAATATGCTGAAAACATTTAAGGTACAAAACATTATTAGGTCTATTAAGAGCACTCTTAAAAGCGACCACTGTTTCTTTGTGTCTAATTTCAATGGGCAATTCGTACCACATCGCCGGGCCCTGGTATGCAAAAGAACATCCATTCTTATGAATATGAACTTCTGAACCACACACAATATGTACTTCTCATTTTGAACTTTTCTCTTAGCTGATATATTGTATGCCTTTGTTATCCTGCCAGTGTGAATACATGAGAGGCATCTTGATGTACACTTGTCCATTCATTTGTTCCTGATTACAGATTTCCATTTTGGCCAGAATGCTAGCATGATTATACGACTAGAGTATAGGAAAGCTCGGGGATTTGAAGCTCGTGCTAGCTTGAGCTCGAGCTCGATAATTTTTTCGAGTTTTCGAGCTTAAGTAGTACGAAAAATAATTTTCTTTATAATTTATTTAAACATCTATCTTGTTAATATAATAGTATTTCAAAAAGAAAAATAGCATGCAGAGATTTATCCGATCACTTTGATCGCAATTTTGTACAGAAATTAGTAACAACTGAAAAGTGCAAACAGCTGATTTCTTATTTTTTGACATTGCTACTGCTTTAGAAATAAAATAAAAGTAAAAATTAACAACCAAAAGAGCAGATACAATATGCTAAATCGCTGATAACACGATTATGTTGTTCAAACTGTTCAAAAATCAGTTTAAAAGAAATCCCTCGGGCATCAGATGTGCGCCTACTGCCCCTCCGGCACCACTCATCATCAGGCCAAACGCTTGAGAAGTTCACAGGTTCTCTCGCTTGCAGAAGTTGAAAAACCCCTTCTCTCACTCAGCGGCTATCATTATAGTCGGAATTATTATCTCAGGAGCCCCCAGCAATGACCGTTGCAAGGCAATGTCTGCCCACTGGTCGACCAACACATGGGGAAGCATAAGCCATGTGAATCTGTAAAGCCGCTCATTCCCACAGTCAACTAATAATCATACGGGTTTATCCAGTCCGATAATATAATAAAGTGGAGAATGTTTCAAGGCATAAGCTCGAAGCTCGTCGAGCTTCAATCTTGAGCTTCGAGCCCCCGAAAATGCTCCAAAATTATCGTGGCTCAAGCCTAGGCTCGTCCCAAACTCTATATATGACAAAAAAACCACTTGGCATTAATAGGCATTGAAATATGGTAGGCATATATATATATATATGTTGAAGATTATTACATTGAAACTTAGACATGCTTTTATCAGTCCAAGATTTTTCAATAGAAACTAGTTAGACATGTTTTTATCAGCACAAGGATATTACATTGAAACTATGTCTATATTTGTATCAATCCAAGACTATTACATTGTATCAATCCAAGACTATTACATTGAAACTATGTCTATACATGTATTTGTATCAATCCAAGACTATTACATTGTATCAATCCAAGACTATTACATTGAAACTATGTCTATATTTGTATCAATCCAAGACTATTACATTGTATCAATCCAAGACTATTACATTGAAACTTAATGTCTATATTTGTATCAATCCAAGACTATTACATTGTATCAATCCAAGACTATTACATTGAAACTATGTCTATATTTGTATCAATCCAAGACTATTACATTGTATCAATCCAAGACTATTACATTGTATCAATACAAGACTATTACATTGAAACTTTTTAGGCATGTTTGTATTAATTTAAGAAAATTTCTTTGTATGTAGGTAGACCTGTTTCAGAGGCGTAGCGATGGTATTTTGCATCCAGGGACGAACTATAAAATTGGTGCCCCAGCGATCTTGTTACCGATTTATTACCCTTGTTTACTTGTTATAATGTAACGTTGCAAGCCTCATTTTTGCGCCCCTGTACCTTGGCGCCCGGGGACATATGTACCCCCCTCCCCCCCTTAGCTACGCCTCTAGCCTGTTTACATTATTTTCTTGCCATTTTTGTAGTTTTTGTTTCAATTTTAAACAAGTCAACTAATGAATTTTTCCTCGTTTTATTACATTTTCACAGGTTTTTTAAATGCAATGGGTTTAGTTGTGTTTTACAACACACATATCTGGTTAAGAAGCAAATATTTCACAAAACTGACCCTATTACTGGCAGACAAAAAAACAAATCTGTTTTCAGACAGATTTAGCTGACATCCATGACAAAATTTCTCAACAGTAGGACATTTTAGCTTCATGACCAGTCAATAGAGTTATGTGCAAGCTGTTATGTTTTTCCTATAAATTAAATATCTAATACCTTTCCTAAAATAGAACTAGTGTAAACAGAGCAATTACCTGGCTGTGTTTTTAGGTGCTTAGTATCAAATATTTCATACCAAAAGGATACATGGTTATGTTCAGGACATGTTAGTCATGGCCTGTAATCCTGATGAGAGAAGCAGAACTAATTTTGTTTTCAGTAAAAGAGGGAGAGAACCAGTCAGAACCCCATTCTGGAGTATAACTGTTAATAAATCAGGCTGTAACATGTAATACCCAAGTACAATATAATCAGTCTGCCTATATTTAATGCCAGTCTTGTTTTTGACACCTCGTTAACTTATTAATTGATATACCAGTTTCTGAACATCAGATATATTGTACCAGCCAAACCTGGCATAAAGCTGACTCATTCTTTTCATGTCTGGATGGTAGCATGCTTACTTTGCAACTTTTGTCTTGGGTTTGATTCTAGTTCATGTATTGATTTGCCATCATTGCCAGAGGGTTTGTTGTGAACTTTCACCCTTGTCTTACATTCTTGTACCCTCTGTAGTGTTTGCCTACACTCCATTATTTGTACCTCTCCTAGCAGTTTTAATAACAAAATACATCAAAGATATAAACATTGCACAAATTTAGTGATTTCATTCATCAATGTATAATTTCTAACCTGATTGTCACCAGGTGGCCTTGTAACATTATCATCTTGTTCACAAATAACAACAATAAACAGAAGCAACCAGACCAACTGCTCATTGGTTCCTAGAACAGTCCATTTTGACAGTAAGCTGTGACATCTTCATGCAGTATTTGCAGTGTCCAGTTTTAAAATTTCAAAATATTTGAAACAAGATAAAAGAGTGTAACTCTTATGCATAAATGTGTTCAAAGGGATGTAACTGTTATAGAACTAAATATAGTTATTTAAGGTGGTATGGCATCATATTTTTTAGAAGAAATGATATATTTGTGTATAAATTTTCTAAAGTATCTTGATCAATTTAAGAATTGTATCTCTTTGATAGAGAAGTATTAATCTTTACTTATTTATTATACGTGAGGGCTGTGATTCGGGTTAAATATAGTATTATCAGCTATACGTGAGGGCTGTGATTCGGGTTAAATATAGTATTATCAGCTATACGTGAGGGCTGTGATTCGGGTTAAATATAGTATTATCAGCTGCAGTCAGGTGCAATGGTGTTGGGTTTTTGTGACAGTCCAGGCTGAGAAATGGAAACAAAGAAGTCCTTGCAAATATACAGCAGTCGAATCATGTATTTGTAGACCTACTGTATATCAGTGATAGCAAGTTTCCCGTAATACTTAAACATTTAAACTAGTGACCATTTGTTGGTAAATTGGAATGTCTTTTAGTAGGTATGAAGTGTTTAAAATAGAGTTGGTTACAGTTTCAGTAGTACATAAGGCTCTACTTAACATAATAGTTTTGGAAATTCTTCTTTACAGTATCTGTTGCAAATGGGTGTATGTGTGGAGAGTCACCATATTTGGCTATATTTTGGTTGTTGTAGGGTTTAACGCCATTTTTAAGCACATTATAGGCCATACATGGCGACCAGTATTAATGGTGGAGGAAGAACCCGGGAAAACCCACAGGAAAGAACCACCGAACCACGAGAAGCTGTACTGGCAAGCTTTCTCGCATATACTCATTGGCTGAATCTGAGACTTGAACCCATGCAGACAGAGGTGAGTTGGCAGTGATTCATAATGGACAGTGCTTTAGACCACTCGGCTGCTCGGGGCTTCACTATATTTTGGCTTATATAATTTAGATTTTGTGCATTTTCATATACAGACTGTGGTTAGATACAGGGTCTGCAAGTAACACAAACTGTAAGTTTAGTTCTATAAAAGGTCTTCAGGGAATGCTCTCTCTGAATTCCACTAGGATTGTTAAGAAGATAAGTCAGGGGTCAACCACCTCCCTCTCCCCTTTTTTTTCCTTCTATCTTGCATGTCTGCATGTAGCTAATGCAATACTAACCATCCTGGTCTGAGCAAAACAACTCAAAGCAAATATCCCCATATATATATATATATATATATATATATATATATATATATATATATATATATATATATATATATATATATATATATATATATATATATATAAGGTGGCCAACATTACCATGAGGCCTAACTACACACAACCACAAGACTGGTGACCTAAACCCAGACATCAGGCCCCACCGCACACAAGGCAGAACTAAATAAACAACTAAAACACAGTCCCCAATTTATAAAGACACAGCACGTAAATCCAACACTGGTGCTGAGACCAAAACCACTATACAATAAAAGAAGCACTGCATACCTTCTAAATATAATAACTATCAAATAAAGAATCATGATGACAAAAGACCAGTCCCAAACATCAATGGCTATGGAAGTCTCCTACACAGATCACCCAGCTCCAGCAGTACAGCCAAATACTGCAACAGCATAAAGAAAGAATATACATCACATCATGAAGGAGGAAAACTGACATCGACTTTCAAATTACCTATTTTTTATGAGGTTCTTCCTTTGGATTGAATTAGTCCTCTTTCGATGAAATCTTCACAACCCTAACTTGATTTTTTGATACCACCATCAAAAGTGACAACCTAAGTAAATCTAGAAAAGTGACTCAAGCATGTATAGGGAACCTGATTGATCATATTTCGAAAATCAAGAGTACACTATGTACACAAAAATCCAACTCTACTTAAAAGTAATAATGAAATTATACAACGTGTACTGTCTTCCTCAGCACTTTCTTTGGCATTTGCATCCTGACGATCCCTGACCATCATTCATCACCAGGACATTTTCATGAATTAAAAAGTGTGGTTGTACGTGATTAGGAGTTTTTAACATAGCTTTAAAAAAAATTCAGTCATATATATATCACTACGATGTCTGCAGTGTGGCAGTTTATAGTGATATCTAGCATTGAGGCATCATGCCGCAGACATGTAGCATGACATCCCACCCAGTTACATTATCCTGACACCAGGCTGACCCGAGTCCTAACACTAATCTCATAATGCTGAACGCCAAGCGAGGTAGCTGTTAGTATCATTTTTGTAAGTCTTTGGTATGACTCCCCTGGGGCTTGAACCCATGACCTCCCACTTCTGAGGTGGACTCTAACCACTAGGCCACCGGAGCAATTATTAAAAGTGCAACATTCACACATAAAAAAGTTGTCCCACAGTGCCAACCAATTGAGAATCCTGACCTTCAGAACTTAATAGGTCACGAAAGCATCTGGTGCGTTGCTGACTTAATTTCATATTCATTTTTCGTGGTGACTTCATATTTGGTCATTCATAACATTTGGCGGTAATAGGGTTACATTAAATGTGGAAGAGAAAAACCCTCTCCCTTGTGATAAATTCCCCTTAGCATAATTACCTCAGACTAGGCACTACTACATAACTCCCAAAGTCACAATAATTTGCTAATTATTCAAAATTTATCAAAGACAGCAAACTACATTATGTATGTTATCTGAAAAAAATACTCATGCACATCAATATTGTAGCCATGTTTTTAAAGAATTTATCATTTTGTTTGAAACACAAAGCAATCAAGTAAAGGACAAACTTTGTATTCTAAAAACAAATTTTTAAAACTTAAATATCAGCAGAAAATAATAACCAATATTTTATTTATAAATAAAAATTACCAGTATATGAAATACTACATACAATACAGTGTTGTCCAATTAATTCAATGTACATTATACATTTTAATTTGCTGGCATTAATGTGCCCTTTTGTACCAAAATACAAATAATTCTTAACATAGGTATTTTTATTATCTTAAATGTACCGGTATGTTGTTTAACTTTCGTGCATTTGGCCCATGTATAAAATTTTAAAAAGTTTTGAATCTCTTTCTTTATTGATTTTTGTTATGATATGCTACAGGAAGCCTGTCTCAAATGTCATGGTAACCTAGACTAATTGTCTACCTGTTTCTTGCATCAATAGTAAATCTATACCTATACAGAAACAAATACTCAGTATACCATTCCTACACAATATAGCTGATTTTTGTAACCTTTCCACAACCCTTTATTACCATCTACTTATGTAATGAACTCCCACTAATGGTGCCACCATATCAGACCGACTGTCTATTTCTTCTGCCTTTACCATAACTATGAATATTAACTGGTGACAGAGTCAAGTCAACATTTGTCAAAGGAAAATACAGAAAATGACCCTCGGATATTTAATTTAGACTCACAATTGCCATTTCTTTCCATCAGACACATCTAATTTGATTTGAATAATTTTCATCCCGTTCTCAGCCTTCAGTGTTAGGTATATTGTTAGTTTTCCATAATGTCACTTCTAATGGCTTGCCAAGTCCACAAAAGCAATGTAAGTCACTTATTTTCAGTAAAAAGCCCCAATTTATTGGCGGCTAGCAGTTGCTCATTTCCGTTATAAAGGTTAATCAGTACAGTCATAATAAGCCACATTACAAGCAATCTCTCATTTCATGCTAGAAATGTTATTTTTTTTAGTAAAATTCTGTTTATAACCATCGTGACAAGAATTCAACTGCTATTTCTGACATATTAAGAAGTCCAACAGCAATATGTGACCACTTAAAGCTACAATGCCACCTGATCCAATCAATTCCGGTCCACTGCCACGCTTTTCGTATCAAAATGTCAAATTCTCTTTATGAAAAAATCGGAAAGAATAAGATTGAATAAATTTAATTGAATACCTAGACACACGTTATTTGTAACTCAGGAAAAAAAAAATCAAAGTTGGTGTTTACTGAAAATCATGGTTTTCAAGGATATAGGAAACCTCTCAGCATGGGTTGTGGAGTGTTGTCAGTTGTCAAGGGTAGATAGTATAGGTGCTCTAGTACAGACAGATTACAAGAGATTTTGGAAGCAACTACGTTTTTACAGAATAAACTTCCATTTTTAATATATGACTAAATACAAAAGAACAGTAACCTATATAACTACCGACATTTATATTTTCCTATAATGCTGTCAGTATCATTTATAATAAAACAAATATGAAAATTGTTTAAAAAGAGCTAAATGTCTTTTTAATTAAACTTACATGTTAGTTCCAGTGAATACATTTGGTGTGTCAGCCCAATATATGGTTTAAAGATGCATCAAAAAGGTACAGGTGTAATATGGATATAATTTCTTTACAAAAATTGTCTAGTCTCATTTCCCCAATAGGTGAGACAGGTTTAAAATCTGTCATGTGATTTGTTATTGCAAAGCATAAAGATTTTACATGAAGCTTAGTTTCAGATTATGTAGCATGCAGTCATGAAACTTAATAGTAATATTCATTGTATAGGGGGCGCTGCTAATCACAGGCAAAAGGAGGTCACTTTGACCTATTTTTATAATTCAAATGTTACATTAATTTTAGTTTTGTGTCGAACACTTGCAAGTTTAATCATGAAAAAATTGGTGTGTGTGTTTGTGTGAGTGTGTGTGTGTATATATATATATATATATATATATATATATATATATATATATATATATATATATATATTGGAAAAACTGGTCACAGTGACTTACTTTTCCTAACTTTTCTGATTTGAGGGACATTGCAAGGTTTTGGGGCTATCCAGATGACTGGACATATAGGCAATTATAAATGTCATTTGTCCACATAAGATAGATGTCCATTGTATAAAGAACAAACTGTGTTTTGACATTTGAAATTCATTGATTTGTCCTTGATACAGAAGCATCCATTTTGACTGCATTAATCAAATGTGGTTTTAAGTGGGGATGAAAACCACATATTCTCTTTTTGTTAAAGAAAGAACAAATTTCAACTCCAAACAAACAATACTGTCAAGATAAATTAAATCTGAACCATTTGTTTTTTCAAAAGTTGTCAGTTATATTGGCTTTCACAAACCACTTCATATGTTTGTTCAACAGTGCTTACTCATAAATTTTATAACAGTCATTGCTGTACTGTATACTAGTGATGGGAATCGGTCAGAAATTCATAATCGATAATCGGTTCCCCTTAACCAACTGATCATCGATTATAATCGGTTGCTAAGAGCAAATTTTAATTTTTGTTAAACAGTTATATCTTTGATCAAGAGCTCAATACGTTTATAAATGTACAGGAGTAATCTTATTTAATGACATGTATACTTTAACCTGACAATAATATTTAATTATGTGTTACTTTTCTTCTACAACTTTGTTAAATGAACGTAACTTTTAATGGCTGATCAGACATATGTAACTGGAATACTGCTACAATTTCCCCCCCCCCCAATTCTTTTGTTCACACGTGATGTGTCTAATAATTAAAATATAGAAGTACATGTTTTTCTTGTTTGTCATTGTTTATAAATACTACAAAAAATGTTGCACTTTTAACTGAAACAAATCAACAAAATGTGTTTAAATTTATTAATTCAATAATTTAACAACATGACCATGCAATAATGACTATATGTTCCTAATTATGAATCATAAGGTTTCATATTTGTAGTTGTGAAGGGAAGTAATAAATTTTAGGTCAACTTTAGTGGCTGGGAGTTTTACTAACCTTTGTGCTTTGCATACACTTAAAACGTAGTCTCCCTTTACACACAATCGATTATGGAGTTCACAATCGATTATCTGCTCAACCAACTGATGATCGATTATAATCGATAATCGGAACAACACTACTGTATACATCATCGGTGTTATAACAGTCATTGCTGTACCGTATTTTCCCGCATATATCCCGCAGACGCAGATAATCCGCACCCTCATATAGCCCGCGGGTTTTTGGGTTTTGTGTAAAAAATCATTGGCATAACCGCACCTTTGTATAACCCACAACCATAGATTGATGAACTTTTTTGTATATGTTCACATTGTCTACCATTACTGTTTTTAGAAGGACTGAATTCGTCAATGCTCACACGTGGATGACAAACGGTACTACAACTACTACATTTTCACTCACCTGCCTAACATGCAAATTTGTATTTACTCTATCAAGTCAGTCGGCCCCGGTCCATATTCATCCCTCTGCATCAGTTCAAGTTAGTCACCCTGCCTCCACTATATTCCGGCTGGCAGCCGGCAGATTTGAATTTTGAAGCCAGGTACTTGTGAGCCGGATATGCAATGGTGTGAGGTCCTGAGGCTGAATGCCACAATTGTCAATTTCTTATTTAGTCCACATGACGTCAATTAACTATTCTGGCTCGGTACACAGTGCTTGTGCGCGTAGGCTGTCTATAGGAGCTGTGCCTCAACTACAGGGTACATATAAACGCGGACATTTCTAAATAATCTTGTATTCTTGTGAAGCATAGATTCGAGTTTAATTAATTTCTTTCTGTTTAATTTAAAAAATGCCGAAACGAAAGTCTTACACAGCCGACTTCAAGCTAACTGCCATTGCGTATGCTGAAATGCATGGCAATAGAGCCACAGGCAGAAAATTTGATATTGATGAGAGTTTAATCCGAGGTTGGAGAAAAGAAAAAGGAACGTTGGAGAAGATGAATCCACGAAAACGTGCTCGTCGCAGACCTAAAGCAAAGTGGCCTCACCTTGAAGCTGACCTGAAGCAGTGGATCATGGCCCAGCGGGACAACAACCGACCAGTCTCGACAGTTGCCATCAAACTGAAGACCAAACTCATGGCGGCAGAGAAGCACATTGATAATTTCAAAGGAGGAGTGCATTGGGTATACAAATTTATGAAGAGGAACCAATTTTCAGTCAGAACACGAACGACTGTCGGCCAACGTCTACCCAAGCATTCGGAGAAGAAGATGGATGATTTTCGTGAATTCATTGCCAAGGAAATTCAGGAGCTTGACCTTCCCCATTCTGCCATTATTAATATGGACGAAGTACCGATGTGTTTCGACATTCCGGCAACAAGGTCGGTGGACAAAGTCAGCGTTAAAACCGTTAAAGTGGCAACAACCGGGCACGAACAAACCTCTTTCAATATATAAGTTATGCAGTTATGTTTTTCAAACAATATATTGAAATATTATTATGTGTAAAAAATTTGTGATATAGCTCGCACCCTTATATAACCCACACACACCCCCTGCGAGGTTTGTAAAATCTGGTATAACTCGCAGGATATGTGCAGGAAAATACGGTACTACAGTAGAACCTGTCTTGAAAAACCACCCGTTCTGCCACAAAATTATGGTCTCTCAAGACAGGTGGCCTCTCATTACAGGTCAAAATGCTATATAATCATTAAACGTGTGCATTGAGAATATGGTCTCTCAAGACATATGCTCTCACATAGCAGTGGTCTTTAAAGACAGGTTTCACATCAGTGTTATAACAGTCATTGCTGTACTATATACATCATCAGTGTTATAACAGTCATTGCTGTACTGTATACCTCATCAGTGTTATAACAGTCATTGCTGTACTATATAAATCATCAGTGTTATAACAGTCAGTGCTGTACTATATACATCATCAGTGTTATAACAGTCATTGCTGTACTATATACCTCATCAGTGTTATAACAGTCATTGCTGTACTATATACCTCATCAGTGTTATAACAGTCAGTGCTGTACTATATACCTCATCAGTGTTATAAGTCATTGTTGTACTATATACCTCAAAAGTGTTATAATAGTCATTGCTGTACTATATACCTCATCAGTGCTATAACAGTCATTGCTGTACTATATACATCATCAGTGTTATAATAGTCAGTGCTGTACTATATACCTTATCAGTGTTACAAGTCATTGTTGTACTATATACCTCATCAGTGTTATAACAGTCACTGCTGTACTATATACCTCATCAGTGTTATAACAGTCAGTGCTGTACTATATACATCATCAGTGTTATAACAGTCATTGCTGTACTATATACATCATCAGTGTAATAACAGTCATTGCTGTACTATATACCTCATCAGTGTTATAACAGTCATTGCTGTACTATATACATCATCAGTGTAATAACAGTCATTGCTGTACTATATACATCATCAGTGTTATAACAGTCAGTGCTGTACTATATACATCATCAGTGTTATAAGTCATTGTTGTACTATATACATCATCAGTGTTATAACAGTCAGTGCTGTACTATATACCTCATCAGTGTTATAACAGTCAGTGCTGTACTATATACATCATCAGTGTTATAACAGTCATTGCTGTACTATATACATCATCAGTGTAATAACAGTCATTGCTGTACTATATACCTCATCAGTGTTATAACAGTCATTGCTGTACTATATACATCATCAGTGTAATAACAGTCATTGCTGTACTATATACATCATCAGTGTTATAACAGTCAGTGCTGTACTATATACATCATCAGTGTTATAAGTCATTGTTGTACTATATACATCATCAGTGTTATAACAGTCAGTGCTGTACTATATACCTCATCAGTGTTATAACAGTCAGTGCTGTACTATATACATCATCAGTGTTATAACAGTCATTGCTGTACTATATACATCATTAGTTTTATTATAGTATTGTACTAGTCAGATTGTAATTTGCATATTAAATTATTCCTTTAATTGTCAGTAATATTAAAAAAATTGGCATTGAAAAATAACTATAATAAATTTATTAAATCATTGTACATGTAGGTAATAACAGTGGTAGTAATATCAGAAGTAATAATTGCAGCAACAATATTTTTCCCAAATCACTGTAGTGTTATACAATATATATGAACAATATTTTCCTCACATTGCTGTAGTATTTTTCATTATGTAACCATGGTTACCTTGCAATTAATTAGTACCTTATAACTAATTCAGTGATTGGAGATTGGAGATTGAGTTAGTTTTACATTTATTATATAAATGTAGTAAAGAAAAAGGAAATCCTAAATGGACTCAGATAACTTTTATATTAATCAGAAATTAACGTTACTATAATTATTTAGTTTTTGATAGTACAAATGATATTTATTTTCTCACTGTTATAACAAAACATTATCTCTGCAAGCCACAATTTCTTGACAGATCAAAATAAATTTTTCTATCACCTTTTGATTTTAAGTTTTAATTCATATTTTTAGCAGGTATTTTAAAGTTGAGAAATATGTTTCAAAGGTAAATCAGTCCAGTACTAAATCCAGGTACAAATGGTCAGATATTTATGGTTTGATATCTAGTTAATAAAACTCTTATAAATCAAAGCCACACATCTTGTTTCAATTTATGTTTGTAAAAAGAATACCACAAAAACAAATTTACATACACACATCCATTTTTATACAGGATTTTCCTGTATCTAACAATTTAACACATACGGTAATGAAATGATTATTCTCATTTCATATATTTGTGTGTGTCAGTTTCGTATATCTCTTTTTTTATGCAAATGTTTTTCTGTCATGTTATTAAAAGATTTGGAAGAAAAAAATAATAATAAAAATATTTAAAAGCAACATTTATTGACATTAAGCGTAGTGTACATATTGACTGGAAAAATACCAATATCATACCTTTTACACTTTTTGTGTGCTATACTGCAATATTCTGTTATTGAAAGTGTTAGAAGTATCTGTTAAAACCAAACCTGAATGACCCTTGCTGTCAATGACAATTGGTTGCTATCCCCTAAACAGCCATGTTTCTAGTCTCAAATGTTCTCCAGAAGGCAGACAGGTCACCATAAAGTCATCTGTTGAATGGCTTAGTCCATTGATTATTAAAGTGTGAACCAGTCTATCAAGCTGATTGGCATTTGTGTACCAGTCCATGAACAGCACCCACTGCAAGTCTAGTTGTATGTGTCTGATGATAGCAGTCTAATACTCTCTCATACCAGCTACAACTGGTAAACAAGACATGTTCTGTTGAAAGCAGCATCTGTTATTTTGGACTCATTATTGCATCACATAAAAATTCTTAATATACACTTTATTTTTCTTTTGTGTGTGTGTGTGTGTGTGTGTGTGTGTGTGTGTGTGTGTGTGTAAATGATTGCTTAGCACATTAACCCCTGGAAGTTTGTGCTGTTTTCACATGAAATCGAGTAGGAAACACATTTTGGTGACTATTTCTGAATACATCATAATATATTGACTTCCAAGTTAATTTTCCATTAGTCCAATACCTAGTTGTGTTAAAAACAATGTTTTCCATTGGTTATTTTGCTTGCGCTAGAGCAGCAGAAGATGAAAAGTTGGAGTTTTTTGTTGCTTAACAGACCCAACATTTTCGTATATGTAGACCACTCTTTATTCAACATGCCCACCTTTTCCTTCTTTTTTGCACAGGTTCACCTTAGATCTGAGGCCAAAGAGACTAAAATCTGGACACAAAATCAGATTCTAACCATAAGCAAATTATGGGTGAAAAAAAAAACCTGGTCCAGTTAGGTTCTTCTCTCTGTATTTTTTTGTGAAACTAAAACGTCCAGATTATTTGGTATTATTGTAGAGCAAAATCTGTCTACCTTTCCAATAAGTTAAAGAGATTTGAAAGATGCTATTGATTTTTAGTTCAAAAAGTTTATGGGTCAAGGTCACAGTGACTAAGAAGAAAAATGATTTCACACAATATCTTAAATACTTTATCAGCTATTTTGATGACTTGCTTTTGATGCAATGAAGATACTTCATGTCTTCTTTTTTTCTTTTGTTGTCTCTTTTTCTCTTTTACTGCTCTGATGTCCTAGTTATTGGAACATTTGCCTTGGATGCAGGAGGTTGAGGGTTTGAACCTTGGACAAGTTTAGCAAAGACTTACAAATAAATGGTACTGGCAGCTGCCTCACTTGGCGTTCAGTATTAAGAGGTTAGTGCCTTGACTGGCTGGCCTGGTGTCAGGATAATGTGACTGGGTGGGACGGCATAATGTGACTGGGTTTGACATGTCTGCAGCATGATGCCCCCGTGCACATCACTATAAACTGCTACACTGTAGACATTGTGGTGATGTGACTGAATCTTTTAAAAAGTTACAATAAAAGTCATGTATGCACACATATGCAAACACACATGCACACTTTTTCTCTTGTTTTCTGTGCTGGTGTTTTACTTTCTTTTTATCCATTGACTGTTTATAATTAAATGTCATAATTGACATGTTCTTGATATGAGCTACCAGTATACTGCGTGCACTAGATCACTTAGAAAAGATAGGAATTCAATCAGAACTAACTTTGTTACATAACACCTAGTGTAATTTCCGATTTATGATGTGAGGGGGATAAGTTAGAATCTTCACTGTTGTTAGGTCATCTTTGTTGCTAAAACTTTTTTAGATATGCCCAGGTCAGCTACTATGTTGTGTCTTTGAAAAAAGCTATTTTACCATTTCCTCCATAGGATATAGCCAATGCTGTGTTAAGGGTGGTGTTAAAAACAAGCAACAAGTCTTTTTATTGAAGGACACCACTTCATTACATTGAAAGATTATGTGAAATAATAAATTGAATTACACTGAAAAAGTACATTTAGTTAAACTGAAAAATTTCATTGAAAGATTATGCTGAACATTACACAGAATTACACAGGGATCAAACTAAACTGCATAAATGATTACACTGAAATATTACAACTATTACCTGGAATTACACCAAAGAACTGAACTGAATAATACTAAAATCAGAACCCAGCAAATGATAATAATAATTAATTACATATACCGTATTTTCGCGCATATATCCCGCGGGTTATACCAGATTTTACAAACCCCGCAGGGGGGTGCGGGTTATATAAGGGTGCGGGCTATATCACAATTTTTTTACACATAATGATATTTCAACATATTGTTTGAAAAACGTAACTACATAACATATATTGTTCTAGTTTTGTTTTGCTAGGGTTGGATATTATGGCTACTACGGTGACTTTACAACAACTTACGGTATCGGGACCAAATCAACATTTCGGGATAAAAACTTAAAATTTCGTATCCGTCACGTTTTCATAATCAATATTTTCTGTTTTCAATCGAAATAACTACGGTACCTAATTTTACCGCTGGGCCACGATCCACTGCTTCAGGTCAGCTTCAAGGTGAGGCCACTTTGCTTTAGGTCCGCGACGAGCACGTTTTCGTGGATTCATCTTCTCCAACGTTCCTTTTTCTTTTCTCCAACCTCGGATTACACTCTCATCAATATCAAATTTTGTGCCTGTGGCTCTATTGCCATGCACTTCAGCATACGCAATGGCAGTTAGCTTGAAGTCGGCTGTGTAAGACTTTCGTTTCGGCATTTTTTAAATTAAACAGAAAGAAATTATTTAAACTCGAATCTACACTTCACAAGAATACAAGATTATTTAAAAATGTCCGTGTTTATGTAGCCTGTAGTTGAGGCACAGCTCCTACGCACCCAAGCACTGTGTACCGTGTTTTTCCTGACTTTTATTGAGCAGAGGTCGTCGGCTTACTTTGATGATGGCGCCGCGAAAGGCTCCAGTTGAAGGGTGAAACAAATACCTGTTTGTTATTGCTGCGGCAACTTCAGATAATTGTAGAACATTGAAACAGATTTGTTTTATTTGTTTAGTATATATCAGTGCTTCAAAGGTAATCAGTTCTCTTTGAAGTGTCAGCAAACGTATTTTTTCTTCTTCCATCTGGTATTTGTTTTTAAATTAGTGTCATCTGCTTGACTGTACTCATTTTACGTTTCCGCCTTCTGCGGATTCGGATTTTGACTAGTCAGTTGCATAAAGTAATAAGGCCAGATATCATCATTAGCGGATTATGATATAACAGTGCACTGTTAGTGTGGTTTGCCAGTATGAGACAAGGACTTGTTATTTTAACAATATATTCCAGTACATTGTTTCCTGTCATGGTGCCTTTGATTTTCTCTACTCCAAACGCAAGACTGTATATACGGTTTTTATCAGCCAAAATTGGTGTCGCCACAAATATCACCAGATGGTATATTTTGTCACCAAAACGGAAAACAGAATCGCAGTTTGCTACATCAGCGAAGCCCCGTGATCCTGTAATTGATTTCATTTCCGATTGTAGCTGTATAAATATATCTATGGTTGCGGGTTATACAAAGGTGCGGGTTATGCCAACGATTTTTTACACAAAACCCCAAAACCCGCGGGCTATATGAGGGTGCGGATTATCTGCGTGTGCGGGATATATGCGCGAAAATACGGTACTTGCCGTTAAGTCAAATCCACTTGCAAACAACAGAGACTCTGATTAGCCATAGCACAGTGAAATCAGGGTCTTTGTTGTTTATTAATCTGAACACACTGCATCAATCCTGATCTACTTATACATTATGCAATAGCCGGTCTGGATCTATGAATCAGATCTTAGTTATCCTTTAGTATAGACAGTACTTCACATAATCATATATACCCGTGAACATCCTCATAGCATATTTGTAATCCAAGGAACACAAATCATAAACATTAAGATGAAATATTAGGATTTGCACATTTTCATAAAACTTAAATATTCATAGAAAAAAAAAGAGTTCAAAGTACAAATGAAAAATGCTTGACAATGTCATGTTTTAGAAGCAGTAAAAATCAAAAGTCAAAAGCACCATTTAGTGTCAAGAACAGATGAAGTAATGTCTAGGACAGATTATTCAATGGCAAGAACAGAACATTCAATGGCAAAAACAGATTTTTAAAGTCATGAGAAGATCATTTAAAATGAGGGAGAGGCTGAGTAGTCTAAGGTACTCACTGGTCTAGGGCATATTATATAATTAAATAGTTCATTGAATGTCAAGAACAGGTCATTTAATTTTAAGAGTCGGTCATTGGATATCAAGAATAGATCATTTGATGTCAAGAACAGGTCATTTGATGTATAAAAAAACAGATCTTTTAAAGTCAAGAACAGATCATGTAAAGTCAAGAACAAATCATGTAATGTCAAGAACAGATCATGTAATGTCAAGAACAAATCAAGTAATGTTAAGAAAAGATCATTTAATGTCAATAAGAGATAATTTAAAGACAAGAACATATCATTTAAATTCAGAAAACATATCATAAAAAGTCAAAAATAGATCATGTTATGTCAACAACATGTCATGTAAAGTCAAGATCAGATCATGTAGGTTTAAGGACAGATCATTTAATTAAGACACATGATGCACCTCTAAGTAAAAATGTATGTTACAAGTTCCACATACTCTAAGTAAAAATGTATGTTACAAGTGCCATATACTCTAAGTAAAAATGTATGTTACAAGTGCCACATACTCTAAGTAAAAATGTATGTTACAAGTGCCACATACTCTAAGTAAAAATGTATGTTACAAGTGCCATATACTCTAAGTAAAAATGTATGTTACAAGTGCCACATACTCTAAGTAAAAATGTATGTTACAAGTGCCACATACTCTAAGTAAAAATGTATGTTACAAGTGCCACATACTCTAAGTAAAAATGTATGTTACAAGTGCCACATACTCTAACAATGGGACATTGTATGATAATGAATTACAGCCACTAAAGAGACCTACTGATTGTAGTTTAGGACAGAAAGTACAAAGGTCAACATATATTGCAGGATTTGTTTGAGTTGATTATCATATATTATTCATTGTTGCATGCCAGTGATAGCTATCCTGTAAAATATTTCTCTTTTATTTAAAACAAAATGATACATTGGGAAAGGAATATCTGGTGTAAACTGCTGCAACTGGAAAATCCATTTGATTTTTAAATATCTTGCATTGAGACTGGGACCCATTTTACATTGAAATTAAAGCATACTTTTGACCCCTGAAGACCCATCTCTCAATATCCCATTAGTTTTCTGGTATTTATGTATCAGAAGACATCTTGACAAATTTTAGACCATGTAATTTTATAATTGATCAGATAAGATAAACTATTTTCAGTTTTGTAATTTGTGATGAAATGGAACAGGCTGGGTACAGTTAGTAATAAATGGGGAATGTTTAAGACCCTTTTTCTTGTACATTGTATTTTGTGATGAAATGGAACAGGCTGGGTACAGTTAGTAATAAATGGGGAATGTTTAAGACCCTTTTTCTTGTACATTGTATTTTGTGATGAAATGGAACAGGCTGGGTACAGTTAGTAATAAATGGGGAATGTTTAAGACCCTTTTTCTTGTACATTGTATTTTGTGATGAAATGGAACAGGCTGGGTACAGTTAGTAATAAATGGGGAATGTTTAAGACCCTTTTTTCTTGTACATTGTATTTTGTGATGAAATGGAACAGGCTGGGTACAGTTAGTAATAAATGGGGAATGTTTAAGACCCTTTTTCTTGTACATTGTATTTTGTTCTCTTTACATAATAATATAAAAGTAATACTGAAAATTACAAACTTTATTGGAACATGATTTTTTTTCTGAATTAACTATGGCAACTAAGTTGGTACAGATGTCATTCATGTAAAAAAAAAAAACATAATTAAAATCTGTAAATTAAACATGCTTCTGACAGTGATTTGTCCAAACAAATTTGTATGTTTATTGTTTATAAAGCAAATTTGCTAAACAAATTTATTTCACATGTATTGTTTATAAAGACAATCTGCAAAACCATGTATGGTGTTTCTATTGTTCTAAAAGCAAACTTGCCAAAATTGTCATGTGTATTATTTGTAAAGTATATACAGACAATGTGCAATATAATTTGTCTGAGAGATTTTTCAAAAATATTTCTCAAACAAGACACCAGTTTCATTTATGGCAGAAGTTGTAAATCCTTCTGGAACAGTATTTTAGAGAGGCTTCTTCACTTCCAGGAGATTTTCCAAATTATTTCAGGGACAGCCTTTAGAGTGTTTTTAATTGATATCTGAGAGATATTTTAATAATATGTATGTGACAATACTGACATAATAAATTATTGATTATATTTTATATATTGAATTTGTTTTATGCATTTAGTTGTTTGTTTATAGATTGCAAGGGCATTCCTGACTAGTACTATTTAAACAGCATAATAAATATCTAATATTTGTCTATTATTGTTGGCTATGTATTTAAAAAATTATTAAGTGTAAAGTATTTACTTCAGTTTGAGTTATATATACAGTCTTGATTATGATCTTAGAAGGTTTCAGAAATGAAAGTTTCCATTAAGATTACAGAGTAATTCTAGAAAACAGTAATTGTGACTAAAGTCCAGTGGAAGAGTATATATAGTTGTTTGCATTAGGATTACTCACTCCTGCCTTAAGATCTGAAGTGGAATCGGTATTATTATAGTGATCAGTTTTCATTTGAGAGTTTGTATTTATTTCAATTATCCACAGTTATTACAAAGTGTTCTTTGCTTTTCAGACTATATTACTAATTTAGGAATACTATGAATTCATTCAAAGTCATTTTGGATTATATCATTGTGATGCATCAAGACTGTTGGCACATGAGAACATTTGAGGCTATTGGTACATTAGCATGTTCAGTGTTAGAATTTATTCAGAATACCATTGGAATTCATTGGGAACTCTATACATTTGAACATGTTATAACTTTTAGGACTATTTGATATTTGATTCACAATACTGTAAGTTCTTTTTAAATTTTCACTCAGTCTTCAGGGAAATTATTTAATAACAGCATAGAGTCATACGAATTATTTCCAGGCAGATTTCTTTTTTGCTCACCTTTGTTTCATTGTTTTAGAGACTGAATCAGGCAATTGTGATCAAGGAGGCAGGATGACATGATGTTTTTTTTTGATTTATAATTATAAAACACAAAACAGTATAGCTTATCTTGTATGTACCACCATTTCCAAAACACAAACCAGTATAGATTATTTTGTATGTACCACCATTTCCAATACACAAACCAGTTTAGATTATCTTTTTATGTATCACCATTTCCAATATACAAACCACCATAGATTCTCTTGCATGTACCTCCATTTATGATGCACAAACCAGTACATTATTTGACATTTTGAAATATATATTAAGCTTGAAATTAATATTGTATAATCAAATATGTTTTGAAATACCTTTTGCAGAATAATTGTCAGAACTGATAACACTGATTGCGTACTTACATATGATTCATGTGCCATCTGGCTCCTAAATGTCATATTTCTGGGCAGACTGCTTCCAGTTATGTGTAACTGTAAACTTAACACAGATTTATGCTTGCTTCTGTATGAGATAGACATTATTTCTTCCTGTTTACTGTAATTTCTTCATAGTTATTTTTAAGTGCCACTCAACATTCTTCACAGTTCATTAACATACCCAGATTCCCTCCATATAATTATGACTGAATGCTGTTAGGTATTAATATTACAGTGTTTCTTCACTGTGGGGCTATACAAGTTGATTGCCTTATATGTGAGGTCATGTTATATTGAGGCATTGGATGCCTTATATGTGAGATCACATTATGTTGGGGTATTAAATGCCTTATATGTGAGGTTATGTTATATTGAGGCATTTACTGCCTTATATGTGAGGTCAAGTTATATTGGGGCATTGAAGCCTTATATGTGAGGTCATGTTATAATGAGGTATTGACAGCCTTATATGAGATCTTATTTTATTGAAGTATTGACTGCCTTACATGTGATCTCATGTTATATGCTGATTTAATTTATGTCATGTTATATGAGGTATTTACTATCTTATACATGAGATCATTTTATATTGAGGTATATTGATTGCCTTATTTGTGAGTTCACTGTATAATTGGGGTATGTTATAATAAATGGAAAAGGTAATGTTTTTTTTGTGGTATTAACTGATTTATTCATGAGGTCAAGTTGTATTGAGGTGTTGACTAATTTATTCATGTTGTTGTGTTATATTGAGGTATTCAGTGTTATGTTATATTGCAGTATTGACTGTCTTATTTGTAAGGTCACCTTATATTGAGGTATACATACTATTGTCATTAACGAATTAAGGGATCCATCCTTATAAAAGGGATTGCATTTATGTGCAGTACAGTGAGGGAGTAATCCTTAAAATATCCTGCACTTCAGTTTAATAAAGTTTCCATAAGGTAGCTCAATTAGTAAAGCATTAGACTCATAATTTAAGGGTCATGGATTTGAATAAAGATAATCTGCTTTGGGAAAGGCACATAACTTCTATTTTCATGGAATGATTTATCCAGTATGTTCAATGTGTTGCTAATGATTGATGCATACAACAACAGATGCAGAACTTTACAGCAGAAGCACTGCCATATGTGAGACACATGGCTGAGCAACAAAGCTGACAAGATCCAGTGCTACACAGACCAGCATGACAGGAAGAATTTCTACAATGCCCTGAAAGAAGTGTATGGACCTACATCCTCTGGATCATCACCCCTCTCAGGACAGATGGGAACATGCTAGTTACTGACAGAGAGGATTCTTCAATGATGGGCTGAACACTTTGGCAGTGACCTGAATTGCCCTTTATCTATCAGTGATGAAGGCATCAGTCATCTTCCATTACCCATAAATGAAGCACTGTATAAACCTCCAACCTTGCTAGAGAGACATAAAGTGATACATTTGCTCTCCAGTGGCAAAGCACCTGGTTCAGACTCCATCCCAGCTGAAGTCTACAAGGAAGCAGGCACAGCCCTGATAGAAAGGCTCCACCAGCTGTTTTTACTGATTTGGCAGCAAGAGATGATCCCCCAGGAATTCAAAAATGCTTCCATATACCACCTGTATAAGTGCAAAGGGAACCACAAGACCTGTAACAACCAACGGGATTTATCCTTACTCTCAATTGCAGTAAAGATTCTCGCCAGAATCCTTAGCCTGTACCACCTCACTACACACCTTGACCAGGGACTGCTGCCAGAAAGACAGTGCAGATTCAAAAAAATACAATGAACCATTGACATGGTGTTTGCTGCAAGGCAGCTACAAGAGAAATGCCAAAAGCAAAACACAGACATTTTCTCCATTTGCATCAACTTGATAAAGGCCTTTGATACTGTCATCAGAGAAGGTTTGTGGAAGGTAATGGCCAAGTACAGATGCCCAAGAAATTTATATCCATGGTGCAGCATTTCCATGATGGCATGCAGACACGAGTCCAAGACAATGGAGAGACATCTGAGCCATTCCCAGTAACCAATGACATCAAGCAGGGTTGTGTTCTGGCACCGACACTGTTCAGTCTGTATGTTCTCCGCCATATTGACTAATGCTTTCAGTGATGGGGAGGTTGGAGTCAGCATCAGGTACCGTACAGATTAAAAACTATTCACGCAAAAACCAAGGTCATGACAGACAGCAGCAGGGATTTCTTATTTGCTAATGACTGCACCCTCAATGCTGGCTCATAAGCCGACCTGCAATGTATTATTGACAAGTTCTCCAGCTCTTGCACAAGCTTTGATCTCACCATCAGTACCAAGAACAATGAAGTTCTACATCAGCCATCCCCTGAAAAGCCCTATCTTAAGCCTAACATCACCATCAATGGCCAAAAACCCAATGTAGTGAACCACTTCACCTACCTAGGCAACACACTGTCATAGAGCGTAACTATTGACAACAAAGTGAACCTTCACTTTGCCAGAGCCAGCGCAACTTTTGCCAGATTGTATGCCAACATCTGGAATAGAAGATGCATAAGTATCCAGACAAAGCTATAGGTCTACAGGGCAGTAGTGCTCCCCCACTACTTTATGCATGTGAAATATAGACAGTGTACACGTAATCGAGCTGACACCCTTTGAGACTGGGCTGGGTTTTAAGAAATAGCAAGCATGTATGCGAGTGACAATGAAAATGTATTAATCTCTCACACTAATGACCAGTAAACATGACATCAATATAAATACAAAGGTACATTATATGGATCCAAATGATAAAAACACTTGATATAGAACAACTAAATAATTGTACTCAAAGGCTACTGTTAAACTCGTATGTAGTCAAATACTACTGTACTAAACTCATGTAGTCAAACACTACTGTATTCAACTCCTGTAGTCAAACACTACTGTATTCAACTCCTGTAGTCAAACATTATAATGAAACACTATGAAGACATCATCATTATGCGTATCCAATGTCAACTTAACATCGGGTATGTCCTCGACCCACTTTCCGGCACAGTCATTTCCATCCTCCGGACTTTCATGCACTTACACGTGGGCACTTTCCTGGTGGTCTAACATCATAATGATGTACCAGATATCTCCATATTCATTCACTCATCTGGTTATCCATACATAGTAAGCTCAATATGGAACAGAAACAACTTTCCAAATAGTCTGCTTTAAATGTAAAAATATCTGATGGTTACAAATGGATTAATGTAGCATGCCTGAAATATTCCTCTTGTACTACTGTGACGTAGGAATGGCGTGCCATTAAAATAGACATATGATATGCTAAAATTCTAATACATAAGTCATACACTCTTGATGAATTAATGTACAAGTACGATAAAATAACGCAAACATATAATACAACATTGAACGTGTTTTACGAAACTGAATATTAGTTAAACAAAGAATAGAACTCACACAACTCTTTGACTCAAACTAAATGAATATAATAATATAATGTCCATCCTGCCCCGACAGCTAAATACACAAAGAGCTTCTCTCTAGTGACTGCCCCAGTCAAGATATCTACATAGTATATATACAGACATGCGCGTTGACATGTACCACACATGTGCCATGCAAGCAGTGAAGGCATCACGTGAAGCAAAGAAAAAGTATATTTACAAAAATACTATGGCGCGTGAAACATGACACCTTAATGATACTGGAATGTATGGTGGTCTAACCAGGCCATATCAGGTATTTCATAATAGTTAATATTTTGTTGGAATGTTTAGTCTTAATTAGAGGAAAAATTTCTAATAATAGGCTGGATTTATGAAGGCTTTTAAGTCATATAGACTGGTTCATGGATTTATGAAGGCTTTTAAGTCATATAGACTGGTTCATGGATTTATGAAGGCTTTTAAGTCATATAGACTGGTTCATGGATTTATGAAGGCTTTTAAGTCATATAGACTGGTTCATGGATTTATGAAGGCTTTTAAGTCATATAGACTGGTTCATGGATTTATGAAGGCTTTTTAGACTGGTTCATTGGATTGTCAGATTAGTAAAAATCATAGAGATGTACAAAACAATATAGCTAATACCGGTAAATAAAAATCTAGATTTGTTTTTATATCCTGTATAGAATTCTATTTAATGAGGGGTTTTCATTTTGGTTTTGTTATGATACTGTTGGAAAAATGGAAACAGCTCCAAAACTTTATGCTTGCTGTCTCTATGTATGTGTGTACATATAAGAAAACAGCAAAATTTAAATAGATAAATGTATCTTTGTGCGTGTCAGATCACATTCCACAGACTCGTACATTCAAAGACTGCATTTACTTCAAGATTACAGAATAATATTTACAACATAATAAAATGCTGACTTTGCATCTTTATGGTATGATGTTCAATCCCTGTTCTGACATGGATACAAGGGTCTTATGTGGTTTCCTCCAATTTCATTAATTACATCAAGCCAACATCTAAATAGTTGAAAGCAAAAATAAAAAATAAAATTCCTTGATGGCCCATTAAAAGACATATGTGCTTCTTCACTGAGTGTAAACTTTATAAAAATGGCAAAAGACCCCTAAATGTTTGGTTCCAGGAAAAGCTGCCTTAAACAATAGTCTCACAGTAAGTAAGCACAATCCAATCAAACATTCCACACTGGGATACTTAACCAGTGTCCAATCATATATTTCACACTTTTATACATTTCAGAAAACCTTTATTCAGTCCAGGCATCAAATAACTTTTATGTATTCAAGGCATCAAATAATGTTAATGCATTCCAGGCATCAAATAACCTTTAATAATTCAGGCATTGAAAAACTTGTTGTTCAGGCATCTGACATCTGATAAATATTATGTAATCCAGGCATCAAATAACTTGTTTGCATTCAATGCATCAAATAACTTTTATGTAATCCACACATCAAATAACTTTTATGCAATCCACACATCAAATAGCACTTTTGCAATCCAGTCTACAACTTCTTTCTTCTTCTTTCTTTCCTGGTAGAAATAACTGTTGGAATTCACAGACTTTGAACGCCGAGAATCCCAATGCTTAGGCACACGCAGAATGCATATTTGACTTGATATTGATAGTGTACACAGATATTTTATTTTAGGCCATAGACAATTTAAAATCTAGATCAAGCAGGTATACTTCAAATGAACCTACCACGTAAACATTGTGCATGATATTTCAGGACACTTTTCTTTGACTGTCCTGTTATACATGGACAGAGAATGTTTTGATGTATTGTTTTCTCTTGTCACTACCTTTGAATTGTTATGATATAGTAATGATTAGTCTCCCACTGTACATGAATGTATTATATTGTTTATTATTATAGTCTTACTAATAATTATGTGTCTCCCACTAGTAATGATTTGTTTCCAATTTTTAATTATAAGTATCTCACTAATAAATATTTGTTATCTACTAGCAATAGTTAGTCTCCCACAAATGATTAATAGTCTCACAATAAGAATGATTAGTCTTCCACTAATAATTGCTATTCTTCCAGTAATAATAATAAGTCTCTCACTAGTAATTATAAGTTTCTAATCATTAATGAAAGTCTCTCACTAATTATTACTAGTAATGGATTTATTAGCAACAAACTTGAGAATGCTCATTGATTCAACTAATCCATTATAGTTTGTTGTTTACTGTGTTATCTAAGACATTTTGTTTTTCTGTTTCTGTCAACTATTCATCCTTATTTCTTATTTCTTCTTTTCTTTCTTGTCCATTTTGTTTCTTAGCACTTTTTTCAGGATCATAATTGGTATCATGCTAATTGGCAGTTGGTTGGGGAGGGTTGTCTTGGCATGTCTTTGTATAATACATTCAAGGGAGAGAACCCTTGATAAGTTGTGAAAACTTGTGTATAGTCCCATATGGTTGTTCTGTACAAAGGCAATACAATTCTTGAAATGAAATCTTCTTTTTGATACAATATCTACCTTATTATTAATGCTTTTTGTCTTTCTTTTATAGGTGAGTACAGCATTTAGATAAATTAAGAGTCTAAAGTCCCAATAATGGCAGAGGTAAGTGTTTAGCTATTCAGGCCATATGGCCATGTGATCTAATAATATGGCTTTTCAGTTTCATTCTCTTTTACCAAATTGTTACCTTCAACCTCATTTACCAATTTTTGAAATCTTTATTCTCTATTACCAAATGTTTACCTTCATTATCTTTTACCAAATTATTACCTTCAACCTCATTAACCAAATGTTTAAACCTTTATTTTCTTTTACGAAATTATTACCTTCAGCCTCATTTACCAATATTTTTGCCTTAATTCTCTTTTACCAAATAGTTATCTTTATTCTATTTTACAAAACATTTACCTTGATTCTTTTACAAATGTTTTACATTCATTCTTTTTTCCAAAATTTTGTATTACTAATACGAGGAGCAAATGTTATGGTCTTGCTACAAATTGGTTATAAAGAACAGCTCCATTGACCTTTCATGTCAATTTTATGTTAAAGGCAACTCAAATTTAGACAAAGGCCTATATTATGTAGCATTTATTTTGTTTAACCACATAGGTGCTGTTTAAAAGAAAGTTGAAAAAGCTTTTGAAAGGAAATCATCACAATCAATCAATAATTTCTTGAATGTTTAAACTTTTAATATAAATTATTTTGTGACATACAATTTTGAAAATGTCAAAAAATGCATTATTTGCAGACATATATTTATTGTTGTAAAAATGCCATGAATGTCAGCTTGTCTGGAGTCCTGTTCTTTCATTTGATCTTATATAAATTTGTATGACTTCAATCAAGTGAATCAGTGGTTAGCATGGGTAGCTCCCATCCAAAAGTATGTGGGTTTGAATTCTACCATCAGACCAGCCATGCTCAGCTACCATGATATATCCTTGTGAAAATTACTTTAATCCAAAACTTAAGTTTCTGTGCTGTAAAGATACAAAACCAAACTAAATCACTCTAGTCCTTCAAGTTATCGGTATTCTGGGTACTTTGATTATGAGATTTTCCTCATATGACACTCACTATTGCCTTTATTTAATCTTGTTATTCAGAAGAAATGGCATATTTCAAGCATATGCTTCAAGTCTTTACCATTCTTACTGTTTTTTTTCCCTCAGCTATCCGCTATAATCAGTGGCAGTATATCAGTAAGCTGTCATTCCTTGTGATGCATTATTCTAATAAGCTTTTGATAAGCTAATATACAAACTGTACAAGATAAGTAACAAATTGTTGCCTCAAAAGCCTTCTTTTGCTGTAAAGCAAATATTTTATCACACAACACAGTCTGACAAATATAGGAGATACCCTTATCACTCTGCATACCATTCTATCCTGGACCTCATTTCCTACAGACTGGTAATGTCATCCCCTTTGTATTTTTCAATAAATAGGTATCACACCACTGTTTCATTTGTCTAACTATTCAACCCTTATGCTTTCTATGAATTGAGGTATAAAGAGAGAGCAATGTATTAACTTTGAAAATTACATTATTGTTTTCTCCAAGTTTTTTCTTCTTCATGGAGATTAACTGACCAGTGCATAATTTTACTTGCATGACCACTAACCAGTGCATACTTTTACATGAATGACCCACTGTCCACTGCATAATTGTAAGTGAATCATTTAGAAAGCTGCATTATATTCTAATATGTCTTGATTGTTTACAAACTGCAAGCATCACAAACTGATGTTATTATAAAACAGTTACATTATCATAAAAGTCTGACAATGCAATATGTCAGATATGTTTTTCATCTGTTTGATTAGATTCTGCATCAAATTCCATCTCAGCCATCATAGACTGGTTGCATCGTTTTTACAGATTCTGCACCAGATTCTATCTCAGCCATCATAGACTGGTTGTATCGTTTTACACAGATTCTGCACCAAATGCCATCTCAGCCATCATAGACTGGTTGTACATAAGCAGTTTTTGTTTCATAGGTTTCACACCACTAATTCATCCATAAACATGCTATGTTATCCAACTGTAGATTCTAAGAAAATAATAGTTGAAACATAGGGATCACATTTTTAACAATTTCATTGTTGTTCACGCCATAGGCATAATTGTTTGGGTTGCTTTTTGTTTTTTTGCATTTAGCTTAGTTTCAAAAACTGTTATTTATATAGTCACGAAACTTGAATGGTTTTTCAGGTGAACACAAAAGACCACAGTGACCTATTTTCTTTACTACATTTTGCATTTAGTTGTGATTCTCGTACAATGTATGTATAGTCATGAAATTTAATGGATTTATTTATTTTAAATGGAACTGTGGACCACAGGCAAAAATAATTGATAGTGGCATAATTTTCTTTCTCAGGTAACTTTACAAGGTTTTTGAAATGGCTGAGCAAGCCGATGTAGCATTCAGTGTATTTTTTGTTTGTTTTTTTTGGATTGTTTCCCCTGTCAAAACAGCTGAGCAGTGCAGAAAACTAATTTAATTATTCATTAGAATTAGTATCATGCCTGCTATGCTTTGACTGGTGCCCAAACTGGTGCTCGATATTACTTACTTTTATTATTCATTGCCATTATTTCATGATCTGAATGCACCATGGTTAGAGCATATCTGCCTCAGATGTGGGAGGTTGCTCTAAAAACACTGCAGACGTCATAGCAATATGACTGAAAATGTATTAATGCTACGTTAGAAGTTCAAAACACACACACACAATCATGAAATGATGCAGTTAGAAAATGCATATATAATTCAGCATTCATCTCTCTGTAAAATGTTCAACACATTGCATAAAATGCTTTCAATCTGTGTTCAGATACTGTATTGTTTATATACTGTATCTTTTTTAACACTAGTATGTTATGTTCATATTGTTATTGAATGCTGTGGTGTTATTTTCATATCTATTTTAGCATGGTAGTGATGTCATGTTCATACTTATTTAACCACTAGTGTTCTTTCTGTACATATATATCTTACACTAGTGTTATCATGTACATATCTATTTTAACACTAATGTTATCATGTACATATCTATCTTAATGCTAGTGTTATCATGTACATATCCATCTTAACACTAGTGTAATCATGTACCTATCTATCTTAACACTAGTGTTATCATTTACATATATATCTTAACGCTAGTGTTATCATGTACGTATCTATCTTAACATTATGGGGCCCCGAGTGGCCGAGTGGTCTAAAGCGCTGTCCGTTACGGACCACTGCCATCTCACCTCTGTCTGCGTGTGTTCGAGTCTAAGATTCGGCAAATGTAGTTATGTGAGAAAGCTTGCCAGTAGCTTCTCGTGGGTCGGTGGTTCTTTCCGGGGGTTGTCCGGGTTCTTCCTCCACCATTGATACTGGCCGCCATGTATAGCCTATATTGTGCTGAAAAATGGCGTTAAACCATAAAAACAAAACAAAACATCTTAACATTATAGTGTTATCATGTACATATCTATCTTAATGCTAGTGTTATCATGTACATATCTATCTTAATGCTAGTGTTATCATGTACATATCTATCTTAATGCTAGTGTTATCATGTACATATCTATCTTAATACTAGTGTTATCATGTACATATCTATCTTAATACTAGTGTTATCATGTACATATATATATCTTAATGCTAGTGTTATCATGCACATATATATCTTAAAACTAGTGTTATCATGTACATATCTATCTTAATACCGTATTTTGGTGTGCATAACGTGCACCGATGTATAACGCACACCCCGATTTTCGACCCAAAATAAGTGGAAAAAACGTAGTTCTGCCATATAATGCGCATGTGATATAATGCATTTTAAAATTTTGACTACCGCCATTTCGCTCCGTTTTCATAGTGCAACAACAGTTGGTCATTTTAGATAGTGAATGAAAAAGTGGCAATATTGATATTGTATCTTTCCGATTTTATTGTTGGCCCTTAAAAGGGCCCTTTAAATGTTCGTCTAGTTGATGCAGTCTATTGCATCAAATCCCTCAAATTCCACTTTGTCTTCACTTTCGAAAAGTCGCTGTATGTCCTGAATCAATTAAATACTGCTCACCGAGACAAAGCATTGTAACTATGTTGAGCACATCAAAGCTTACCTGGTGCCGATTACCGTGAAAAGACCACACCGAGTCGATGAAGCATTGAAGCCATTGATCACTGTATAATCGCAAAGATATCTGAAATACTATGATTTAAGATGAGAAATAAAACTAAGTAACAAGCTTATTTTCCAAAGAGGAAAAAAATGTTTCCCGACTTCATACATTGATTATTTTGTTCCACAACGTATCAGTGTTCCCATAAGAAAGAACCCGTAGTCGCAAAAATATATATGTCCCCAACAGATGCTCTGATGAGAACATTAACACTAGTTGAATTCTACACATATTATATTTCAATTCGACCAATAATAAATGAAGAAAAATTCGATTAGATCAACAGTTATGGAATACGGTACTGAACATTTACGGAACAAGTACGATAATCCACACAGTGGTATTTGTTCCGCTCCAATGCGGCACTTTGCACAGCTTTGGAACAAATTGCCAGTCGTTATGTACATGTATTTCCGGCCGTGGCACAGATCAAAACTTGACGCAGTGACGTGAAATGAAACCAGTTTATTAACATAAGCAATCAAAGAACGAGACTATTTGTAAGCATTATTTATTTCTTTAATATGGCTAATACCGGTAAACATTTTAGTTACAATGCAATGTACAATGGATTTAATATTTCACAAGTAGTGAGTGCCTTCATCCTCTTCAGATCAACCTGGAAAAAATCTTTTTTTTTAGTTCTTGTATACAACGCGCACCCCCGACTTAAGTTAAGAAAATTAGGTAAAAAAAGTGCGCGTTATACACAACAAAATACGGTACTAGTTTTATCATGTACATATCTATCTTAACATTACAGTGTTATCATGTACATATCTATCTTAACACTAGTGTTATCATTTACATATCTGTCTTAATACTAGTGTTATTATGTAGATATCTATCTTAACACTAGTGTTATCATTTACATATCTGTCTTAATACTAGTGTTATCATGTACATATCTATCTTAATACTAGTGTTATCATGTACATATCTATCTTTACACTAGTGTTATCATGTACATATCTATCTTAATGCTAGTGTTATCATGTACATATCTATCTTAATGCTAGTGTTATCATGTACATATCTATCTTAACACTAGTGCTATCATGTACTTATCTATCTTAATACTAGTGTTATCATGTACATATCTATCTTAACACTAATGTTATCATTTACATATCTGTCTTAATACTAGTGTTATCATGTACATATCTATCTTAACACTAGTGTTATCATTTACATATCTGTCTTAATACTAGTGTTATCACGTACATATCTATCTTAATACTAGTGTTATCATGTACATATCTATCTTAACACTAGTGTTATCATGTACATATATATCTTAATGCTAGTGTTATCATGTACATATATATCTTAACACTAGTGTTATCATGTACATATCTATCTTAATACTAGTGTTATCATGTACATATCTATCTTGACACTAGTGTTATCATGTACATATCTATCTTAATGCTAGTGTTATCATGTACATATATATCTTACACTAGTGTTATCATGTACATATCTATCTTAATGCTAGTGTTATCATGTACATATCTATCTTAATACTAGTGTTATCATTTACATATCTATCTTAACACTAGTGTTATCATGTACATATCTATCTTAATGCTAGTGTTATCATGTACATATCTATCTTAATACTAGTGTTATCATGTACATATCTATCTTAATACTAGAGTTATCATTTACATATCTATCCTAACACTAGTGTTATCATGTACATATATATCTTAATGCTAGTGTTATCATGTACATATATATCTTAACACTAGTGTTATCATGTACATATCTATCTTAATACTAGTGTTATCATGTACATATCTATCTTAACATTATAGTGTTATCATGTACATATATATCTTAATACTAGTGTTATCATGTACATATCTATCTTAATGCTAGTGTTATCATGTACATATATATCTTGACATTATAGTGTTATCATGTACATATATATCTTAACACTAGTTTTATCATGTACAGATCTAATTTAACACTAGTGTTTTCATATACATATTTAATTTAACACTAGTGTTATCATGCACAAATCTAATTTAACACTAGTGTTATCATGTACATACATGTATCTATTTTAACATTTTAGTGCCATCATTGTATCTAGGCTTTTTTGATTGAAGAAAATCATAATATTTAAGAGTAAATATTTTTGGTAAATTCAGTTTTCAAATTATGTGACAGAATATAAGAAATTTACTGATTAGTATCATAAATTATCTGCCAATTTCATATACAGTATTAGTCAGCACTAAGTTGTCTCCCTTTGCTTTATTCTCAATAGCACATGTACAAGATGGGGCATGTGGTGATTACTGATATTGACATATGCTGGCATTAATAAGTTTAATAGTACTTATAACTACAAAATTAGTGATATAGTCATAAATAGCATGACTTCAACTCTATCCATATTTTATCAGTCAGATGTCTCTGTAAGGTTGGCCTTTATGATGGAATAAGATACCTAATTTTCTGGAAGTGAAATTAAGTCTTTGACTTGTTCTTCTTGAAGTCTTGTTTGGAGTAAAATGTTCCTTAAATTAATTGCATTGCTGATAATTTTTAAAACTATAACTAAGGTACTTTTTGACCATGTGGTCATTGAGGCACAGTGCTGCTGAACATCTGACCAGTTTGCTGGGCCACTTGTCTCGATCATGTGTTAATGCCTGTGTCTCCGCAAAACTTTTTCTGGTCCATTCTGTGATTTTGTCAGTCGACTATTTTCTCTGTCTACCTCTCTTTCTGCCACCTTGGATGCTGCCCAGCAGTACTCTTTTGGACAGACTGTTGGCTCTTATGATATGGCCATACCATATAATAATATACCTTAACATTCAGTGACTATGGTAGATGATTGTTAAGGTATACATGTATTATACTAATCTGTGATCAGACTGACAATAGACTGGCAATGCTGTGATCATACTGTTAATAGTTTGCCAACAAACTAAATTCAGACTGACAGTAGACTGGCATTACACAAAGATCAGACTGACAGTAGACTGGCATTACACAAAGATCAGACTGACAGTAGACTGGCATTACACAAAGATCAGACGGACAGTAGACTGGCACTACACAAAGATCAGACTGACAGTGGACTGGAAACACATTTAAATCAGACTAATAATAGACTAGTAACACATTAAGTTCAGATGGATGATAGATTGCCAAGACACTAAGATTAGACTAAGAATACTTACAACACAATAAGATGAGACCGATAATACATCGTAAGATAGATCACATTTGACAGCAGAATGACAATATAGACTGTAAGATAGATCACATTTGACAGTAGGATGACAATAGACAGTAAGATAGATAACATTTGACAATATGATGACAATAGACTGTAAGATAGATCACATTTGACAGTAGAATGACAATAGACAGTAAGATAGATAACATTTGACAATATGACGACAATAAACTGTAAGATAGATCACATTTGACAGTAATATGACAATAGACTGTAAGATAGATCACATTTGACAATATGATGACAATAGACTGTAAGATGGATCACATTTGACAATAGGATAACAATAGACAGTAAGATGGATCACATTTGACAATAGGATAACAATAGACTTAAGATAGATCACATTTGACAGTAGGATGACAATATACAGTATGATAGATAACATTTGACAGTAGAATGACAATAGATTGTAAGATAGATCAAATTTGACAATAGGATGACAATAGACTGTAAGATAGATAACATTTGACAGTCAGTAGGATGACAATAGACTGTAAGATAGATCACATTTGACAGCAGAATGACAATATAGACTGTAAGATAGATCACATTTGACAGCAGAATGACAATATAGACTGTAAGATAGATCACATTTGACAGCAGAATGACAATATAGACTGTAAGATAGATAACATTTGACAGTAGGATGACAATAGACTGTAAGATAGATCACATTTGACAGTAGGATGACAATATACAGTATGATAGATCACATTTGACAGTAGGATGACAATAGACAGTATGATAGATAACATTTGACAATAGGATGGCAATAGACTAAGATAGATCACATTTGACAGCAAAATGACAATATAGACTGTAAGATAGATCACATTTGACAATAGCATGACAATATACTGTAAGATAGATCACATTTGACAATAGGATGACAATATACAGTATGATAGATCACATTTGACAGCAGAATGACAATATAGACTGTAAGATAGATCACATTTGACAGTAGGATGACAATAGACTGTAAGATGGATCACATTTGACAGTAGGATGACAATATAAACTGTAAGATAGATCACATTTGACAGTAGGATGACACTATACATCAATAGATCACATTTGACACAATAGTACAATAGATCACATTTGACAGTAGGATAACAATAGACTGTAAGATGGATCACGTTTGACGGTAGGATGACACTATACAGTATGATAGATCACATTTGACAGTATGATGACAATATACTGTTTGACATTAGGATGACAATATACTGTTTGACAGTAGAATGACAATATACTGTTTGACAGTAGAATGACAATATACTGTTTGACAGTAGAATGATAATAGACTGTACTAATATTGCATATTCATATCATTTCTTGCAATACATGTGCCACATATCCACTGCAGTTTCTGGATAAGTAGTGAGAACTTGTAAACAAAATTTACTAAGACTAGAAATTGGTATCATACTGGATACAGTATACAGTGAGTACGAGCGAAAGAATTTATACAGATTAGAAATTGATATCATACTGGATATTGAGTGCTAGTAAACAAAATTCACACAGGGTAGGCATTGGTATCATTCTGGATATATTGTGGGTACTACCTAACATTATTGACACACACTAGAAATTAGTACCATACTGGATATATTGTGAATACTAGCTAACAGTATTCACACACACTAGAAATTGGTATTATAAATGATATACAGTGAGTACAAATCAACAGAATTCACACAGAGTAGATATTTGTATCATACTGGATATATTGTTATGACTATGGTCTTAATCTAAGTAACAGAAAAGAGCAAAGGCAAACAAGTTTTGCAAAATTCAATAATTTTTTTTATTTACTTGGAATACAAAGTGAAAATTTAAAAAGAACTTACAGTAGTAAGAGTTAAGTCACAAATAATCCTAAGATAGTCGAAAAGTAGTGTATTCCAAATAAATTACAATAGTCTTTAGAATGAATTCCAAATTTGAATATGCTGATGTACCAGTAGCATGGAATAGTGATTATTTGCAAACTGTCTTGATGTATGACAATGATATAATCCAAAATGTCTCTGATTGAATTCATCATAATTCCAAATAGTGATTTAGTCCTAATGTCAAAAAACATTTTGTATTTGCAGTAAATAATTTAAATAAATAAATGTTCTCAAATTTTAGATGAATGGAACTTAAATTGATTCCTCTAGAGACTAATGTTAAGATTGGAATGAAAAATTGACAAAGGTCAAGCACATAGTACAAATTAAATATGCATAAGATGTAATCATGGACAAAGGAGAACAGTCAATACAAATTAAATATATATAACGATATAGTGAGTATTGGTCAACAGTTTTTCCACACACTTGAAATTATTTTCATGCAAGATATATAGCAAGTGCATGTACTTGTTAACAGAATTTCCAAAGACTAGAATGTGCGGATCTAACAACTCTTATGATTTTGCTATAAGTCTTATGGTTAAAAATTACCATTAAAATACAGACTTTTGACATACTAGCAAAAACTTTGGAAAATGATTGTTGCCGACAAGTCTGGATAATTGGTTTATCCAGGTTTTATATTGGATCCAGGTTTCATCTTAGAATGAGTGAAATTGATCAGGTAACCAGACTAATTATTCATCAACACTCCCGGACATTTTAAACTGCACCTATTTGTTCATACGAAGCGTCTGCATAATCAAACTGTTGATTATAGAATTTTTTAAAATGGTGTCCAGAATGTGTCGTGCATGTTTAAGATAAAAGGCAAAAGGGAGAATAAACTTCTAGAAAAGTGTTAATAATTAACACAGAAAAATAAAATGGAGTATTCAGATTCATGTGAATAAAAGCTGGAAAGACACAGTTACATTTATTGGACATCACATGCTAATTTCAGTATGTCTCATGGCAGGAGATATGATTATCATCGTCATGAGAAATGAAATAGAATTTCCAAGAATTATGTTGTGTTGAGAGATAGCAGCAAGCCATTGTGCGGCATAGGGTTTGAACTAGAGTTTGTGCAACTGTACTGGTAAATAAAGTCTGCGTGTACTTCACAAATTTATCTTTTGAACATAATATTTATCGTTGATGCGTCAAAGTTTTAATTACATTTTTCAGCTTTACAATAGCAGTTATTGATATTTTTTTTCTTTCACCTTACTGAAAACTGGTCAATCTTATCGAAAAAAATCAACTGCCTTACTGAGACGGACTCGTTATGGTTGGTAGGTCTGGAGAGTGGTATCATATTGAACATATAGTGAGTACTAGTCAACAGAATTTACACAAACTAGGAATTGGTATCATACTGGGCATAAAGTAGGTACAAGTAAACATAATTCACATATTAAGGAGGAAATTTAATTAAAGTGCTTCGGCCACGGAGGATCATTTAGCACTGTTTAATCTCTCAAAAGACAGTTATTTGATTAATCCCGTGGGGTAAGAAATGGTGGCACATCCCCACAGGCTTTCATATGCGCACATAGTACACTATTTAATTTGGTCGTCATGTCGAGTCCCTAAAAAGGGACTATCTACATGAATGAAAGACCTTCAGGTGAGTAGGAATAGTACCAAACGCACTCAACCCTTTCCACCAATCTGTGGAAGGCACTAGAGGTGCAAAGGCACCAAATAATAGCAAGAGAAAAATATTTTCTCATATCGCAATGTTGATAGAGTCTGGTCACGGAAAAGGAGGAAAAAGTCCTGGAAAGCCAGCCTATGGATGTCGTTTATGCCCTGGAACGCCCTAACCATACTTATTTCAAATCGAGTACAGTTGTACTAATGGACATAAAAAGTACCAATATTGTGTAAGCCACCTGTGCAATTGAGTCAAATATTTAAGTCATAGAATTTTCTTTAACATCCTAACTATACCAATTTTCTAGTACAGAGTGTACATATTGTAAGTCCCTAACAAATTTGTTTAACTAATATGTCTATGCGACATATAAAAGTGTAGTCACTGTTTGGTAGTAAAGTTTGTTAATTTTGAGCGGTGTTCAAAATTGATCAAGTCTGGTTTCATAATAGAGATTGTTCAAAGAGGGTTCTCGTAACTGAATAAGAACCCAATTATTAAGGCAAATGAAAGGCAAATGTGAAAATTGTTCATATCTTGCTCCGCAGGCAGTCTTTTTCGGGTGCAGTAGGTTAGCAGCTACAGAGTTTCTCATGCTGCTGCCGGTTATCCTTCTGCTGGTTAAATTATATCTTCTAAGGCCTTGAAGTTTTCCGGGTACCTGTATTTTTAATCTATGGGAGTCCCTCCACTTTAGTCCTCGCCGCTATTGAGGCCAAAAACTTTTGTTTGACCTCGTGCTTGGACGTCCATCTTCTTTTTCCTCATGGCCGCTGCCATTATCCTTTGTTCAGTATGTCTGGAGATTGTTACTACTAACTGGCCCTTTAGTGGCTTGGCTCCTGAGTGGTATTCTCGTACACTACCACGAGTTCTTTATTACTCTATGGGTGCATTCTTCTTTTTTGATATGCACTCCTGAATGGAATAATTCACACATACTAAAATTTAGATCATACTGGGTATATAGGTAGTACTAGTCAACAGAATTTACACAAAGTAGAATTTGCTATCATACTGGATATATAGTGAGTACTAGTAAATGGAATGTACACAGTCTAGATATGGAATTTACTGGATATATAGTGAATATTAGTGTATCCAGTCTAGATATTGGTATATACTGGATATAAAGTGAGTACTAGTCAACATAATGTACACAGTCTAGATATTGGTATATGCTGGATATATAGGGAGAACTGTCAACAGAATATACACAGTATAGATATTGCTATATACTGGATATATAGTGAGTACTAGTGTATCCAGTCTAGATATTGGTATATACTGGATATAAAGTGAGTACTAGTCAACAGAATGTACACAGTCTAGATATTGGTATATACTGGATATATAGTGAGTACTAGTAAATGGAATGTACACAGTCTAGATATTGGTATATACTGGATATATAATGAATACTAGTCAACAGAATGTACACAGTCTAGATATGGAATTTACTGGATATATAGTGAGTATTAGTCAACAGAATGTACACAGTCTAGCTATGGAATATACTTGATATATAGTGAGTACTAGTCAACAGAATGTACACAGTCTAGATATTGCTATATACTGGATATATAGTGAGTACTAGTGTATCCAGTCTAGCTATTGGTATTTACTGGATATATAGTGAGTACTAGTCAACAGAATGTACAGTCTAGATATTGGTATATACTGAAAATGTAGTGAGTACTAGTAAATGGAATGTACACAGTCTAGATATTGCTATATACTGGATATATAATGAATACTAGTCAACAGAATGTACACAGTCTAGATATGGCATTTACTGGATATATAGTGAGTATTAGTCAACAGAATGTACACAGTCTAGCTATGGAATATACTGGATATATATAGTGAGTACTAGTCAACAGAATGTACACAGTCTAGATATTGCTATAGACTGGATATGTAGTGAGTACTTGTGTATCCAGTCTAGCTATTGGTATTTACTGGATATATAGTGAGTACTAGTCAACAGAATGTACAGTCTAGATATTAGTATATACTGAAAATGTAGTGAGTACTAGTCAACAGAATGTACACAGTCTAGATATTGCCATATACTGGATATTTTGTGAGTACTATAGTAAACAGAATTTATGAAGACTAGAAAATAATATTATGCTGAATATATATTGAGTGTTAGTAAACAGAAACAGAAAATTGTCATCATACTGGATATGCATTGTGTGCTATTTATTGGTATTATAGTGGATAAGGGGTGAGTACTTGAAATTGTCATCATACTGGATATGCATTGTGTGCTATTTATTGGTATTATAGTGGATAAGGGGTGAGTACTTGAAATTGTCATCATACTGGATATGCATTGTGTGCTATTTATTGGTATTATAGTGGATAAGGGGTGAGTACTTGAAATTGGCATCATACTGGATATGCATTGTGTACTATTTATTGGTATTATAGTGGATAAGGGGTGAGTACTTGAAATTGGCATCATACTGGATATGCATTGTGTGCTATTTATTGGTATTATAGTGGATAAGGGGTGAATACTTGAAATTGGCATCATACTGGATATTGAGATAGTTGTAGAAATTGTTATAATCCAGAATATGAAGTGAGTAATAGAAATTGTTATAATCCTGAATATGAAGTGAGTAATATAAATTGTTATAATCCTGAATATGAAGTGAGTAATATAAATTGTTTTAATCCTGAATATGAAGTGAGTAATATAAATTGTTATAATCCTGAATATGAAGTGAGTAATAGAAATTGGCATCATGCTGAATATGGAGTGAGTAATAGAAATGGGCAGTAATAGAAATTGTTATAATCCTCCTGAATATGAAGTGAGTAATATAAATTGTTATAATCCTGAATATGAAGTGAGTAATAGAAATTGTTATAATCCTGAATATGAAGTGAGTAATAGAAATTGTTATAATCCTGAATATGAAGGGAGTAATAGAAATTGTTATAATCCTGAATATGAAGTGAGTAATAGAAATTGTTATAATCCTGAATATGAAGTGAGTAATATAAATTGTTATAATCCTGAATATGAAGTGAGTAATAGAAATTGGCATCATGCTAAATATGGAGTGAGTAATATAAATTGGCATCATACAGAATATGGAATGAGTAATATAAATTGTTATAATCCTGAATATGAAGTGAGTAATAGAAATTGGCATCATGCTAAATATGGAGTGAGTAATATAAATTGGCATCATACAGAATATGGAATGAGTAATATAAATTGTTATAATCCTGAATATGAAGTGAGTAATAGAAATTGTTATAATCCTGAATATGAAGTGAGTAATAGAAATTGTTATAATCCTGAATATGAAGTGAGTAATAGAAATTGTTATAATCCTGAATATGAAGTGAGTAATAGAAATTGTTATAATCCTGAATATGAAGTGAGTAATAGAAATTGGCATCATGCTAAATATGGAGTGAGTAATATAAATTGGCATCATACAGAATATGGAATGAGTAATATAAATTGTTATAATCCTGAATATGAAGTGAGTAATAGAAATTGGCATCATGCTAAATATGGAGTGAGTAATATAAATTGGCATCATACAGAATATGGAATGAGTAATATAAATTGTTATAATCCTGAATATGAAGTGAGTAATAGAAATTGTTATAATCCTGAATATGAAGTGAGTAATAGAAATTGTTATAATCCTGAATATGAAGGGAGTAATAGAAATTGTTTTAATCCTGAATATGAAGTGAGTAATATAAATTGTTATAATCCTGAATATGAAGTGAGTAATAGAAATTGTTATAATCCTGAATATGAAGTGAGTAATAGAAATTGTTATAATCCTGAATATGAAGTGAGTAATAGAAATTGGCATCATGCTAAATATGGAGTGAGTAATATAAATTGGCATCATACAGAATATGGAATGAGTAATATAAATTGTTATAATCCTGAATATGAAGTGAGTAATAGAAATTGTTATAATCCTGAATATGAAGTGAGTAATAGAAATTGTTATAATCCTGAATATGAAGTGAGTAATATAAATTGTTATAATCCTGAATATGAAGTGAGTAATATAAATTGTTATAATCCTGAATATGAAGTGAGTAATAGAAATTGTTATAATCCTGAATATGAAGTGAGTAATATAAATTGTTATAATCCTGAATATGAAGTGAGTAATTATGGTGGCAGAGAGAGACAGACAGACAGACAGAGACAGAGAGTATAATAATAATAATAATAATAATAATAATAATAATAATAATAATAATAATAATAATAAAGACTTTATTTAGAGAAGGTAACTCAATTAGTTACAGAACTAATCTACCTTGAGGCCTTCTATCTGTTATGTACAATATATACAATGCATACAACATGATGTGAAGAGTCTGGCTTCGACGCTAAATAATTAAGGAATATTACATTTCAAAGTATCAAGCCTGGAACACATGCACAGACATCGGTAAAAACATAAACATATAAGAAACATAAAATATCATTCTGCATTGAAACATTCAGCTTTGAAAATGATACAAAATTACAGACAAGCAGGCAGTATTTTTTTTTTGGTACTAGGACTGTTCAATTTTCTAAAGATTTCATCCAATTTAAGACATTGATTATGAAATGAAGAAAGTAACAGAGAGTAACAGCAACAGGCTGACAAGCTATGCTGAAACAGGCTAATAGTTAATGGGTCATGTAAAAGAGACAAGCTGATTGACAGTACTCAAGTGACAATTTGACTGTACATTCAGATCTACTTTGTGGGTTGCATTAATAGGTTTCTTGATTTGATCTTTGTTTTATCTAATACAGGTCCTCACAGAAACCTTGCATGGTTAGGCAGGAAGACTGGTTGGGAAAATAACGACTTGAATTTAGCCAAATATTTAAACTAATTTTCACAGTAATTTAGAGTTTACTTAAAAATGACCTTTACAAACATTGGGTGTAAAATCAATCTGAAAAAACAATATTGACTTAATTTGTATACACACCAGCCTTAAAGCAGAGCAAATCATGTTTTTATGTTGTCCATCTGCAAGGTTTTATTTCTACACAATAGCTTATGTTTTACACAATGTCACTTGACAAAACTTTATCAATGGCTTGCACTTATAGTAGCCTTGTTGGTTGCTGATTGTTGGTTTTTAATGTCACTTTCAACACATTATTGGTTGTAATAGGTATTTGCAACCTATGGCCCATAGATCACATCCAATGCTGGTTACATCATGATCCAATGTTTTAAACAGTACTACAAGTCCTGAGCCCTCGATGAAGTTGTACATACATGGGATATATCTTACAGAGACTTTGGGGGCTGAGAACCTTACCCATGTACACAATGAGTCAACCAGTCTGGATTATATCTTTCAGAGACTTTGGGGGCTGAGTACCTTACCCATGTACACAGTGTGTCAGCCAGTCTGGATTATATCTTGCATATATTTTGGGGGCTGAGTACCTTCCCCAAGTACACAATGAGTCAGCTGGTCAAAACTAACTTGAATGGGTATCAAACCTGTGACCTATTGATTAAGAGTCCAGCACTGTACCAACTGAGCTTCCATTGCTTCCCACTTATAGATGAGAAGAAACTCATTGAGTTTGTGTCAAAAGATCTGCACAATAACTTTTGTTCTAAGCAGTATACCGATACTTCACCTGGTTGGCTTGCACTTGTGGTACAAAAAACTCTTATTTTTTTAGGGTCCAAAGGTTGAATGGCATGATCAGAAAGATGAGGATTTACTTTGCAAGTTTAGTTCTTAACCATGTTCCCTGGATCAAACTTTGTGTTTGCCTTAAATTTGGGACAAAAAAAAACTTTAATTAAATGGTTTTATAAAGAGGGAATACTTCATTATAGGTGATCTCATTATAATTCAATATACTTCGGCTTCCACAGATGGTTTTATAAGGAGTTAGAACTCTTTCATATTAGGTGGTCTCACTATAAGGCAATATGCTCTGGTTTCCATGGATACAACATTACAATGAAGGCATACTGTATTTTATTATAGGCTTACTCACTATAAAGTGGTGTACTATGTAGGTCCCATTAATATCTTCGTAATGTGTACTCTACTATGTTAGAAGATCATATTACTTGAAATATACCCTACAGTTACTATAGACCACATTAATATCTTCGTAATGTGTACTCTGCTATGTTAGAAGATCATATTACTTGAAATATACCCTACAGTTACTATAGACCACATTAATATCTTCGTAATGTGTACTCTACTATGTTAGAAGATGATATTACTTGAAATATACCATACAGTTACTATAGACCACATTAATATCTTCGTAATGTGTACTCTACTGTGTTAGAAGATGATATTACTTAAAATATACCATATAGTTACTATAGACCACATTAATATCTTTGTAATGTGTATTCTACTGTGTTATAAGATGATATCACTAGAAGTATACCCTATAGTTACTGTAGACCACATTAATATCTTCGTAATGTGTACTCTACTATGTTAGAAGATGATATTACTTGAAATATACCCTATAGTTACTATAGACCACATTAATATCTTTGTAATGTGTACTCTACTATGTTATAAGATGATATCACTAGAAGTATACCCTATAGTTACTATAGACCACATTATAATGAGGGCATAGTGTATTATTGACATTTTTACAGTTAGAGAGGGGGCCCTGAGTGGTCGAGTGGTCTAAAGTGCTCTCCGTTATGGATCACTACCATCTTGCCTCTGCTGGGTTCAAATCTCAGATTCGGCCAATGTGGGCATGTGAGAGAGCTTGCCAGTAGCTTCTCATGGGTCACTGGTTCTTTCTAGGGTTTTCCCCAGGTTCTTCCTCCACCAATAATACTGGCTGCCATGTATAGCCTATCATGTGCTGCAAAATGACGTTAAACCCTACAATAACTACAATAACAACAGTTAGAGAGCCTTTTTTATTTACACTTTAAACCACAATAGTATTGAATTTTGAAAATGTATGATAGTTGTGTAAATGTGCGATGAATATCTTCTGTTTAATCCTTTATATTGTGTAAATGTGTGATAAATATCTCATCAGTCTTGAGAGACCATCAGTCTTGAGAGACCATAATTTATGGCAGAAGTGGTAGTCTTTGAAGACAGGTTCTGCTGTATGTATTCAACATGTAAACACATATGTTATATGTCATTAATCAAAATGACAAACACAAATGTCATTTACATGCTCAGCACTTACCCAAGAGTAAGAACGTAATCGCTTTCAAATGACCAGCAAGTATCGGTATAAAAATTATGACTATTTTAGTAATACCGTACCTGTTGCTATTGCATGGTTACACCTTTCCCTCGATAACTCACGCACGGTGGAATCCACAAGCATAGGCTGCACTATAAGCAATAGTGCAAGTTTAACTGAGGGACCTCCAAAAATTTAAAACATTCGCTTTGACGTCGTGAAAACCATGGGTGGGAGGAGGAATTCGGGAACTGGGCTGTTGAATTACTCTGAATCCTAATTTTACAATCATGTGGATAATAATTTTTAATAACGTGCTTTTCTAATGAAGTTGCTTTTTTATTCTGTTCAAATAACATTTATTTTCAAAATGTCCAACATGTGAAAGATCATTCCAATTGGTTTAAAAAACTATCACTTGTACACAAAAAATCTGTGTAGTATGTCACTGCTTTTTGTTTTCTTAATGAGTCTGGTTCCCGTAGTGATGTTTAATTAATAGTATCGGGCCCAATCAGGAGTCTGCAGAGCAGGGAACTAGAATAATTGTTTTTTTGTTTTTTATGGTTTAACGCCATTTTTCAGCACAATATAGGCTATATATGGCGGCCAGTCTTAATGGTGGAGGAAGAAACCGGACAAACCCCGGAAAGAACCACCGACCCATGAGAAGCTACTGGCAAGCTTTCTCACATAACTACATTTGCCGAATCTTAGACTCGAACACAGGCAGACAGAGGTGAGATGGCAGTGGTTCGTAACGGACAGCGCTTTAGACCACTTGGCCACTCGGGGCCCCACTAGAATAATTGTTGATACATGTATACCAAACATGATTCCTTTTTTTCAAAAACACAGGACATTTATTTTGTGAGACAGTCGTGATTGCATTGGAAGTAAAAATGAAACTTCTTATCATCCTTGAGGACATCTCTGAAACTTGCTTGTATAAAGATGCAATTTTAATTTGAGCATCGATTGTCCCAGTAAAGTATAAAGATACAATTTTAATTTGAGCATAGATTGTCCCAGTAAAGTATAAAGATACAATTTAAATTTGAGCATAGATTGTCCCAGTAAAGTATAAAGATACAATTTAAATTTGAGCATAGATTGTCCCAGTAAAGTATAAAGATACAATTTAAATTTGAGCATATTATCTTAGTAAAGTATAAAGATAAAATTTTAATTGTAATATAAAGCATCCCCAAGAAAGTATAAAGATACAATTTTATATTGAGCATAGAGTATCCTAGTAAAGTATAAATATAAAATTTAAGTTTAAATATAGAGTATCCCAGTAAAGTATAAATATAAAATTTAAGTTTAAATATAGAGTATCCCAGTAAAGTATAAATATAAATTTAAGTTTAAATATAGAGTATCCCAGTAAAATATAAATATAAAATTTAAGTTTAAATATAGAGTATCCTAGTAAAGTATAAATATAAAATTTAAGTTTAAATATAGAGTATCCCAGTAAAGTATAAATATAAAATTTAAGTTTAAATATAGAGTATCCCAGTAAAGTATAAATATAAAATTTAAGTTTAAATATAGAGTATCCCAGTAAAGTATAAAAATAAAATGTTAATTTTAATATAAAGCATCCTCAGTAAAGTATAAAAATAAAATTTAAGTTTGAAAATAGATTATCACCTGTAAGGTACAAAGATACAGTTTAAATTTTAACATCCATTATCCCGATAAAGTATAACGATAAAATTTCAATTTGTCATTTATATTTACAACCAGAAGAGAAATAAATTATAATTAACAGACTTATTAACTTGTGTAGTAAAAGTGATGAGGTTCAGATTTCCTTACTCTAAAGAAACTAAATCATCTTTACCAAAATCGGATTTGGTTTGAAATCATATATATAAGCTTTATTTTCTGCAGAACTCAATCTTATTCAGAAATGTGTAATTATTTCTGCTAGACATTTCATTATCATATTTCTGCATATTTCCATAACTATGAAAAAGTTCCAATGGAGGCTGTCAAATGGTCAATGCTTTCTTACTAAGCAAGACTCCACTGTCAATCAACATTGCTGACCAAATTTATAAGATGCTATGAGAGACCACCTGTCTTGAGAGACCAGGTTCTCCATGTACAGATGTATTGATTTTATAGTGTTATGACCTGCTATGAGAGACCACCTGTCTTGAGAGACCATTATGTTATGGCAGAAGGGGTGGTCGAATATATGGTCAAGATTAGAACCAAGATTAAACTACTACTATGTATGATATGTAGTCAGATTTGGAATGTAGCATCAGTCCCTTCTAGAGACTTTTTTGGTACATTACAAAATCAAGGTAGAGTAGAGCATCAGTCCATTCAAGGGACTTTTTGTGTGCTACTTAAAGTTGAGCATCTTTCCCCTTGTGGGACTTTTTGGTATGCTACTTTAAGTCCAGTAGAGCATCAGTCCCTTTAAGGGACTTTTTGTGTGCTACTTAAAGTTGAGCACTTTTCCCTTTGTGGGACTTTTTGGTATGCTACTTTAAGTCCAGTAGAGCATTAGTCCTTTCAATGGACTCTTATTTTGCATGCTGCTTAATCAAAAAGCATTTAAACATCAGTCCCTTTGAGGGACTTTTGTATGCTACTTAATCAAAGTGGAAAAGAGTATCAGTCCCATTGAGGGACTTTTGTATACTACTTAATCAAAGTGGAAAAGAGTATCAGTTCCATTGAGGGACTTTTGTATGCTACTTAATCAAGGTGAAAAAGAGTATCAGTCCCATTGAGGGACTTTTGTATACTACTTAATCAAGGTGAAAAAGAGTATCAGTCCCGTTGAGGGACTTTTGTATGCTACTTAATCAAGGTGAAAAAGAGTATCAGTCCCATTGAGGGACTTTTGTATACTACTTAATCAAGGTGAAAAAGAGTATCAGTCCCATTGAGGGACTTTTGTATGCTACTTAATCAAGGTGAAAAAGAGTATCAGTCCCATTGAGGGACTTTTGTATGCTACTTAATCAAGGTGAAAAAGAGTATCAGTCCCATTGAGGGACTTTTGTATACTACTTAATCAAGGTGAAAAAGAGTATCAGTCCCATTGAGGGACTTTTGTATGCTAATACTTAATCAAAGTGGAAAAGAGTATCAGTCCCATTGAGGGACTTTTGTATGCTACTTAATCAAGGTGAAAAAGAGTATCAGTCCCATTGAGGGACTTTTGTATACTACTTAAGGTGAAAAAGAGTATCAGTCCCATTGAGGGACTTTTGTATGCTACTTAATCAAGGTGAAAAAGAGTATCAGTCCCATTGAGGGACTTTTGTATGCTAATACTTAATCAAAGTGGAAAAGAGTATCAGTCCCATTGAGGGACTTTTGTATGCTACTTAATCAAGGTGAAAAAGAGTATCAGTCCCATTGAGGGACTCTTACTTGTATGCTGCTAAATCAAAATATAGAGAAACATTAGAGACTTTGAAGGGGACTTTATTTTATGTTTCCTAATTGATGTGCACCAGAGCATCATGTATGTTAGAATTAAATTACAAAAACAACACTTTATCTTGCAGTTAATTTTTCTGTTGTACGAATAATCATGGGTGCAAATTATGTTTTTCAAACCATTTATTTCAATAAAATTATTGGTAAAATTTATTGGTATAAAACGATTATTGCACAGAATGAATTATGATTTGCATTCCCACTAGATAGCTAAAAAAAAACACTATGTGGTATTCTCACAAGATCAATTAAAATGGCACTATGTGGTATTCTCACTAGATCAATTAAAATGACACTATGTGGTATTCTCACTAGGTCAATTAAAATGACACTATGTGGTATTCTCACTAGATCAATTAAAATGACGCTATGTGGTATTCTCACTAGGTCAATTAAAATTACACTATGTGGTATTCTCACTAGATCAATTAAAATGGCACTATGTGGTATTCTCACTAGATCAATTAAAATGACACTATGTGGTATTCTCACTAGGTCAATTAAAATGACACTATGTGGTATTCTCACTAGGTCAATTAAAATGACACTATGTGGTATTCTCACTAGGTCAATTAAAATGGCACTATGTGGTATTCTCACTAGGTCAATTAAAATGACACTATGTGGTATTCTCACTAGATCAATTAAAATGGCACTATGTGGTATTCTCACTAGATCAATTAAAATGACACTATGTGGTATTCTCACTAGGTCAATTAAAATGACACTATGTGGTATTCTCACTAGATCAATTAAAATGACACTATGTGGTATTCCCGATAGGTCAATTAAAATGGCACTATGTGGTATTCTCACAAGATCAATTAAAATGACACTATGTGGTATTCTCACAAGATCAATTAAAATGACACTATGTGGTATTCTCACTAGGTCAATTAAAATGGCACTATGTGGTATTCTCACTAGATCAATTAAAATGACACTATGTGGTATTCTCACAAGATCAATTAAAATGGCACTATGTGGTATTCTCACAAGATCAATTAAAATGACTGGTATTCTCACTAGGTCAATTAAAATGGCACTATGTGGTATTCTCACTAGGTCAATTAAAATGGCACTATGTGGTATTCTCACAAGATCAATTCAAATGGCACTATGTGGTATTCTCACTAGATCAATTAAAATGACACTATGTGGTATTCTCACAAGATCAATTAAAATGGCACTATGTGGTATTCTCACAAGATCAATTAAAATGACTGGTATTCTCACTAGGTCAATTAAAATGGCACTATGTGGTATTCTCACTAGGTCAATTAAAATGGCACTATGTGGTATTCTCACAAGATCAATTAAAATGGCACTATGTGGTATTCTCACTAGATCAATTAAAATGACACTATGTGGTATTCTCACTAGGTCAATTAAAATGGCACTATGTGGTATTCTCACTAGATCAATTAAAATGGCACTATGTGGTATTCTCACTAGATCAATTAAAATGACGCTATGTGGTATTCTCACTAGGTCAGTTAAAATGACACTATGTGGTATTCTCACTAGATCAATTAAAATGGCACTATGTGGTATTCTCACTACATCAATTAAAATGACACTATGTGGTATTCTCACTAGGTCAATTAAAATGACACTGTGGTATTCTCACTAGGTCAATTAAAATGACGCTATGTGGTATTCTCACTTGATCAATTAAAATGGCACTATGTGGTATTCTCACTAGATAAATTAAAATGGCACTATGTGGTATTCTCACTAGGTCAATTAAAATGACACTATGTGGTATTCTCACTAGATCAATTAAAATGACACTATGTGGTATTCTCACTAGGTCAATTAAAATGACACTATGTGGTATTCTCACTAGGTCAATTAAAATGGCACTATGTGGTATTCTCACAAGATCAATTAAAATGACACTATGTGGTATTCTCACAAGATCAATTAAAATGACACTATGTGGTATTCTCACTAGGTCAATTAAAATGGCACTATGTAGTATTCTCACTAGATCAATTAAAATGACACTATGTGGTATTCTCACTAGGTCAATTAAAATGACACTATGTGGTATTCTCACTAGATCAATTAAAATGGCACTATGTGGTATTCACACTAGATCAATTAAAATGGCACTATGTGGTATTCTCACTAGATCAATTAAAATGGCACTATGTGGTATTCACACAAGATCATTTAAAATGACACTATGTGGTATTCACACTAGATCAATTAAAATGACACTATGTGGTATTCTCACTAGGTCAATTAAAATGACACTATGTGGTATTCTCACTAGATCAATTAAAATGGCACTATGTGGTATTCACACTAGATCAATTAAAATGGCACTATGTGGTATTCTCACTAGATCAATTAAAATGGCACTATGTGGTATTCACACAAGATCATTTAAAATGACACTATGTGGTATTCACACTAGATCAATTAAAATGGCACTATGTGGTATTCACACTAGATCAATTAAAATGACACTATGTGGTATTCTCACAAGATCATTTAAAATGACACTATGTGGTATTCTCACTAGGTCAATTAAAATGACACTATGTGGTATTCTCACTAGATCAATTAAAATGGCACTATGTGGTATTCTCACAAGATCAATTAAAATGACACTATGTGGTATTCTCACAAGATCAATTAAAATGGCACTATGTGGTATTCTCACTAGATCAATTAAAATGGCACTATGTGGTATTCACACAAGATCATTTAAAATGACACTATGTGGTATTCACACTAGATCAATTAAAATGGCACTATGTGGTATTCACACTAGATCAATTAAAATGACACTATGTGGTATTCTCACAAGATCATTTAAAATGACACTATGTGGTATTCTCACTAGGTCAATTAAAATGACACTATGTGGTATTCTCACTAGATCAATTAAAATGGCACTATGTGGTATTCTCACAAGATCAATTAAAATGGCACTATGGTGTATTCTCATTAGATCAATTAAAATGGCACTATGTGGTATTCTCACTAGGTCAATTAAAATGGCACTATGTGGTATTCTCACTAGATCAATTAAAATGACACTATGGTGTATTCTCACTAGATCAATTAAAATGACACTATGGTGTATTCTCACTAGATCAATTAAAATGACACTATGTGGTATTCTCACTAGATCAATTAAAATGACACTATGGTGTATTCTCACAAGATGAATTAAAATGGCACTATGTGGTATTCTCACAAGATCAATTAAAATGACACTATGTGGTATTCTCACTAGATCAATTAAAATGACACTATGTGGTATTCTCACTAGATCAATTAAAATGACACTATGGTGTATTCTCCCAAGATCAATTAAAATGACACTATGTGGTATTCTCACAAGATCAATTAAAATGACACTATGTGGTATTCTCACAAGATCAATTAAAATGACACTATGTGGTATTCTCACTAGATCAATTAAAATGACGCTATGTGGTATTCTCACTAGGTCAATTTAAAATGACACTATGTGGTATTCTCACTTGATCAATTAAAATGGCACTATGTGGTATTCTCACTAGATCAATTATAATGACACTATGTGGTATTCTCACAAGATCAATTAAAATGACACTATGTGGTATTCTCACTAGATCAATTAAAATGGCACTATGTGGTATTCTCACAAGATCAATTAAAATGACACTATGTGGTATTCTCACAAGATCAATTAAAATGACACTATGTGGTATTCTCACTAGATCAATTAAAATGGCACCATGTGGTATTCTCACAAGATCAATTAAAATGACACTATGTGGTATTCTCACAAGATCAATTAAAATGGCACTATGTGGTATTCTCACAAGATCAATTAAAATGACACTGTGGTATTCTCACTAGATCAATTAAAATGATGGTATTCTCACTAGATCAGTCTGGTTGAGCATTCGCACATTCCAGCATCCAACTCTAATCAATGTTTTGGGCGACAGGAGTTCCACTATCGGGGTGGGGACATCCTTGCGGTTTTGTTCCCTAACCGTCACAAAGCCAGTTGCCTGGTCTGCTTCGCTCCCAGCGCCGTTTGTATTTTGTTCCCTTGTTGTCGTCAAGCAGGCCATTCACAAGCTGAAGAATGGAAAGGCACCTGGCGATGATGGAGTGTGTTCCGAGATGCTTAAGGCAGAAGACACAGAGGCTCCGAAGCTTCTTTGCCAGATTCTCCAAAAGATATGGGATAGTGAAAAAGCACCAAATGACTGGAAAACCGGAATCATAGTTAAACTTCCCAAGAAAGGAGATCTGGGAAACTGCAACAACTGGCGAGGAATCACATTGCTATCCCTCTCCAGTAAGATCTTTAGCTGCATCATTCTTCAACGCATCACAACAGCTGTGGACGGCATCCTACGCCAGGAACAAGCAGGCTTCAGGAAAGGCAAATCTTGCATCGACCACATCTTCACACTGAGGCAGATACTTGAGCAGTCTCATGAATGGAATGGATCCCTTTATGTGGTCTTTGTGGACTTTGAGAAGGCCTTCGACAGCCTGCACCGAGACTCTATGTGGAGGATCCTACGACATTATGGCATCCCCAAGAAAATTGACAATGTCATCAGGTCCCTGTACGAAAACTCTGAGTGCAGAGTAATCCACAACAACCAACTCACTGAACCATTCAAGGTGGAAACTGGAGTGAAGCAAGGATGCATTCTCTCTCCAATTCTCTTCTCACTGGCCATTGACTGGATCATGCGCCGCACCACAGAGGGCAAGAGGCATGGAATACAATGGACGTTGACCTCAATGCTGGATGACCTGGACTATGCCGACGACATCGGGTTGCTGGCAAGGAGACACCAGGATATTCAACAGAAGACACAACAGTTGGTACAGACAGCAAATACCATAGGTCTTCGAGTCAACATAGGGAAGACAAAAGTCTTGAGGAAGAATACTAGAGTGGGCAACCCAATCACCATCAATGACCAGCCTCTGCATGAACTAGACGATTTCACTTACCTGGGTAGTAAGGTCGCCACGGATGGAGATAGCACAAGGGAAGTCGTCACAAGAATCGGCAAGGCCAACCAGACCTTCGCAATGCTGAAGCCCATATGGAGGACAAGAAACCTCAGTGTCCACACGAAGATCCGTATCTTCAAGAGCAACGTGTTGAGCGTCCTTTTGTACGGCTCAGAGTGTTGGAAGTCCACTGCGAACATAGAACACAAGCTCGAAGTGTTTCAAACCAAATGCCTGCGACGCATCATGAGGATCTTCTGGCCAAACACGATCTCAAATGAGGAACTTCGGCATAGAGCGGGTGCAAGCACCATCTCTGAGATCATTTCAACTCGGCGATGGAGATGGCTCGGACATGTCTGCAGAATGCCTCCTGACTCACTACCAAGGGTGGCACTGAGATGGACCCCACAGGGGAAAAGGAACCGTGGCAGACCCAAAGAGACCTGGCAACGAACAGTGGAGATAGACCTTAAGACCAGAGGCCTCACCTATCAGACCGCCCCTGCATTAGCTGCCGACAGACGGAAATGGTGCTCCCTTGCTGTTGCCTCAAGCACCAGACGGCGCAGAGAGGATTGATTGATTGATTGATTGATTGATTGATTCTCACTAGATCAATTAAAATGACACTATGTGGTATTCTCACAAGATCAATTAAAATGGCACTATGTGGTATTCTCACTAGATCAATTAAAATGGCACCATGTGTCACTAGATCAATTAAAATGACACTATGGTGTATTCTCACAAGATCAATTAAAATGACACTATGTGGTATTCTCACAAGATCAATTAAAATGACACTATGTGGTATTCTCACTAGATCAATGAAAATGACACTATGTGGTATTCTCACTAGATCAATTAAAATGGCACCATGTGTCACTAGATCAATTAAAATGACACTATGGTGTATTCTCACAAGATCAATTAAAATGACACTGTGGTATTCTCACAAGATCAATTAAAATGGCACTATGTGGTATTCTCACTAGGTCAATTAAAATGGCACTATGTGGTATTCTCACTAGATCAATTAAAATGGCACTATGTGGTATTCTCACAAGATCAATTAAAATGACACTATGTGGTATTCACACTAGATCAATTAAAATGGCACTATGTGGTATTCTCACTAGATCAATTAAAATGACACTATGTGGTATTCTCACTAGATCAATTAAAATGGCACTATGTGGTATTCTCGCTAGATTAGTTATATTGATGCTATGTGATATTCCCATTAGATCAGTAAATAAATTAACATACTACAGTTGGCTCCAATTAAACGCATATCGCTTATTGAATACATCACTTAAGTGCATAGTGAAAGTAATGTCCCTGTTTTCCTTCATTAATATGCATTGTAATCAATATTGGATAAATGCATATCAGTTAAATGCATAAATTGTTGAATTGCATACAATTTGTTGGTCTCAACCATTGATTTTATACTCATTTGATGCTACTTAATTGCATAAACCTGGTCCAGACATCAAAAGTGGAGGTCATGGCTGTATTCAAGTTGACTGCTATCCCAAAGAATCGTAGAAATTTCTAGACTGCTTCCTTGGATAACCTCTAAACTCTTATGTTAAGGCGTTAATAAAATCTAAAATGACTAAGTGCTCATATAAGATGTTATCGTTAGTGGATCATGTGGAAGTGATAAAGAAGTTTGATAATAAAGAAAGTTTCTGGAAACAAATGGGCGCAAATCATATGACGGATTTTATAACTAGCAGGCTATTGTCCACCAGATTGGCTGGCCTAACGATGTTCAAAAATCATTTACAGACTTTTTAAACAAGTAACTTGCAAACTTTTTGCAATGACTGTAATGTCTTTCTTTTTATGTTTCTTTTTATGTATTTTACTTGGAACTAATCATAGTAGTGACGCTTATACTATTTGGCTACCGAAGAGCAATACACAGTCAATAATAATTTTGGCAATGACAGTTTATAGTGTTTATCAGAATTTAAATGTATCGTATAATTAAATGAAATTATAATTACCGGTAATTAAAATGTCGATGTTTAATACACTGAAACACATTTATATAGCACATGAGCTTTGTTTGTATGATTTAGCTCACATTTACATGTTTTATTATCATTTGTGTAAGATAAAGTATTGAATAGTCACATTGCAACACATCTATTGTCATTCCTGTGATACAGTAATATTGAATAGTCACATGGCAACACATCTATTGTCATTCCTGTGATACAGTAATATTGAATAGTCACATGGCAACACATCTATTGTCATTCCTGTGATACAGTAATATTGAATAGTCACATGGCAACACATTCTATTGTCATTCCTGTGATCAGTAATATTGAATAGTCACATGGCAACACATCTATCGTCATTCCTGTGATCAGTAATATTGAATAGTCATATGGCAACACATTTATTGTCATTCCAGTGAGACAAATAGTGAAGTCGTAAGGCAGCACATCAATTGTCATTCCTGTGAGACAAATGTTGAATAGTCACAAAGCAACACATCTATTGTCATTCATGAAAGACAGAAGTATTGAATAGTCACAAAAGTAATACTTGTATTGTCATTCCTGTCAGACAGACATATTTAGATGTTGAATCAATGAGGACATTTTGAGATGATCACAGTTCCACCTGAGAAAATCTGTTATTTTTTGAGGGAATGTGATTTTTTGTAGCAGATTTTACCGTGTTTTAGGATTTTCAGGTTGAATTTTATCTTTTTATTTTATATACACTTAAAAAACATTAATATCTTTACCTTTTCAAATTTCTCATTTTATACTTTATTTAGAAGGCTACCGGTATATGGTCTTATCATATTTACAAAACTTCCTGTTTGTTTCGTAATCCTGTACTGATCTTTGAAAAAAACAGGCATTAAGGATATAAAAAGGCACAGAACTGAGTCATTTCATTTATAAATTTATAATTTCCTGTCTAAATGTCACCATGGAGGTGGGGCAGACACTGTCAACTTGTTGACATTTCAAATCAAACATGAGTTTCTTTAGTAAAATGGTGGCCATATTTGCATGGGCAACGGATATGGTATGGTTCATCATCTTGATAATCTCAAAAATTAATGCTTTTTTTTTTGTCCAGTTTGCTTTAGAAATATAAAAACCAGACATCACAAATATTGGATGCAGACAACACAGTTTTGACTGAAATTGACTGTTGAAGAAACTAGAAAAGGACAGTGAGCAGTCTGTCGGCTTGTTTACATCGAGAGCTTCACTTTGGTTTTAATGCCAATATACTGGCACAATCTTGAGCTGGTTACCAAATAACGCCTCAGCTTTTACGACAGAAATTGCAGCCATACTAAAAACTTTTGAATTACGTTAAGATCTCTCTCAGAGACTTTTCATCATCTTGTCAGATTCCTTTTCCACACCAAACACCTAGCAAAACCTACAATCTAACAACTCAGTAATATCCAAGTTTTTTGCTTGTACTGTCTTTAAAAAAATATGTATGCTGCATGTTGACTGTCACGTTGGTTTGTAGAGTAGTAAATAGTAAAAGAGCTGACACAGCAGCCATAGCTAACTTGTAGTAAACTCTTTCCAAAACTGATATTCCACATACTGTATAAATCAGTATGTTCAACTTAAAAACATCAAACCAATTATTGGAGGGTTGCATCCATCATACAGAATCACTGCCATCTGTCTGCATGTGTTTGATTCTCTGATTTAGCCAATGTGGGTATGTGAGAAAGCTTGCCGGTAGCTTCTCATAGGTCAGTGGTTCTTTCCGGGGTTTTCCGGGTTCTTCCTCCACCATTAATACTGGCCGCCATGTATAGCCTGTCTTGTGCTGAAAATGGCATTAAGCCCTATAACAACAACAACAACCATAATACGGAACATAACACAGACAAGATGAGATTGCTCTCATTAAATATTGAATATGCATGCTTGACTTGTGTATACCACATGAATTCAGTGTGGTCTTACTTGATTGCATACTATGCCAATGTCCAACTACAGTAGTTAATATCCTTGACTACAGTAGTTAATATCCTTGACTACAGTAGTTAATATCCTTGTTGGATGAGACAGAAATACTTTAGCATGAAGGAGCTGTGATAAGATATACTGCATGAGTAAATCTTGTACTTTTTGAGGAAATCAGTTTTTGTAACAAATTTATATAAAGTATGTTTTACCTTTATGTTTTTATTTTATACACATTTTACAGAAATTTTATGTCTTGTATTTTACCATGTACTATATGTTTACATTTTATTTCACAGATTTATATTGTTGTACTTGATGTCTGTATTGATTTTGTTGGATTTATCTTGGTGTACTTGATGTCTGCACTGATTTTGTAGGATTTATTTTGTTGTACTTGATGTTTATCATTGATTTTGTTGGATTTATCTTGGTGTAATTGATGTTTATCATTGATTTTGTTGGATTTATCATGGTGTAATTGATGTTTGTATTTATTTGGAATGGTTCATCTCTCAAACATTTTTGGGTGAAATTCATTTTTACAATTATGGAACTTTACCTTTGATTTGCACCATGCAGCCACTATTGTGCTGATATGCCAAAGAAACACAGACACACAATCTATGCTCATCCAACTCATTATTCATTTATTTTGCCAATCATCCATCTGTCAAATAATTCACCCATCTACTCATTCTCTCATTATTCTTCTTCTTCCATTCAATTTAATCAACACTATTTCTCCCTGACAGGTTTCTATCTCTTCCACTGCAGTTTAAATTCCAGCCACAGCATATTTTCCGCTTGTAGCCAACCATTTATTTTCCACAAAACAATATGTTCACTCACTATACTTTCAGATTGTACACTCTAAAAATAACTCTTTTGAGTTGTTTTATTGTTTTCTGCAGATAATGATAGTAGTTTGGGGGGGGGGGGGTTAAATGTTAAGGTCAAAGGTCATGTCACAAAAAATATATTTTTTCAGTTCTAGCATTGCATTTTTGAGATATGTTAGTTGTTAATGTATTGGCTTGTGTATAAAGTAAACCTAATTGAAAACAATATAGACCCAGATATGCCTTGCAAGATGTGTCAGCAGATTGAAGTCTGTGAAGTGTGTTTGACATAATGATTGGAATTACATGTACCAGCATAGACCCAAATATGCCTTGCATGATGTGTCAGCAGATTGAAGTTTTTGAAGTGTGTTTGACATAATGATTGGAATTACATATACCAGCATAGACCCAGATCAGTACCTAGTGTGCCAGTAGATTGAGTTCTGTGAAGTTTGCTGGAAACCTTGATTTATACCATACACCCAGATCTGATGTTATTTTATGTGACATTATATCTGGGTGTATGCTGTTTATAGCCAGTCATACATAATACATGAATTAAAAACCATTATCAATACTTTTATCATTCTTAGAGTTTCATTTTACACCTGTTGTATTTTTACTGATTTGAAAACAAAAATAACTATTAAATATCAGACATTATTATTTGCGAGGCATTTGATTTGACTGTGGGATATAAAATGTTTTCAAGAAGTTATTATATTGATACTAATCAAACACATATACAAGATGATCAAGATAAGTCTCCATTTTAAATATTTAATATTCATAGGTAGGTAATTACTGTGATTACCAGTGCTTTATCACATGTAAATTAATATATAATTACATTTTTCAAAAGAAATAGACTGGTGTTAGAGAACTTAAAAGAACTATACTACATTTATTTTCAATCCCAGTCTACATATTTTATTTTGGTCATCAAACTGCACATGTGTTCTAATGTGCAATAATTCTTAAGAATATGAACACTTTTGCGTTTATATTTTAAATTATTTTAAATTTATTATATTTAAATCATGTTATCTCATTAAGAGAAGATAAGTATTATAAACTATATCAGTGTTTGAAATATCTACAACATATCAGGGTAATGCACAAGTTAGAAGGAGACAGTTATCAGCAAACAATTACAGAGAACAAACGTTTCAGATACTGAGATTTTATAAGAACATTGTCAGGTTTTAAGTTTACTCAGAAATAAATATGCCTAAAATACAATTTTGCTATATTTTGTTATTCCTGTTCCATTCTCTTGTAAACAAGATGAGCATAGATGTAAAACATTTTCAAAAATTACATCCTAGGAAATATTTCCCACATTTTTATCCAATCTTCAGAGTTTTGACATCAGGGTTTTCACATGTATGGTGCCCATAACTTTTTAAAAATAAATTTTAAGAAATTGTGTACATAAAAGTATGAGAAATCAATAGAAAGACGTTTAATTGCATGTTACGGTTGTACTGGTCGACCGTTGAAGATAATCACAAATAATCTGATTCTATTGACTGTTATATGAGTAATGTAATGAAATAGATCAGTCTGAGAAAATATCATCAACGTTAGCTCTGTATTGATCAGTACATGATGTTGATCACTAGTGGAAGAAGGAAATATTAAAGACTTTCTAGGACCAATAGGACTTCTTAATTCAGTCATTAAACATTTAAAATTTTTATAATTTATAAAATTTAATGTTGTCAATCAGGTTAACTGAGTTATGGGAAATATCTGAGTGAAGCAACATGTTAAGAAATTTCTGAAGTGTTCTTTACATTACAGCTCCTGTTCAAAAGTGTTTATGTACACATTAAAATTACACTTGGTTTCCCTAATTCCTGTACATGTTCTGTTGTACACAATAATATTACATGTACCCTGGTTTCCCTAATTCCTGTACATGTGCTGTTGTACACAATAATATTACACTGGTTTCCCTAATTCCTGTACATGTGCTATTGTACACAATAATATTACACTGGTTTCCCTGATTCCTGTACCTGTGTTGTTTGTACCCAGTAATATTACACTTGTTTCCCTGATTCCTGTACCTGTGTTGTTTGTACCCAGTAATATTACACTGGTTTCCCTGATTCCTGTACCTGTGTTGTTTGTACCCAGTAATATTACACTTGTTTCCCTGATTCCTGTACCTGTGTTGTTTGTACCCAGTAATATTACACTGGTTTCCCTCATTCCTCTACATCAGTGCTACTTGTTCCCAGTAAATATAACACTGGTTTCCCTGATTCCTGTACCTGTGTTGTTTGTACCCAGTAATATTACACTGGTTTCCCTCATTCCTCTACATCAGTGCTACTTGTACCCAGTAATATAACACTGGTTTCCCTGATTCCTGTACCTGTGTTGTTTGTTCCCAGTAATATAACACTGGTTTCACTCATTCCAATATATTTTTGTGCTGCTTTTTCTACTATAACCAAATGCTTGTTAATGAGCAATTGTTAAAAACAGGGTTATGCCTATTTTTCCCTGGATATGCCTTGTAATGATGTTCCAGTTGAGTGGACCTTTTTACAAGAATGCAATAATGTGGTTTACATACAAAATTTTACTTTATATTTGTAAATTATAATGTAAAGGCTTTACCTTTTTTTGCCTGCATCTATGGTTTGTATCCTTTTTTATGGGATATGTTAACTTACTCACTATGTAGCTTGCATTGTACTGATACATACATACTGTTACGTGCTTAGGCTCGAATAAGCAGCAACACAGAAAGAAGTGAAAACTAACAAGCTTGTAAAACTTTAACAAACTGTTTATTGAGTACAAATATATTTTCATAAGAAAAAATATAAATAAACTTACAGATTTAGAGAATCAAGTCCAAAAATAATCCAATATTCACAAAATTAATCCACTAATGGAATTGCAAGAGTCCTGATAAATAAATGTCCTAATAGTTCCAGGTTTGAATCTTGATGATGTAATCCAATATGGACGACGATGTCACGTGATTTAGTCAGTTCTTTGTTTTATAATAATCCAAATGAATATCTATGAGCACATATTCTTTTCCAGATAAATAAAATAATTCCTCTTGTTCTAACGAATTGACACAATTTCCAATATAACTCAAAACACAACTGTTAATTTAAAGCCCAGAGATTCTACTACTGTTAGCTTCCAAAAACACAGCTACCGGGTATATATGATTCCCTCGTAAACAAAAAGGTGTCACATGATTTTCCAGAAGGTCACAGAAAGAAGGTATGATCATAAAAACACGTACACATGGAATGAAAATCAGCCATTTCTCACCCCCCAAGAACTAAAAATAAAAAGATGTCCTTGGATTTAGCCAATCATTTCCAAGGCCTGTTTATCACTCTGAAGCAAGGCCAGAAATGAGGTTAACAAGTCAAGGTCAAAAACATGTTTTCAGATAAAGTATGGTCATAGAGATTTTTCTAGAATAATCTCCCAGTTAATGAATTTTAAACCCAGAATGACAAATTTGGATCTGACAATTAAAATTAAATGATTTAAACACACACACACACACACACACACACACACACACATACATACATACATACATAATGAGCCAAGCATTGTGATGATTAATTCCTAGTTGTATTTAAAATTATCTGCTAGTTATATTTCAAATGATCTGCTATTGACCTATTCATTGACAGATTTTGATCTGTGCTCATGCTTTATTCTATAACAGATCTGGATATGTGCTTTATTCTAGGACAAATTTGGATCTGTGCTCATGCTTTATTCTATAACAGATCTGGATATGTGCTTTATTCTGGGACAAATTTGGATCTGTGCTCATGCTTTATTCTATAACAGATCTGGATATGTGCTATATTCTAGGACAGATTTGGATCTGTGCTCATGCTTTATTATATAACTTATCTGGATATGTGCTTTATTCTATGACAGATTTGGATCTGTGCTCATGCTTTATTCTATTACAGATCTGGATATGTGCTTTATTCTATGACAGATTTGGATATGTGCTGGATTTCATATTCTATGACAGATGTGTACTAGTTCATTATGCATTATTTAATGACAGACCTGGATGTATGCAGTTGGGTACACATAACAGATGCATACTTGCACTATTAGTCCATTTTTCTCAAAGGTTGCACAAGCATGAAGCTCATTGTTTGACTCAGAATTCAAATTTAGATTTGATGCTTGGAATTCATCTACAGCTGTGAAATCAGGCATTCATTTATAGAGCCCCAGGTTTACAAATATCTAAATATTCTGTGATTCTATCCTTACCTATTTGTGCAGTTCTTTATGTGTGCATTTTCAGAACTTTTCATTTGATTGGCATCATGTAGCCACCATTGTGATATTAAATGCTAATAATAGATATTATTCTAATTAAAGCTATTGGCTGTTAGAATCGTTGAATGTAGAGGTTGCACTCGAATTTCTTCAAAACAATTTTTAAAAAACGTTGCCAAGAGTTTTATAGATTCATCAGCTTTACAGAGTTTAATGCTGAAAAAAACTTTGAGAATACGGGAATGGAATCTTTGTAGACCTTTGCCGAGAAGCTAGAAGAGTATCACTGGAACTGCCCTTAAAGATTCATCGTGAGGATTAAGAAAAGCTATGCACTTATTTATCCTATCATCAAATCATCAACAGGAAGTGTCGGAAATCCAATATAACAATTACTGGAAACTCACTGTGGATGATTTGCAATCAGGTTGCTTCTCAACAGGCCTCTTTAAATATGTTGAAGCCATATTGATTGTGTATTGCAGCATGTTTTTGGGGTGTTCAGTTATAGACTCACTTGCTTAGACAAATTGAATTTGGCATACAGGAATCCAATATATTTAAGGAATTGTGTTAGGTAATGGGGTAGATAATTGATCAATTTAAAGCTGGCTGGAAATGTTTGTGGAATGACAGCAAAGCTTTTGAATTTGATAATTTGACATTAGTTCCTATTCCATGCCTTGTTAGACACAGAAAATAAAATTGAACCAACCAACGTTCAAATTAACAAAGATTAGGGCTGTGCCTAATAGAAAAAATATTGTCTGGACACAAGTGGTTTTTCAGAGTATTTGTTATGTTGGCGAGATAATTTTTAAACCTTGTAAAAGCGTGATAATTCTGAAGAATTTCATTTTGTCTGTTAAATATAATTGCATAGATAATAAGGCAAGTTACGGAGTCTCTTAGCTGCCATAAATTGAATGGATATCATTTTATCCACAACACCTCTAGTATGTACCACGAGATTGCTTTTGACCAAAAATTGCAATGTTGGAGTGTAATAATAGATTGAAAGGTAAATTCGGTTCATTTTCATTTCACCCTGTTAAGTTCCCTTCCTGGTTGCAGTAAAATGATAATGTTTATTTGCTAAATATTAGTCAGTCATTTATTATCATCTCATTTATTTTCATTCATGTTTAAATTCATTTATTTTATAATTCTCTGATTCGTCTCTCATTTCTTAATTCATGTATTGTTTTATTTTTTTATTTACCTGTTCAACCTTTCATTCAATTTTGGTCTTAAGTCTACTCTTACCACACACAATACCAATCCGGTGGCCTAGTAATTAGAGCAACTGCCGTGGAAGCAGGAGGTCGTGGGTTCGATCCTTGGTTGAGTCATACCAAAGACTTACAAAAATGGTACTAACAGCTGCTGGCTGCTTGGCGCTCAGCATTAAGAGGTTAATGTTACGACTGGTTGGCCTGGTGTCAGGATAATGTGACTGGGTGGGACATTGTAACGTGGCTGCTGCGGGTGATCAAAGTGTCATTAGGACAATATTGCACAAGGCCTGGTCAGAGGTATTGCGCAACTTGGAAACAACACTTGAGGACCGCCTCCCACTAATTGGCGTTATCTAGAAGATGATCGCTACGGTGTAATCTGCCCGGACAGTGAATATAGTAATCTGAGATGGTACTTTGAACAAGACAATATACGAGCCCCCGTAAAGATAAAATATGAATTTAATTAAAAATACAATTAAGAAAAGAATGACACTGTGAATTACACTTTCTCTCTTTCTGAATACACTTAGTTCAGAAAAAATACAAATGCCGAAGCTTTAAAATACTGAATACATTCATAAGAATTCAAACATTAATGAAAATAAATGAAGTTAGCCGTTAAGACTGAGAGTAAATTTCATCAAGGAATCGAATGTTCATTTAACATTGGACTGTTGAGTGATTCAACATGACCTTTTCCGTCGACGGGTTTTCTTTCTTTTCCCTGCGTGCGTCCGTCTCCAGCTTGCCCTTTTATTGAACGGGAATTCCACACTGACTTCTTCCCTTTGACTTTTCGCTGATTCTCACTCTTGCCCAAAATAAACTCTTGCCTTTGACTTCTCGCTGATTCTCACTCTTGCCAAAGTAAACTATTTTTCCTTGTAAAAGAAAAGGGTAAAACGCCCTAAGTATCTCGCTACTTTCAGAGTTGCGATTGTTCGTCCGTCTTCATGTTCGAACAATCAGATCTTACTATCAGTGTTATCATTCATATGGCTAACAAATTCTATACATGTTTTCAGATCAATAAAGCTATACTGCTAATTATCAACATCAGAATTCGGGAAAGTCATTTTCCCGTAAATCATTACGTAAAGTGAGGCAATATAACCTAACATACAATCCATATTTACTAATATGATAAATTCAAATTAATGTAACACTTTCCAATCATAAATATACACGGCGGGTTTTCTACACTCCATATTTACCTACGTAAGTATATAAGGTAAAATGCTAATTCAGAATTAAAAATACATTATTAAATCACTGTAAACCGACTATCCATACAAAATATGAACACATCATGCATCTGTAACAAAGAAACAACTCAAAGTACGTTATTAAATCAATGTAATACTGAACTATTTGTAGCGTAGTATCGATACATTATGCATCTAAGACAAAGATAAACAGCATATACATTACATCATAATAAAGGTGAATTTGAGTTAGATACCTTTGTGTTTCTGGCGTCTTACAAACGTTCCACATTCAGTTCCCTGGAACCACAATTAATTTACGAACGTCTTTCTTTCAAAGACGTACGGAGTCTTCTCCTGTGTTGGAATCAATTATTCTGACCGTCCCTCGCATAGGCCTTCCTAGACTGACTAACATCGTTTGATACGAACTATATATTTCCCGATTCTGGGTTTCGGCCCAACCCTCTCTCCTGTACATTTGACCAATCGGCATAAACGCTATTCTTACTGACCTTATGGAAACCGTCTCTCACGATGTCAAAAATGCCACTTAGGATCGAGATGTCACATTATCGTTTGTCTTAATCATTTTGTCAGCTTGTACGTGAAAAACTCGTAATTTTAAGCGTGTCAAACAGCCAGTCCGTTTCCACTCTAAACATTGTTAAAGTCTGACCAAGTTAAGAAAACATTTTTCCCATTCCAAACTCTGCCCCAAGACAGTCGATTGTCGGCTAGCCTACGAATTAATTACTGGATGTCACCGACGAAAAATTTGGCACTTGACATTACCCCCTTTCTAAGAGAAAAATCGGTGTTTTTACTCTCCCAAATTTTTCGGTGATCTATACTGCTCCCGTTGCATGTCCTTAGGTGACCTATTCACTTCAGCCATTCCTAACCGACTTAAACAATCCGCTCCTACATTATCTCTACCTTTGATGTATCGCACTAGAATCTGATACTGTTGTAGGAACAGCGACCATCTCATTAATCTACCGTTAGTTAATTTCGCCTGGGCCAAATAAGCTAGTGGTTGATGATCTGTTTCTAAAGTAAACTTCCTACCATACAGATACCGTTGGAACTTAGTTATTCCAAATATAATTGCCAAACATTCTTTCTCCGACACTGAATAATTAATTTCTGCATTTGACAGTTTTCTACTTCCATAAGCAACTGGGAATAAGCTTCCCTCATGTTCTTGCAGTAACACTGCCCCTAAACCTCTATCACAAGCATCTGTCCTCAAAACAAAATCCCGTGTCACGTCAGGTAACTTAACTATGGCGTCGGACGTCAGTCTGTCTTTTAGCGTCTGAAATGCGCGTTCACATGCGTCTGTCCATACTACTTTGGTCGGCGCTTTTTTCCGAGTCAAGTCAGTCAAGGGACTTGCAATAGCACTAAAATTTGCCACATATCTCCTATAGTATCCTGCCAAACCTAGAAAAGATCTAACTTCTGTCTTAGTAGTTGGTCGTAATGCGTCCCTAAGTTGTTCGACCTTTGAACTCTCAGGTTTTAACGTGTCCTCGCTGAGGGTATGTCCTAGGTAGTCTGATTGTCTGAACCCTATATGGCACTTCGATGGTCGTGCGGTCAGTCCGGTTTGTCGTAGTCGTTCTAAGACTTTTTTCAGCAAAAGTATGTGTTCTTCCCATGTAGATGTAGCTAATAGAAGATCGTCCATGAAGTTGGAAACTCCCATCCCCCGCAATGGTTCAAGGAATTTCCGCATCATACGGGTGAAGACACTGGGCGCGTTCTGCACCCCGAATGGCATGACCACCCACTGGTAAGTCCCATCTGGAGTTGCAAAGGCGAGTTTTGCTCTGTCTTCACTACGAACTGGAATTTGCCAGTATCCTTTGGACAGATCGATCTTAGAAAAATATTTAGCATGGGTTACTCCTGCGAAAATAGACTCAGGGTCAGGTAAAAGTTCTACCTGGAATTCTGTAATGCGGTTTAACTTTCGGTAGTCGACACAAAATCTGTGTGCCCCATCCTTCTTCTGGACCAGTACAACAGGAGAGCTATACGCCGACTCGCTTGGTTCGATAATACCCAAGTCTAACATAGTTTCAACTTCCTTACGGACCGCTTCTAACTTCGCGTATGGCAACGGATATGGTCTTAACTTTACTGGGTTATCGTTCAGCAGCTTCAAAGAGAACTCCTCCAGCTCTGTCCTCCCCGGTCTCTCTGTTAAGACGCTCGAATATTCTTGAAGTACCGACTCCACCTCTTTACGTTGGTCTGACGTTAACGTAACGTCAAGTGTGACGTCGACGTAGGTTTCCTCCCTCGTCAACGGACAACTAGGGAGTACTTCCACCTGCCCTGCGTTGTCGTCGGATTCTTCCGTCACGACGGTAGCCACCACGAACTCCGTGGGTGGTTCTCGCACACGGTACCGCTTCAAAAGATTTACGTGGAACAACTTATCCTTATCCCCTACTCTGATACGGTAATTTTGTCCACCTTTCTTCTCTGTTACAACAAATGGCCCCCTCCATGAGACTTGCAGCTTGTTGTGCTCCAATGGCAACAACAACAACACCTTGTCACCTACCTCAAAGTGACGTTCCTTTGCCCTTTTGTTGTAATACTTGGCTTGACGTCCCCTTGCTTCGCAGAGATTTTCTTGAGCCAATTTACAAACTTCTTCCAGTTTGTTACGCAAGTCGACAACATATTGGTATGTCGTGCGCACTTCTTCGGATGCTTGCTCATCCGTCCATAACTGTTTCAAGACAGCCATGGGTCCCCTTACATTCCGCCCATAAACTAATTCAAAAGGTGAAAAACCCAAACTTGCCTGCGGTACTTCACGATACGCGAACAGTATCGCCGGAAGGTATCGATCCCAATCCCTAGGTCGACCTTCACATAGCTTCTTTAAAGCCTGTTTCAATGTCCCATTGAAACGTTCTACCAACCCATTACACTGCGGGTGGTGCGGGGTAGTCGTCAGGTGTCTAATGGAGAGTAATCTATTTACCTCTTCCATCACCTGGCTCACGAACTGTGTCCCTTGGTCGGTCAGTATCTCGTCTGGAACTCCGACTCTCGACCACACCCCTAACAAGGCCTCAGCCACCGTGACTGAGTCAATGTTCTTCAAGGACACTGCCTCCGGGTACCGGGTAGCGTAATCTACGACCGTTAATATATACCGATTTCCACTTTCCGCCGCCGGCTTAATCGGACCTACTAAATCCATCGCCACTCTCGAGAAAGGTTCATCTATTAGTGGGGTGGTTCCTAGTGGCACTGGGCGATGGGAGGGTTTCGGTGCCACTCGCTGACACTTGTCACATGACAAACAAAACCTCCTCACATCCCCATGTACACCTGGCCAATAAAACTCCCTCACCAACCTATCTCTGGTCTTCGCCACGCCCATGTGGCTTCCGAGAAGACCCTCATGTGCTAACCGGAGCACTTCGTCGCGCTTCCCTATGGGTACCACAACTTGTTTAAACGTATCGACCCCTTTCTTGGCGTACCGATACAAAATACCGCGCTTTGTCGCGAACTTAACCTCGCCGTCTGGCAATTTCCGTACGGACCCATCCGTCGCGTAACTACGTACCTTGTCAAGAGATACATCTTCCTTTTGAAGCTTCTCTAACTCACCAGGTACCAAAATGTCTATGGGCGAAGTCACGGATCTTAGCGGCTTCGACCCTGACCTTCGCTTCATAGCCCTCGTCTCCACTGACCCGACATGTATAGGGTTACACGTCATAGGGTTAGGTTGGGGCAACACATACCTACACCCTAATATTACGTCATGAGACAGTCCCGACAAACACGCTGCTTGAATTCGCCCTTTTACATATGGCGAATCAAGGTCTATGCTAACGACCGGAAGCGAATCCTTCGTCCTGTTAGCAAACTGTACTTCCACCGTCTCACCTGTATAATCTCCAGGTTTAACGTATCTGCGGTCTACCAAGGCCGGGTAACTACAGCCGGTGTCATACAGCACCGTGGCTGCCTCACCATTTACCGTAGCTCTCGCTACATTCGTAGACTCCACTGTTTTCCCTTTCTTAACAGTATTCGGAGTTACCGAATTAACCGTTGTCGGACGATACTTTCTACAGTCCTTGACAACATGGCCTGGTTTATTACAGCCATAACATACTGGCTCACCTCTTCTACCCGAGGTATCCCTATCTACCCCTTGAGTCTTTCCCGACCCACGGAAATGTACTTGGCTGGGATTCCCGGCCCCTGGCCTCCCACCATTTTGACCATTTCGTCTATGGGTTGCTACATCAGTGGTCTTTCTAAACTCACCGATTCCAAGTCGGTCCCTACCATTCCAAGTAGTTGGACGCGCATGCGCGCTCTCATAGCGCTCGGCCATTATGCTTATCTCATCCAAAGTTGAGAATTCGCGCTCCGCCAAAATCACAATTAAATCTTTTCTGTAGGTACTTAACACGTGTTCCTTTAAAATCTCTTCGCGAATACCTTCGTACGTTAACGCGGTGCCAGACATTTTTATCCATTTATCAAAAATCACGCGCACTCGACTGTGAAATTGCGCGTGTGTTTCGGTAGCCCTTTTCGACGATTCCCTAAAAAGTTTCCGGAACGTTTCCGCTGATAACTCATAGTGGCGAAGTAAAGCTTTCATCAGAGTATCATAATCGTCTATCTCGGCTGGGGTCATGTTGTGGTACACATCTTTTGCCGCCCCCTGTAAAAAGGCTGAAATATTGATGGCCCACTGGTCCTTAGGTATTTGATGAACCAGAGCCAACTTTTCAAACTGTGTCAAAAAGTTGTCAATTATTTCTTCCTTGTCATTAAACATCGGCATGGTTAACTGTATGGGTCGTCTGTCTTCCACGCGACTACTCGGGGTGTCCGGACGTACGTTCGATTCTTCACCCCTCCTGAACTCGGCTTCGAGCCTTAGTCTCTCCATGGCTAACTCATGCTCTCGTTCTCTCGCCTTCTCTTCTGCCTGTAGTCTTGCCCCCTCAGCCTGTAGTCGAGCTAGTTCCATTTCTTTCTGTTTCTCCTTCCCTCGTTCTATGGCTAATTGTTCTCGTTCCCTAGCTTTTTCTTCCTTGTGTTCTTTCAAACTTCTTTCCATAAATTCAGTTAGTTTGTCACCCTCATACCCAAGTTCGTCTTTTCCAATGGATTTAAATTCCTTTAGTAACTGTCTGTCTGTCGCCATTACGTATGTTTTGTCTTTCCCTTTTCTCTAGAACTATGTCCTTAACTGACCTACAATCAGGGATTTTCCCTACGAAAATAGTTTGACCTAAAATAACCTTATCTGCAGCGAGATGGACAGGCCGAATCAGCTGCAATTAATTGACCAGACCGAAATTCCAGCAACAGTGGGATACTGCTAACGATACGTGATTAATTGCTGTCTAAAATACAGTACTGTCCCAAATAATCGGTTCTTGTCTCACGAGACTATTTAGGTAGTACCACTTTATAACGCTTATAATAATTTCAAACAGAAGGTATAAATCTCAAATTCTACAAACCACTTTTAATGTAAAACAATTTGCATGCAAGTATACAAAATAGCAGACAATGTTTGATTCACTCGATTCCTTCTTAATAATAATAACAAATTTATGCCTTTGTTCAAAATACGCTCAGATACTTCAATCACAATGAACCTTCAGATCCCAAGACGAAGCCCCCACTTTGTAACGTGGCTGCTGCGGGTGATCAAAGTGTTATTAGGACAATATTGCACAAGGCCTGGTCAGAGGTATTGCGCAACTTGGAAACAACACTTGAGGACCGCCTCCCACTAATTGGCGTTATCTAGAAGATGATCGCTACGGTGTAATCTGCCCGGACAGTGAATATAGTAATCTGAGATGGTACTTTGAACAAGACAATACACGAGCCCCCGTAAAGATAAAATATGAATTTAATTAAAAATACAATTAAGAAAAGAATGACACTGTGAATTACACTTTCTCTCTTTCTGAATACACTTAGTTCAGAAAAAATACAAATGCCGAAGCTTTAAAATACTGAATACATTCATAAGAATTCAAACATTAATGAAAATAAATGAAGTTAGCCGTTAAGACTGAGAGTAAATTTCATCAAGGAATCGAATGTTCATTTAACATTGGACTGTTGAGTGATTCAACATGACCTTTTCCGTCGACGGGTTTTCTTTCTTTTCCCTGCGTGCGTCCGTCTCCAGCTTGCCCTTTTATTGAACGGGAATTCCACACTGACTTCTTCCCTTTGACTTTTCGCTGATTCTCACTCTTGCCCAAAATAAACTCTTGCCTTTGACTTCTCGCTGATTCTCACTCTTGCCAAAGTAAACTATTTTTCCTTGTAAAAGAAAAGGGTAAAACGCCCTAAGTATCTCGCTACTTTCAGAGTTGCGATTGTTCGTCCGTCTTCATGTTCGAACAATCAGATCTTACTATCAGTGTTATCATTCATATGGCTAACAAATTCTATACATGTTTTCAGATCAATAAAGCTATACTGCTAATTATCAACATCAGAATTCGGGAAAGTCATTTTCCCGTAAATCATTACGTAAAGTGAGGCAATATAACCTAACATACAATCCATATTTACTAATATGATAAATTCAAATTAATGTAACACTTTCCAATCATAAATATACACGGCGGGTTTTCTACACTCCATATTTACCTACGTAAGTATATAAGGTAAAATGCTAATTCAGAATTAAAAATACATTATTAAATCACTGTAAACCGACTATCCATACAAAATATGAACACATCATGCATCTGTAACAAAGAAACAACTCAAAGTACGTTATTAAATCAATGTAATACTGAACTATTTGTAGCGTAGTATCGATACATTATGCATCTAAGACAAAGATAAACAGCATATACAGTACATCATAATAAAGGTGAATTTGAGTTAGATACCTTTGTGTTTCTGGCGTCTTACAAACATTCCACATTCAGTTCCCTGGAACCACAATTAATTTACGAACGTCTTTCTTTCAAAGACGTACGGAGTCTTCTCCTGTGTTGGAATCAATTATTCTGACCGTCCCTCGCATAGGCCTTCCTAGACTTACTAACATCGTTTGATACGAACTATATATTTCCCGATTCTGGGTTTCGGCCCAACCCTCTCTCCTGTACATTTGACCAATCGGCATAAACGCTATTCTTACTGACCTTATGGAAACCGTCTCTCACGATGTCAAAAATGCCACTTAGGATCGAGATGTCACATTATCGTTTGTCTTAATCATTTTGTCAGCTTGTACGTGAAAAACTCGTAATTTTAAGCGTGTCAAACAGCCAGTCCGTTTCCACTCTAAACATTGTTAAAGTCTGACCAAGTTAAGAAAACATTTTTCCCGTTCCAAACTCTGCCCCAAGACAGTCGATTGTCGGCTAGCCTACGAATTAATTACTGGATGTCACCGACGAAAAATTTGGCACTTGACAGACATCATTCTACATGTGTGCAGCATGATGCCCCAGTGCAAAACATCACTATAAACTGCCTCACTGCAGACATCGTAGTGATAGGACTGAAATTTTTTTAAAGCTATGTTAAAAATCCTAATCACACACACACACACTGGGGCATCATGCCGCAAACATGTATCATCATGTCCCTCCGAGTCACATTATCCTGCCACCAGTCTGACCAGTCTAAATGCTGAGCGCCAGTCGAGACAGTATCATTTTTATAAGTCATTGGCATGATTTGGTCATAAATGAACCAACAACTCCCCACATCCAAGGCGGACACCACTATAACCACATATGGCCACTGGAACGGTAAGAGTCAAACTGCAAACAGCAAAGGTCTAGATCGGCTGTAACATAATGTACCTGCAGATAAGGGTCTGTTCTCTTTGTTATACTGATTACTCCTAAGATAAGGGTCTGTACTCTTTGTTATACTGATTACTCCTAAGATAAGGGTCTGTTCTCTTTGTTATACTGATTACTCCTAAGATAAGGGTCTGTTCTCTTGTTATAGTGATTACTCCTAAGATAAGGGTCTGTTCTCTTTGTTATACTGATTACTCCTAAGATAAGGGTCTGTACTCTTTGTTATAGTGATTACTCCTAAGATAAGGGTCTGTACTCTTTGTTATACTGATTACTCCTAAGATAAGGGTCTGTTCTCTTGTTATAGTGATTACTCCTAAGATAAGGGTCTGTTCTCTTTGTTATACTGATTACTCCTAAGATAAGGGTCTGTACTCTTTGTTATAGTGATTACTCCTAAGATAAGGGTCTGTTCTCTTTGTTATACTGATTACTCCTAAGATAAGGGTCTGTTCTCTTTGTTATACTGATTACTCCTAAGATAAGGGTCTGTTCTCTTGTTATAGTGATTACTCCTAAGATAAGGGTCTGTTCTCTTTGTTATACTGATTACTCCTAAGATAAGGGTCTGTTCTCTTTGTTATAGTGATTACTCCTAAGATAAGGGTCTGTTCTCTTTGTTATACTGATTACTCCTAAGATAAGGGTCTGTACTCTTTGTTATAGTGATTACTCCTAAGATAAGGGTCTGTACTCTTTGTTATACTGATTACTCCTAAGATAAGGGTCTGTTCTCTTTGTTATACTGATTACTCCTAAGATAAGGGTCTGTACTCTTTGTTATAGTGATTACTCCTAAGATAAGGGTCTGTTCTCTTTGTTATACTGATTACTCCTAAGATAAGGGTCTGTTCTCTTTGTTATACTGATTACTCCTAAGATAAGGGTCTGTTCTCTTGTTATAGTGATTACTCCTAAGATAAGGGTCTGTTCTCTTTGTTATACTGATTACTCCTAAGATAAGGGTCTGTTCTCTTTGTTATAGTGATTACTCCTAAGATAAGGGTCTGTTCTCTTTGTTATTCTGATTACTCCTAAGATAAGGGTCTGTTCTCTTTGTTATACTGATTACTCCTAAGATAAGGGTCTGTTCTCTTTGTTATACTGATTACTCCTAAGATAAGGGTCTGTTCTCTTTGTTATACTGATTACTCCTAAGATAAGGGTCTGTTCTCTTTGTTATACTGATTACTCCTAAGAAACTGAAAGACCCACATTTACCACTGGTGCACAGATTTAGGTCTATGCAGTTTGCGGTTGGACTCCTTTTATTATAAGTGATTATATTTGGTATTAATGTGTCATCTCAGTAGTAATAATTTAGAATTAAAATCAATTGTAATTAAAAACTTTTCATGTTAAAAATATATATTTAAAACTTTTCATGCTAAAAATATAGACACAATTTAAATATTTTCATGTTAAAAAGATATACAAAATTTAAAACTTTTTGTGCTAAAAATATATATGCAATTTAAAATTTTCATGTTAAAATATATATGCAATTTAAACCTTTTCATGTGAAAAATATATATGCAATTTAAAACTTTCATGTTAAAAATAAATATGCAATTTAAAACTTTTCATGTTCAAAATATGTATGCCATTTAAAACTTTTCATGTTAGAAAGATATATGCAATTTAAAACTTTTCTTGTTAAAAATATATATGCAATTTAAAACATTTCATGTTAAAAATATATATGTAATTTAAAACTTTTCATGTTAAAAATATATATGCAATTTAAAACTTTCATGGTAAAAATATATATGCAATTTAAAACTTTTCATGTTAAAAATATATATGCAATTTAAAACTTTCATGTTAAAAATATATATGCAATTTAAAACTTTTCATGTTAAAAATATATATGCAATTTAAAACTTTTCATACAATAATTTTTTCAGACTGTAATTAAAATTGGCATCAAAAGATAAATCAGTCGTCAGCATGTGTATCATTATATGTTGATATATTTTGTCAATATGGGAGTCAGAAAGTAAAATCATGTAAATAAAAATCCTGTCAAAATGATCATCTTTAAATATCAAAAGCTTCTTAAATCATGTAAATAAAAATCCTGTCAAAATTGATCATCTTTAAATATCAAAAGCTTGTTAGACCTTGATATTAAAAATCCTGTCAAAATTGATCATCTTTACATATCAAAAGCTTGTTAGACCTTGATATTAAAAATCCTGTCAAAATTGATCATCTTTAAATATCAAAAGCTTGTTAGACCTTGATGTTACATCATTAGTGCAAATTTTAAACCCATATTTTAGAATAAATTCACTAAATTTATCATCTATGAAAAAAAAATTAATTTGTGGTATGTTATGCATTGCTGCTTCAGATCTGCAGATGAATTTTGCATATCAGTAAATTAAATTTGGTCATGCATGAGAAAACCTTCATAAATGTTGTATTGCAAATCTACCAATTGCTTTTTGAAGAAATATGGGCATGTCATTTGTGTGGTATTACAAATCCACTTAGTGTGTTTGAAGAAATATTGATTTATAGGAGAAAAACTTATTCAGAGGAATTTTGAATTATTTGCCATCTTAAGCAATATACATCTGAGGTTTGTCATCAGAACCATTTTAATGTATGTACAGATATTTCTTTGTTGACTTAAGTTTGCTATTAAGTTTTGCAATTAGCTGAACCTGGCAACAAAATCACCTTAATTTAACCACACAGAAGTGAACTAAATCATTGGAAAATTACGAAAAATTGGTATATCTTGACAGTATCTAAGACAAGTTTAAAGAAAATGGTATATCTTGGTAGGCTCTGAGACAAGTTCAGTGAAAGTTGGTACATGTATATCTTGACAGTATCTGAGACAATTTTAAAGAAAATGGTATATCTTGGTAGGCTCTGTGACAAGTTCAGTGAAAGTTGGTACATGTATATCTTGACAGTATCTGAGACAATTTTAAAGAAAATGGTATATCTTGGTAGGCTCTGAGACAAGTTCAGTAAAAGTTGGTACATGTATATCTTGACAGTATCTGAGACAATTAAGTTTCAAGAAAATTGTTATATCTTGATATATGAGATATACTTGGTGACCTGTGTTGACATTGATTTTTGTGTTATTCATGTCTTGTAAATTTACTAACTCGAGCATTTTATAAAATATATTTTACAAAATTTATGTTTGTGGTTGTTTCTTTTGAATATCATAATAGTTTCAGTACTCAGCAGTTAAAAATTAACAGTCGTCATTCAGATTCCAGCTAATTCTTTTCAGCCTGAAAACATTCATCCATTCTAGGGATTTTTGTAAGTTCAATAATACTGAACTCCAATATGGCCACCATGGTAGCCATCTTGACCTTATTATCACTGCTTCCCTTGAACAAATGGTATATTGACACGGGGTTTTCACCAAGACAGTTCATAAGATATTCACTTGGTCCTTTATGACAGTGTTGTAGATCTGAGATCCAGCATAGCTCCCAATGTGGCCATCTTGAATATAGCCTTGTTATCATTACTCTTTCTAGAAAGATGATCATGTTGACATGGGTTTTATTTGAAACACTTCTTTACTGCTCCTATTGCCCAAGTGGTGGTACAGTGGCTGCCTTGGATAATAATAATAATAATAACAATAATAATAAGGCTTTTAACAAAGGAATCTCAAATAAAATGCAAATGTATCTGGTTTCCCTTAGTCCTTCATATTGTATACAAGCATTTGTCTATGACTCAAAGTTTTTGTTCAGGAACACAAAGTCACATAATGAAGAACAATGTTGAAATTTGGTCATGTGCATTCGATTGGAATAAGCATCAACAAGAATTTACAGTATACATACACAAATGTAAAGCAAAAGACAATAACAAGGAAGTGTAACAAATCATTCAAAAACATGGTTCAGATCTACAAGATATTGTTCTTAAAAACTTTCAACATATTTTGCTAATTTATCACAAGCAGGTACCCTCTATGGTCTTGGGGATGTAGAACAGGTCCAATGCATCCTTCTGTATGTTATCAGTGGCAACTAAGGCCGACTATTTGCAATAGACTGGGTCCCATGTCATTGAAGTATAGGATCCTGGTAGTTGAGCAGGGGATAGACTGGTTATTGCCACTCCAATGCAGCACACAACATCAGTTTTAACCTCATGGAATGAGTGGATAGAAGAGCCTGACCATGCCAATCTTCCTGAACTATGTAAAAGACAGATTTAATCTCACTGATTTAAAGGTCACCATTTTGATTAAATAAACAAAGTATTGTGCTTATGACCTTAGAAAGGACATGGCCTTGAGTGTGTGCCAAAGGTCAGCAGAGTAAGGTTTCATTACTCAGATCTATCAACCTGTATTGTCTAATATGAGAAATACAACACAAAAAAAACTAATGTAAATTTGCATTCTCTTTTTGGACTGTGAGGCTGGTGGGTAGCACAGGTGATGACAATATACCGACTGATTATATGAAGAAAAAAATAAAAATATCAACAATGTAAGATAATTATGAATAATTTGAGAAGTGGCTTATGAGAGGTAAATTGGCAATGATTAAGAAATATTTTGTGACAGCTAAAACGCTTCGCGTCTAGGTTGGAGAGTGAAAGAGTTGACAAGAACATAGTTCAATTGAAGAATGTAGCAGCAATGATGACTCTGATAATCTTGATTCACTCCAAGTGTGAGGGATGTTTTCACAACTCTCTCAAGTCATGTAGAGCTGTCATATCATTTAGAGAACTGAATGGTTGCAGTGTGACAGAGATTCTATGTGATCTACAGATCTAAATGGTTGTAGTGGGGCAGAGATTCCATGTGATCTGAGATTTGAATGGATGTAGTGAGACAGAAATTCTCAAAGACCTCAGATCTAAAGATTTGATTAGTTTTAGTGAGATAGACATTCCATCTGATCTAAAGATTTGAATGGTTTAAGTGAGAGAGATTCCAAAAACTCTCAGATCTAAAGATTTGATAGGTTGCAGTAAGATATTTCATATGTTCTAGAGATCTGTATGGTTGCACTGAGACAGAGATTCTATGTGTTCTTGAGATCTGAATGGTTGCAGTGAAACAGAGATTCCATGTGATCTTGAGGTCTGAATAGTTGCAGTGAGACAGAGATTCCATGTGATCTTGAGGTCTGAATGGTTGCAGTGAGACAGAGATTCCATGTGTTCTTGAGATCTGAATGGTTGCAGTGAAACAGAGATTCCATGTGATCTTGAGGTCTGAATGGTTGCAGTGAGACAGAGATTCCATGTGTTCTTGAGATCTGAATGGTTGCAATGAAACAGAGATTCCATGCGATCTTGAAGTCTGAATGGTTGCACTGAGACAGAGATTCCATGTGTTCTTGAGATCTGAATGGTTGCAGTGAAACAGAGATTCCATGCGATCTTGAAGTCTGAATGGTTGCACTGAGACAGAGATTCCATGTGTTCTTGAGATCTGAATGGTTGCAGTGAAACAAGAGATTCCATGTGATCTTGAGGTCTGAATGGTTGCAGTGAGACTCAGATGCTATGAAATCTAGAGGTTTTAAGGGCAGCAGTGAGACAGAGAATTTTGAAATTCTCACATCTTAGAACATCTCTCAAGTAAAACAAACTAATATTCTCTGTAATGGCAAGCTGATTTACACAAACACTTAAAAACTGATGTTAGGTGCACCACTTTGCCTACGTAAAATTAAAACGCCTTTTATTATCCCACCCTTTATTCACTAATCTTTTATTATCCCACCCTTTAATCACTAGTCTATTATTATCCCACCCTTTAATCACTAGTCTTTTATTATCCCACCCTTTAATCACTAGTCTTTTATTATCCCACACTTTAATCACTGGACTTTTATTATCCCACCCTTTAATCACTAGTCTTTTATTATCCCACCCTTTAATCACTAGTCTTTTATTATCCCACCCTCCCTTTAATCACTAGACTTTTATTATCCTACCATTTAATCACAAGTCTTTTATTATCCCACCCTTTAATCACTAGTCTTTTTCAGTCCTTTAACTGCCAGCAGATTTTTGAGATAGATGACCTTGAAAAGGTTTACATGTGAAATCCACATCAAGGAAAACACTATATGACCATCTTAATAATCAGGACCATTGGACTACTATTCATATAGAACCTTGGTGCTAAGTAAATGTAAAGATGTATGCCATGACAGTAAGATGTATGCCATGGCAGTCAAACATTGGATCTTAATAGCACTATTTTCATTTAGAACCAAGTAAATATTATATTAAGTGTTTTGTTGGAAACCATATGATATTAAAGCTGGTTTTCATGGAAGCCCCATGCCAATATGACTAAAGATTATAACAAAGTTGTTTTAGTGGAAACCCAGCTAACAATTATAATTAAAAGTTGTAGTGGAAACTCCATACCAATGCAGCTAAAAGTCATAATTAAGTGTTTTAGTGGAAACACAATGCCAATATGACTAACAATCATAATTAAGTGCTGTAGTGGAAACACAATGCCAATAAAACTAAAAATCATAATGAGTTTTAGTGGAAACAATGTCTATGAGAAGCATGGCAATATGGTAACAAAGTTTAGAATGCATAAAATAATTAGCTATGCATGTATCTAGGATCCTTCATTTTTTAAACATTATGTTCACTATGGATTTGTGTCTGTAGGCTTCTCGAGGTCTGTCTATTTTACCTAAATTCTTTGTATATTTCTTATATTAATGTATATTTCTTATATTAATGTATATTTCTTATATTAATGTACATTTTTTATTACATCTAGTGCATTAGGTACTGATATAATAAAACTATTTTACTTATTTTAATTTGAAGACAACTTAGAAAACACTGGACATAGGTGATGTTACATTTTCAGTAAATACTTTAAAGACAACGTAGAAAACACTGGACATAGGTCATGTTACATTTTCACTAAATGCTTTGAAAGCAACATAGAAAACACTGGATAGGTCATGTTACATTTTCACTAAATACTTTGAAGACAACATAGAAAACACTGGACATAGGTCATGTTTAATTTTCACTAAATACTTTGAAGACAACATAGAAAACACTGGACATAGGTGATGTTACATTTTCACTAAATACTTTGAAGACAACATAGAAAACACTGGACATAGGTCATGTTACATTTTCACTAAATGCTTTGAAGACAACATAGAAAACACTGGACATAGGTGATGTTACTTTTTCAGTAAATACTTTGAAGACAACATAGAAAACACTGGACATAGGTCAAGTTACATTTTCACTAAATGCTTTGAAGACATCATAGAAAACACTGGACATAGGTCATGTTAAATTTTCACTAAATGCTTTGAAGACAACATAGAAAACACTGGACATAGGTCATGTTAAATTTTCACTAAATGCTTTGAAGACAACATAGAAAACACTGGACATAGGTCATGTTAAATTTTCACTAAATGCTTTGAAGACAACATAGAAAACACTGGACATAGGTCATGTTACATTTTCACTAAATACTTTGAAGACAACGTAGGAAACACTGGAGATAGGTCATGTTACATTTTCATTAAATACTTTGAAGACAATGTAGAAAACACTTTACATAGGTCATGTTACATTTTCACTAAATACTTTGAATGCAATCATGCATTTTTAAGACAAGTGACTTTTTTGGAATTGACCAAATTGCAACTGTTGGTCTGCCTACACAAATGCTAACTGGGTGAACTCACTAAACATTTTATTTCTGTTTAGGTTTGTATGCTGCTTTCAGATTAATGCATGTAACATTATTCACTGGTTAGCAAAACTGCAGGAACAAATGAAGAAATTTTTAAAATTTCTCAGGGACAATAATTGGATACAATAACAACTCCTTTTCACAATTAGTTTAGTGAAACCCAATCCAATATAAAAAAACTTCACTGTTTTCACTTTTGGACTAAAAACGTATAAGAACTGCTTTGTATGTGTGTGTGTGTGATTTGAATTAAAAATGTTGCTATAATGTTTTTTCAGTCATTATGCCATGAATTCTGCAGTGTTGCAGTTTATTGTGATGTCTAACACTGGGACATCATGCGAAAGACATGTAGCATCATGTCCCACCCAGTCACATTATGTAGTAGTAGTAGTAGTAGTAGTAGTAGTAGTAGTAGTATTAACTTGTAGAGGCTAACATGTAAATAATTCCACTTACTTGAATACTGACAGAACCTCAAAAACAGAAGTTATCCATGACACAGTTTCCATAATGGCAGTGTCAAAACTGTCAGACACAATAAACAAAGTCATTCATAAACAATTGCAATTGGAATAAAAAATCTTGTCATTTAGCCAAGGGGGTTAGATGTGCTATGTTATTATATTTGCATCATTTATTTTCTGATTGCTACCTATTAGCAACTTAAGTACATATGTACTAGCTTATTTGAAGACCCATTGATGAATTAAACATTTATAATAGCTATGAAATTAACAGTCTGGATATATCAAACAACACTTTTACAGTGTGATTATGTTTTTGTCTAAATTTTAATTAACTTTGAGAACACAAAGAAACTTTGCATTCTTGTCCTTTTATATGGTTTTTAGTTATGTAACAATTATTGATTTTTGAGAAAACATTTGTTTCCATCACTTGATGTAGGAACTAAAGTAATGAAACATTTAATGTAAGAATTACTTAGGAAGCACTTGTTTCCATCACTTGATGTAGGAACTAAAGTAATGAAACATTTAATGTAAGAATTACTTAGGAAGCACTTGTTTCCATCACTTGATGTAGGAACTAAAGTAATGAAACATTTAATGCAATAATTACTTAGGAAGCACTTGTTTCCATCACTTGATGTAGGAACTAAAGTAATGAAACATTTAATGTAAGAATTACTTAGGAAGCACTTGTTTCCATCACTTGATGTTGGAACTAAAGTAATGAAACATTTAATGTAAGAATTACTTAGGAAGCACTTGTTTCCATCACTTGATGTTGGAACTAAAGTAATGAAACATTTAATGTAAGAATTACTTAGGAAGCACTTGTTTCCATCACTTGATGTAGGAACTAAAGTAATGAAACATTTAATGTAAGAATCACTTAGGAAGCACTTGTTTCCATCACTTGATGTTGGAACTAAAGTAATGAAACATTTAATGTAAGAATTACTTTGTAAGCACTTGTTTCCATCACTTGATGTAGGAACTAAATTAATGAAACATTTAATGTAAGAACTACTTAGGAAGCACTAGTTTCCATCACTTGATGTAGGAACTAAAGTATTGAAACATTTAATGTAAGAATTACTTAGAAAGCACTTGTTTCCATCACTTTATTTTACCTGAATAGAACTTATTTATTTACCTGAATATGACCTAGTCAATTGCCAAAATATGACTTTTTTATTTACCTGAATATAACTTAGTTATATACCTTAATATCACTTAGTTGAATATGAAATAGTCAATTACCTGAATATAACTTAGTTATTTTACTGATTAGAACCAAATTATATACCTGAACAGAATTTAGATTTTTACCTAATAGAGCCTAGTTATTTACCTGAAAATCACTTAGTTATTTACCTGGATATAACTTAGTTATTTACCTGTAAATCACTTAGTTATTTACCAGGATATAACTTAGTTATTTACCTGAAAATCGCTTAGTTATTTACCTGAAAATCACTTAGTTATTTACCTGAAAATCACTTAGTTATTTACCTGAATAGAACTTTACCTAAAAGAGCCTAGTTATTTACCTGAAATCACTTAGTTATTTACCTGGATATAACTCAGTTATTTACCAGAAAATAACTCAGGTATTTACCTGAAATGGAACTTAGTTATTTACCTGAATATAGCATAGTTATTTACCTAATAGAATTTACTTATTTAACTGAATATAGCTTACTTATTTAACTTTGCTGTTTATCAAACTTTGCTGTTTAGCTGAATAGAGCATATAGAATTTGGGGCTATCGGATATGTGCAAGATTGTTGTCATTTAAGGTTATGCCCATGTTAAATGTTATTGCCATTGGCTGTTAATGTTGGGCAATACAAATAAGCATCCTACCCAAGAACACAACATGGCAGCTAACCCAGTCCTGTATGGCAATTAAACTTGAACTCATGGTACCCTGTAGGAGACCCCAGGTAAACCAGGTGTAAAAGCTTTACACCTAATGGCTTATCATGTGGGGTTAGGGTGGGTATGAAAAGCTTCACACCTGTTAGATTATTTTAAGGTGTATGTTTAATGCTTTACACCTGTTATCTTATTTAGGAGGGATGAAAAGCTTTGCACCAATTGGCATTTGTTTTGGGGGGTACACAGGGTTGTTACAAGTAAATTTGATTTTTCTGCAGCTAGATATATGATCAGTAAGGTGTTGTTCTTCTTCCCCTGTCTCAGTCAGGTGTCAGTTATCTTCCCCTGTCTCAGTCAGGTGTCAGTTATCTTTCCCTGTCTCAGTCAGGTGTCAGTTATTAGTAGTCAATGAAAACAAGCAGCTTGCTCAAGAACACAAAATGGCAACTAACCCAGTCATGCCTTGGAATTTAATTTGAATCTGTGTTACCCAGTAGGTCCAATCCCCCAGGCAAACAAGGTGTGAAAGCTTTACAACTAATGACTTATCATGGTGGTGGTGGGGGGTATGAAAAGCTTCACACCTATAAGCTTATTTTAGGGTGTGTTTAATTCTTTGAAACCTTTTGTCTGATTTAGGAGGAGTGAAAAGCTTTGTACATGTTGGCTTTTTGTTTGGGGGGGGAGGGGACACAGAGTTGTTACAAGTTATTTTGCCTTTTTCTGCATCTAGATATAGTAGATGATCTGCATGACAGGTGTCTTTTATCATCCCCTGTCTCAGTCAGGTGTCAGTTATCTTCCCCTGTCTCAGTCAGGTGTCAGTTATCTTCCCCTGTCTCAGTCAGGTGTCAGTTATCTTCCCCTGTCTCAGTCAGATGTCAGTTATCTATTATGGCAAAACCAGTCCTATCTTAACTAGGATCCATTTTCTTTGACAGCACTTCATTTCTTTACCATGCCAATACACAGTTTTGTAATTTGTAGAGAGAGTTGACTTTCTAAATAAAAAAGTAAAGACCAACATCCATCCATAGGGACCATGAGTTGGCATAATTCAGTTTTATTTGTGTGTTCCGTCAATACATGATGAAAGAGGTAACTAGTTTAGTATGATTCAAATGTCAATCTATGCACTCGGGGTATATGTCCAGTTTTAAAAAGCCCAAATTTGTAGAAAATGTTTAAGATAAATTTTTAACAAGTTTAGAAAGTCAGCTTTATTTTCAATGTTCAGTGGAAAAGGCAAATTAAGGTATTTTATTCTTCATATGAGTTTAGTTGTATAGTAAAATGTATTAATCAGATGTGGTATTGGGCTGAATGAAAAATATTTGCTATTTTTAAAGCATTTTGGGTAGTTTGCACACTGGATTTATACGGGTTGGAACACTTCTGACTTTAAAATATGACATTAAAAAAGTGTATTTTGGACCATTAGCAATCAAAAAAGTTCCAGTAGTTGGCAGTTTTCACTGCGAAGATTGAAGCTCATTCAGATGATGTACAAGTGAGGAAGTGAAGTTTTGTGAAAACTGGACTGTAAACAGGCAAATAAGTGACTGTCAAATACTATTTTATCCCAATATTTCTGGAGTGACCATTCCCATTCAAAAGAAAAGACTGCATGTAGTCTGACCAATTTCACACCAATACTTTTTATTTATCAGGAATCCAGTCAACTGATTTCTTGTTAATTCCATATACAACCATACTCAAGTACAAGTTGACATGAATGTTTATTCCAGTGTTTTGCACTGATTCAGCATGGGCAGCGAATTGAGCAATTGGCATTTAGTAAACCACTGATACGGAGAAATTTTGATCAAACTGACATCCAAGAGTACATTTGATGAAATTGCTTATTCGCGTGGAGTTGTACTAGTTGTCAGCCTTTAAAAACAGGCATGATCAGAAATCATGGTTCTTAAATTTTGTGTAATAACAACAGATTAATACAAAAACATTTTTGTTTAGGTTCCTTTGATGTCTTTTTCAATTATGTCACTTCAGCTGACCTTCCACTGATTAGTTATTGAAGAAATGATTTGTGAAGAAACATCGTGCTTTAATCGGAATTTTGATTTAATCTAAAGTATTGCTTCTTAAATTTGGTACAAATGGAATAAAATAATCAGAGAGATGCATAAACAATTAATCACTGCCATTCTGGCTGATTTGTCATTTGGGATTAATATGCATATGTACTGAATGAACTGTAAGGGAAGAAAAATACATGTGTGTATCTGGTCGCTGACCATCTTTGTTTCTCATTCCTGATGCTGGCACATGTTTCCTTCATGACTAAAAGAAACATTGTAAAACAAATTTAAATTTACAAAACAAGTGTAAAAAGTCACCTTAAATATACAAAATGTTTTATTTAAAAAAGCAACCAGCCTAACCCTAATTTAGAAACATGTGCAATAGGAAACAATGTTGGGGGTCTATTATGTAACTGGTATTCTGTGTGTGTGTGTGTGTGTGTGTGTTTTATTATCAAGATATACTATATAATTCATTATCAATATATATATATATATATATATATATATATATATATATAATCACTCTCATTATCTTACTGCTATCATCAATATACACCATATCACTCATATATATGTTACATATAATTGATTTAAGTCATTTATTTTTAAATTTGTTTGTTTGTTAGATTTAAATTTGGCATTTTAAGTTTAAGATTCGTTCATTGGGGTGGGGGTGACCTGTACTTTACAGAATAAACACCAAGTGTTGACCTCATTTCTGACCTGGTTTCAGAATTGTAAACAAGCTTTTAAAATGATTGGTTGGTTCCAAGGACATTATGGAGCTTTGTATAAACATCTTTCGATTTTTAGTTGGGTCATATGGTGGGTACGTGAGTTTTTGAACATAAATTTGTTCTAAAAGATTCTAGAAGATCACGTGACCCCTTTCTTGTTTAAGAGAATTTATTTTGTTATTTATCTGGAAAACAATTGTGCTCATTGAATTTCATTAGACCAGAACTGACTTTATCACGTAACATCATCTTCCATCTTGGATGCTTCACTAAGATTCGAACTAGGAATTATTAGGACATTTTATTACCAGGACTTTTGCAATTTCACTAGGTGATTATATTTTGAATTATTTTTGGATTAATTTTGGGAATTGATTCTTAAAACCATAAGTTTATTTTTCTTTTCTGGAAAATATTTGTGCTCAATAAATTGTTTGTTAAGTTTTTACAAGCTTGTTATTTTCACTCTTTCTATGTTATTGTTTATTCGAACCTAAGCACGTAACATATATTTGTCCCTTTGGGGTTGTAATGATAATTTTTCCACTTGGGATTAATGTGAGGTTGATCCATTCCATTAAGACTGATTTTATTCTATCCCTCATAGATTGTGATGTTGAGTCATCTCTCTGGAAATGTAATGTTAATTCATCTCTCTTAAAATGTAATGTTAATTCATCTTCTGGAAATGTAATGTTAATTCATCTCTCTGGAAATGTAAGGTTAATTCATCTTCTGGAAATGTAATGTTAATTCATCTCTCTGGAAATGTAATTTTAATTCATCCCTGTGGAATTGTAATTTTAATTTATCCCTCTGGAATTGTAATTTTAACTGATCTCTCTATAATTGTGATGTTGAGCCATCTCTCTGGAAATGTAATGTTAATTCATCTCTCTTAAAATGTAATGTTAATTCATCTTCTGGAAATGTAATGTTAATTCATCTTCTGGAAATGTAATGTTAATTCATCTCTCTTAAAATGTAATGTTAATTCATCTTCTGGAAATGTAATGTTAATTCATCTTCTGGAAATGTAATGTTAATTCATCTCTCTGGAAATGTAATGTTAATTCATCTTCTGGAAATGTAATGTTAATTCATCACTCTGGAAATGTAATTTTAATTTATCCCTGTGGAATTGTAATTTTAACTGATATCTCTATAATTGTGATGTTAATACATCTTTGTAGAATGGCTATCTGTGAGTAAATCAGGATGCAGTCAGACCACTGCAGAGGTTCAATAATGGAACCATTCTTTGATTATTAAATTATGAGTTATTTTAGATTACAGTAGAATCTGTTTTGAAAGATCACACCTTCTGCCAAATAATAATGGTCTCTCAAGACAGGTGGTCTCTCGTAACAGGTCATAAGACTATATAATCAATAAATCTGTGAATTGAGATTCTGGTCTCCCAAAACAGGTGGTCTCTCAAAGTAATGGTCTCTCAAGACAGGTTTTACTGTACTACGTTTTGCTCAGTTTAATCCAATCAAGTGATCTCCCAGAGTTCATTTCACTTATGCCTGTCATTTAAGTCTAAAAGAAGAGCAATAACATTTTTTCAGCTACTGTTCTTTCTAGTTTACTTCCACCTTTTGATTAAGGTTAGCATTGTTGTTTTAAATTAATGGTAACTAAATATGGAATTGACTGCTTGGATAATTTGGTCTGCTGATTAGCCTATACATAGGTCAAACAGTACAGTGGGTCAGACCTCAGCACAAGTTAGAAGTCAGGACAGGATCAGAAGTCAGGACAGGATCAAAGTGCCATGAACACTTGGACAGATTAAAACAGTCTTATTTATCTCAGTACACAGGCAATATAAAGTCCTCAAGTAAACCAGCATCTTTCATAACACCAAGTCCCTAGGATATCACCATCTCTTTTAAAACACAAGTCCCCCCAGGATATCACCATCTCTCATCTCTCTTATAACACACATCCCCAGGATATCACCATCTCTCTTATAACACACATCCCCAGGATATCACCATCTCTCTTATAACACACATCCCCAGGATATCACCATCTCTCTTATAACACAAGTCCCTAAAATATCACCATCTCTCTTATAAACAAGTCCCTAAAATATCACCATCTCTCTTATAACATGGCCATCATCAGATCCCATCATGCTGGTTAAATTTCTTTGCATGCTTGCTTCATGGTTTATTTTACTTGATTATCGGTCTTGTAAGCTGGGAATGATTACACTGCCTTGTTTGAAAATTAAGATTCCCTCACTTGCAACTCAAGACTCTTCTATGACTTCCATGAACATTGTTATTAAATGGATAACACCTTAGTGTAAAACAAGTCACATGCAATGTAAGTCGTTTCATTGACTCCCAAGAACAGAGCAGCTTCTGTTGCATGCTCAGTAGGCTCTTACAAAACCTAACAAGAAAAAATGAAGACAACAAGCTTCATAAAATTTAACAAATAATTTATTTTCATAGAAAAATAAAAAAAAAAAGTAAGAAAAAGAACTGATGGTTTTATGAATCAAATCCAAAAAATTAATCCAAGAATTAAAAAATTGACTTACTTGAAACAAAAATTCCTAAATGAAACTGACTTTGAATCCCAATGAAATCCAAAATGGAAGGCAATGGCATATTATGTGGTCAGCATCATACTGATGTGTCAACAGTTCTTTCTTGAATCACAGAAAAGTATTCCAGTGTTTAAATTCTGTGTAAATTTTGATAACTGTCCATGTCCAAGAATTAATTTAGAGCACAAAGTATTTCCAGGGGGAAAAAAAATCACTTTTCTTTAAAAGAAAATAAAATAATTCACCCCAAAACTGGTCATAACACAAAACACTTCAACTTCTCAAGTGTTAAGGCACTAATAATTATTCTTTCTCAAAACATCAATATAAAAGCTAGCTTCAACATAAAACAGATGCCCAGATGTGGGTCAATCCTCTGGAAAAACCAGAGTTTGAAACAATAATGATATATGTTATTTGTCACCTACTCCAAGTATAGCCTCAACTCCACTTTATAAATCCTACTCTGAAAAAAAAAGTTGTTGACTTCAACTCTTACTGGTTCTGAATCAAGGTCAGGAACTAGGTCAGCATTAGATACAAAGTTTATATTATTATTTTTAAAAAATAATAAAAACAGTCAGTTCTAACAGAACTGAAATGAATTTTTGGACAATGTCAAATCCAGTAAATAAAGTTACATTACAATAGAATGTAATGGAATAAAAAAATTAAACATACAAACAAACAATTAAATCAAATCAAATATAAATTAAATCTAATAAACACATCACTCCCAAGAACAGTGTGACTCCCATGATGGAATAATCTGTTTGAGCAAGAAAGCAAAACATTACTATTTTATCTATGATAAGACCATTCTTGACTATACACCTACCCTAGTGTAATAACTTGGGCAAGATTTCAAACCATTATATTATTTATCTGATGATATGAAATAATGTTTTTTTTTTTTTTTTTAAATGCCCATGCTTGATTTCAAGGCCTTTTCACAGTAAGACCATGTTTGATTATAAGCCTACTTGCGTTTTCTGTTCTTTTGAAAACATTTTAAAGATGTTTACCAGTACTGATTATATATATATATATATATATATATATATATATATATATATATATATATATATATATATATATATATATATATATATATATATATATATATATATATATATATCATGGACCTAGATCAGCTGGCATATTATGTGATGATAGATCCAGGTCTTTGCAGTTTTCAGTGGGATCTAGCCTATTTTTATGTACTTAACACCCTTGTTTTTTGGAGAGAAAAACAATTGAAGCTGACTGCCTGGGTTTATCATATGAGAAGTACTGTGTTAGCAGAATTGCATTTGACAGCACCAGAAATTAACCCAGGTCTTTGAAATATCATTTCAGACATTTGTTACCTTATATACTAGTTAATAAGTCAAAACATACTGAACAAATTAAAGATCCAGAATTTTTAATAATAATAATGACTTTATTTGAAGAGGGTAACACAATAAGCTAAGAACTAATCTACCTTGAGGTCCTCATTCAAAGGAATTTATTTATTTTACCTGCATTTCTGAAGCCACTGGATATATTGGGTTTGGAAGAAGGAAATAGAGTGGGCATGTCGAATTTCAACTGGAATACTATTCCAGAGCAAATTTGCAGAGTATTGGAAATGTTTCTAAATGAATTCCTTATTTGGTTTTGGAATATTTTACTGTGTGGTAGACATGGAATGCAGGTGGGGAGTATTGCCAGGTCTGATATGGAAAAATGTGCTTGCAGATCAGGGTCTATATTGTTTGTTCTACTGATTACTCCTAACAAATTGCACAGACCAAAATTTGTCAGTGCAGTATACAATGACAGATCTGGGTGTCTTTTTTGCAGTTTGACTCATAAGTGAGTATATACAGTACTTCGATTGTAATAAATAATGTCTCTGCGAATCAAAGTAATTGCTACTGTTTTTATTAATCGAATGATGAAGGACCGCGATAACCATAAAACATGATATGATAGGCACCAAGCACTGTAACGTTGTTTACTAACAATTTGTAACCTCAAGGAATAGCATTATTGATAACTATGTTTAATACTTCCTGACCATTGCAATAAATAAGGTCTGGTATATCCATGCCGAATGATTTAAGTGGACAATACTCGATGTGTATTGCCTCTCATTTTCCATACACTTTTATTCAATTTTGAAGATGTTCCAATGATTAAAAATTACAAGATTTTAATTGAAATAATTTAATTAATTTCTTTTTAAATTATAAATGTTTGGAAACTGTTAATTTGTGTGTGCATGTGTGTGTGTGTGTGTGTGTGTGTGTGTGTGTGTGATTTGGATTTTAACATAGTTTAACCAATATTTCAGTCATAATGCTATGATTTCTGCAGTGTGGCAGTTTATAGTGATGTCTAGCACTGGGGCATAATGCCACAGACATGTAGCATGATGTCCCACCCAGTCACATTATCCTGACACTATTAGCCATCCAGTCCTAATACTAACCTCTTTTTATGCTAAGTGCTAAGTGAAGCAGCTGTTAGTATCATTTTTGCAAGTCTATAGTATGACTCAGCTAGGGCTCAAACCTGCAACCTCCCACATCTGAGGTGCACACTCTAACTACTAGACCACTGAAGCAGTCATATACTCTTAATAAAACTAGAATGTTCTTCATATAAAAATGAAAGGACAATCAAATTTTCAATTTTAATAAAATACATGTATAAAATATGAAAATGAAAGGATAGTCAAGTATTCAGATATTAATGAGTTCAAACGATGTGAACAGAATTGTTGATTTAATTGAATTTAATTGTTGATTTAATTGAATTTAATTGATTGGGATTTTAGGAATTTAATTAATTCCCAGGATTAGAATTTATAGCGATTTGCAAAGTCCACTTGGACAGATACTTGAAATAGCATGTACATTTGACCTCTATCCACATCCTAGAACAACTGTAACAATAAAGTTATAATTTTGTCAAGTAAAGTTGACCACAGAGTCATGCTAATTTGTATGTAGACACAACTTTATCAATCTTTTAAGAGTGGACTTAACATGCAGACTCTAGCCAGCTTATTCTTGGAAATTGTATGGTTTTCACTGATATGCTTTTTATCATTTATTGTTCAATGAAAATGATGACAATCTGACATCCAGAATTTTGTTCACACTTGTGATCTGGAACATTTTTGTTATCTCATCTCCACCTGAACCAATGCTTGTATCAACATAGGGTTCTTACTTAAAGACTTTTCAGGATTTCTTCAAGTGTTCATTATGACAATGATGCCTAACTGACCATCAGCATTGTTTCCATGGCAGCCATATTGAAAATCTTATCATTTCTCATCGTGAAGGTATAGTCTAATTGACATGGGGTTTTCACTACAAGACCTCTTAGGATATATATAGTTTGTTTGAAATGACTTCCTGTGGAGGATGCCTTTGTGGCCATCTTGAATTCAGATTTGACAAGCTACATATCTTTGAGTGGCCGTGTGGTCTAAAGCGCTCTCTGTTATGGATCACTGCCATCTCACCTCTGTCTGCGTGGGTTTGAGTCTAAGATTCAGCTAATGTAGTTATGGGAGAAAGCTTGCCATTAGCATCTCGTGGGTCGGCAGTTCATTCCGGGGGTTTTCCCCGGGTTCTTCCTCCAACAATAATAGTTGCCGCCATGTATAGCATATTGTGTGCTGAAAAATGGTGTTAAACCCAAAAAAGACATTAGCAAACATATCTGTGATATTTGGCAGATCGGACTACAAGCATATCAGTACTATAGTGATCAAGTTGGAAAATATGGCTTACCTTGACCTTCAGGTAAAGTCAAAGGTCACTGGTCACATTTGATAATTCATTTTGTTTATGAACAAAGGGACTTTTATTTATAAGGAGATTTATAAGGAGACAAATTTTTAAATCAGTTTTTTTTCTTTGTTGGATAGTTAGCACTTGGACATGGATTTAAGAATCACAGATTGTGACTTTAGTTTTATTTGAGATGACATGAGCATTATAACTGAATAACATTATGACTGAATATTTTCGATTCAGTGCTTATATCTGACAAATGCCTTGAATGATGCAAATTCAGTAATTACGGAGTTTCTTCTAATAACTTTTTTTTATATATGTTTAACCAAACTTAAAAAATGGGTGTGTCTTGAGTCTCTGGGATAAATTTTTAAATCCATGATATCATGTTCAAGATGAAAAGCCCAAACAAAAAATTTAATTTTATACTGCAATAATCTTGTAAAGGTCTTAACTGAAATATAACTGAAGACACATTTTTGTTACTATACCGTAGTTAGTATTTTGGAGTTTCTAAAAGAATGTTTAAAAAAACCTCAGTCCCCAACAAAAAAATAAAGACTAAAATTTGAGAAAAAATGGACTCTTCATGGAGTCAATCACCGCGTTGCCACTGGAGAGACTCATGTTGGACTAATCCACTGTTGATTAGGCACAACATAGCATGCCATGTAGAGAGATTAACATTTAATATTTAGTCATAAAATAGTACAGGTATTGAAATGATTCTTTACTTCACATGGTGAAAATGCTGTCTTTATACTTGTATCAGTCATCAAGTTACAATGGTATCCTTGTAGCAGTCATCAAGTTAAAATGCTATCCTTGTATCAGTCATCAAGTTACAAAGCTATCCTTGTATCAGTCATCAAGTTTATAACAAAGCTATCATTATAGCAGTCATCAAATTACAAAACTATCCTTGTAGTAGTCATAAAGCTACAAAACTATCCTTGTAGCATTCATCAAGCTACAAAACTATCCTTGTAGCAGTCATCAAGTTACAAAACTATCCTAAGCTTGTAGTAGTCATCAAGCTACAAAACTATCCTTGTATCAGTCATCAAGCTACAAAACTATCCTTGTAGCAGTCATCAAGCTACAAAACTATCCTTGTAGCAGTCATCAAGCTACAAAACTATCCTTGTAGCAGTCATCAAGCTACAAAACTATCCTTGTAGCAGTCATCAAGCTACAAAACTATCCTTGTAGTAGTCATAAAGCTACAAAACTATCCTTGTAGCAGTCATCAAGCTACAAAACTATCCTTGTAGCAGTCATCAAGTTACAAAACTATCCTAAGCTTGTAGTAGTCATCAAGCTACAAAACTATCCTTGTATCAGTCATCAAGCTACAAAACTATCCTTGTATCAGTCATCAAGCTACAAAACTATCCTTGTATCAGTCATCAAGCTACAAAACTATCCTTGTATCAGTCATCAAGCTACAAAACTATCCTTGTATCAGTCATCAAGCTACAAAACTATCCTTGTAGCAGTCATCAAGCTACAAAACTATCCTTGTAGCAGTCATCAAGCTACAAAACTATCCTTGTAGCAGTCATCAAGCTACAAAACTATCCTTGTAGCAGTCATCAAGTTACAAAACTATCCTAAGCTTGTAGTAGTCATCAAGCTACAAAACTATCCTTGTATCAGTCATCAAGCTACAAAACTATCCTTGTATCAGTCATCAAGCTACAAAACTATCCTTGTATCAGTCATCAAGCTACAAAACTATCCTTGTATCAGTCATCAAGCTACAAAACTATCCTTGTAGCAGTCATCAAGCTACAAAACTATCCTTGTAGCAGTCATCAAGCTACAAAACTATCCTTGTAGCAGTCATCATGATCATGATAGTTAGAGACCTAAGAATAAGATAATATAAGAATTCTTTATTTCAGACTACAAAGTCCATACCTCTAACTTAAAATATAAAGTTTTATAAAAAAATTTAAAAAACATTTTAAACATGAAAGTACACATATATATATATATATATATATATATATATATATATATATATATATATATATATATATATATATATATATATATATATATATATATATATGTATATATATATATATATATATGTATATATATATATATATATATGTATATATATATATATACAGCAACATCTACAACTATTAACTGCATCATGTATTATTATTAATAAAAATTAAATGACACATTTAAAGAGTAATTTGTTCCATCTACTAATAATATGAGAATTTACATGAATGTCATAGTTCCAAAGAGATTTCAAAATACAGTTCTTACTATTAGATATTCTTGTCATCATTGAGAATAGATACTTTCTCATCATTTCATCAAAATTGAATACATTATAGTTAACAAACATGTTGGAGGCACTATTCCACCTTGGAAGACCTAACAGAAAACGAAAAATATTATTATGACCAAAAACTAGTTTTCTTTTCATACATTCACAAAAGTTTGTCCCCAGAGGAGCGCAATACATGGTGCAGCAATAAGATTTGAATAATCTAATTTTGATATGCTATGAACAGTTCTTGAATTTACGCAGAAACATGTTTGTTCAAGTACACAGAGATCGGTAATGTCTCATCATATCTTCATTATCCGATATATTTATAATGTTTTGTACCTTAAATGTTTATAGCATGTTTTATGTTTTCCAATTTCATGGTTTTTGTTTTTTGTTTTTCTGTAGTGTAGTCATATTATTATTGATGCAGTAAAGCGCTTAGAGCTTCTAAAGATTAGGCACTATACAAATTCCTCATTATTATTATTATTATTAGTATTAGTATTATTAGTATTAGTATTACAGTGTATTATTATTATTATTAGTAGTAGTATTATTAGTATTAGTATTACAGTGTATTATTATTATTATTATTATTAGTATTATTATTAGTATTAGTACAGTATTACAGTGTATTATTATTATTATTATTATTATTATTAGTATTATTAGTATTAGTATTACAGTGTATTATTATTATTATTAGTATTATAGTATTATTAGTATTAGTATTACAGTGTATTATTATTATTATTGTTATTATTATTATTATTAGTATTATTATTATTATTATTATCAAGTTACAAAACTATCCTTGCAGCAGTCATCAAGTTACAAAACTATCCTTGTAGAAGTCATTAAGTTACAATGCTATCCGTGTAGCAGAGATCAAGTTACAAAACTATCCTTGTAGAAGTCATTAAGTTACAATGCTATCCATGTAGCAGAGATCAAGTTACAAAACTATCCTTGTAGCACTCGTCATGATCATGATAGTTAGAGACTGAATAATGTTTTGTACCTTAAATGTTTTCAGCATGTTTAATGTTTTCCAATTTCATGGTTTTTGTTTTATATTTTTCTGAAGTGTAGTCATATCATTATTGATGTTGTAAAGCGCTATAGAGCTTCTAAAGATTAGGCACTACGCAAAGTCCTCATTATTATTATTATTATTATTATTATTATTATTATTATTATCAAGTTACAAAGCTAGCCTTGTAGCAGTCATCAAATTAATATGCTAACAGTAACAGCAGTTTAAAAGAATGACACAAATTACATTTACACTGAGGCCATAACCATTTCTAAATCAGCTGAATTCTCAGTCACTTTAAGCATTAAGTTGTTCCAGACAGGAACATAGGAATTTCCTGAAATTTTTCTGAAACATCAAATTACTGTTGTCTGTATCCCTAGCATTGATGCCAGTTTTGGTGTCTTAGATTAAAGTTGCAGTTTTTTAAATGTGACCAGAATATTGAAGTAATTAGGTGCTTACTTGTGAAGTCTTAAACCTAGGTTCCCATTTATACTGATATGTAAATTTGAAAGATTTGCTATTAAGAGAGAGATTCATGTGGGCTGTTAAAATCATCAATCACTAGCTAAAGTGCTCTAAAATGTTTTTTTTTCTTCATCTTGTGAGAATTTTGTTTGCCACAGAAATGCTAAATAAGGGGGAAGTAATTAAAGTTTGATTTTGGTTTGGTTTTGTGGGATTTAATGTGATTTTTCAGCACCTGATACACTTTCTATACATGGCAGCCAGTATATGTTGATGAAGGAAGAACCTGGAAAGACCCCAGTGAAGCTACTAACAGGCTGTCTCACATACCCATGCTGGTCAAGCTGAGATTGGAACCCACACAGACAGAGGTGAGATGTGAGTGATCTGTAAAAATTGGAGCAGACTACTCCGCCACCTGGACCAATCATTTAAAGTTTGAAATTAAACTTTGATTCATATAGCAAAATGCGTATTCATGGGGACTGCTCCAGTGGCCCAGTGGTTAGAACATCCACCTTGGATGCAGGAGCTTGTAAGTTCGATCCCTGGCCGAGTCATACCAACCAAAGACTTACAAAAATGGTACAAACAGCTGCCTCGCTTGGTACTCAGCATTAAGAGGTTAGTGTTAGGACTGGTCAGCCTGGTGTTAGGATAATGTGACTGAAATGGGACATCAGTGGCTGGCTACATGTCTGCAGTCCCGGATTACCCATTAGGCAGAGTAGGCAACTGCCTATGGGCCCCACGACTTTTATGGGCCCCATCAGGGGCCCCCATGAGACCATGACCGTGGGTCTGGGGCCCCAAAAGTTTGACTGCCTATGGGCCTCCATGGTGCTTAATCCGGCGCTGCATGTCTGCGACATGATGCCCAGTCTTAGACAACACTATAAACTGTCATGGTGATATGACTAAAAATGTTTTAAAGCTATCTTAAAGATTCAGATGCCTATTCTTGGAATATTTCAAAACCATGTTTTGAAATCAGACAAGGAATATGCTTTCTTTGAAAATATGTTGAGCAGATCTGACACACACCAACATAAAAGTCTTTCATTGCTTCAAATATGTCAGTCACCTGGATAGAAAACAATAATGTTAACTAACAATCACTTTAAAGAGCCATCAGTTTTAGCACACCAATAATTACTAGAAAAAAGATACAGTAATTACTAATCAGTTTTAATTAGCACACCAGTAATTACAAGAAAATAATACAATAAATAATGATCAGTTTTAGCACACAAGTAAAAACTAGAAATAAATACAGTAATTAGTAGTCAATTTTAGCACAGCAGTAATTACTAGAAAAGAAAATACAGTCATTACTGGTCAGTTCTACACGCCAGTAATTATGAGAAAATATTAAAGTAATTACGTGTCAGTTTTAGCACACCAGTGATTGTTAGGAAAAAGATACAGTAATTGCTGGTCAGTTTTAGCAAGCCCATAATTACCAGAAAAAAGTTGGCCCCAAGTGGCTGAGTGATCTAAAACACTCTCCATTATGGATCACTGCCATCTCACCTCTGTCTGTGTGGGTTCGAGTCTCAGATTCAGCCAATCTGGGTATGTGAGAAAGCTTGCCAGTAGCTTCTCATTGGTCGTGGTTCTTTCCGGGGTTTTACCGAGTTCTTCCTCCACCATTAATACTGACTGCCATGTATAGCCTATCATGTGCTGAAAAATGACGTTAAACCCTACAACAACAACAACTAGAAAAAAGATACAGTAATTACTGGTTAATGCCGACATGGTTGTACAATAAATATTGAAATGATGGGCAAGGTGGAAGTTGTTGTTTGAGTTGGTGTATCCAGTATTAAGCTGGGCAGAACGTTACCCAGTTCATTGATTGAAGGCAGATTGAAAATAAATATTTACTTTAAATCAGTCCATTTAATTTGTTGAAAGATTCGTCAGTCAAATGGAAAGTAAATATTTGCCCAAATCTTTATTATCTGCATCGGATAAAATGACTAGAAATAAATTATCAGTTCTGATACAGTAAACCTGGTATATATGTACCAGTAGATACAGGGGAAAATTAACGTCTAAGATGTACAAACTTATTACTTTCATAATTGCTCTAAAATTAATTGTGCAACTTTTTGTCTATTCACAAGTTGCTCTCATTTTGTTTATTCCCTTCATCTGCCTCGGATGCGGGAGGTCGCGGGCTCAAACCTGGGCTGAGTCATACCAAAGACTGATAAAAATGGTACTAACAGCTGTCTTGCTAGGTGCTCAGCATTAAGAGGTTAGTGTTAGGACATATCAGTCTGGTGTCAGGATAATGTGACTGGGTGGGACATCATACTTCAATTGTCTGCCACTTGATGTCCCAGTGCTAGACATCACTATAAACTAACACACTGCAGACATCATAGCGATATGACTGAAATTTTTTTATATCTAAATCACACAAACATACACCCTACTTGCTACTTTTCCATTAATTAACCCTCTGTATATAATTGTAACTGCTGTTTAATTGTTTAATTGAACACCATTTTATTGAAACTACATGACAGTTGTAAAAGATAAAACATTTCAAAAAATATTATTGTGTTAAACTTCACTGTGTTAAACTTAAACTTCAATGCATAAAAAGGACTGAATATAACTTTAACCCTTAAAAAAATCAAGTCTAATTATTCCAATTTGACAGTAATTCTAAGTACTCTTATTCATGATGCTTTTAAAATCTCAAGCTAATTAATGTCCATCAATTTGTTTTACCTGTGACTAGTAATTATTACACAAATGACCACATTACTGTGGTGTCTCATGTACAATGTGAGACATTCTGCGTGACTTGAACAACTGTTGCCCCAAAATGTGGACAGTCTCATATTTGGATCATCTCAGTTCTAGACTGGACATCTGCATTCAAAGTATAGTGACCATCAGGCTTGTATATTTAATTTTTTTTACAGTGTTGATCTACTTTACCTGACAGAATATTTATTTATGTAACATGATGTGTACTGAGTTATGTAACGTGACGTGTACTTTGAACTAGTGGAAATATACTAGTAACATTTTTAATATTCATCCTTCACTCATTCCTGGTAATATAGTCTCCAAACTTGTCTAGGATTGGGTTACTGACCGATATGTTCCAAAATTCTCCCAGTTTTGCACAGAGAATTGGTTTTAAATCAACCAGTCATTTAATAAGAGCTAAGTTTTCAAGCAAACACCCAGTTTTTGTACAACTAAATGTGCAGAACTGTTGTTGTTGAGTTGTTGTAGGGTTTAACACCATTTTTCAGCACATGATAGGCTATACATGGCAGCCAGTATTAATGGTGGAGAAAGAACCCGGAAAGAACCACTGACTCACGAGAAGCTACTGGCAAGCTTTCTCATATGTCCACATTGGCAGAATCTGAGACTCAAAGCTACGCAGACAGAGGTGAGATGGCATTGATCTGTAACGGATAGCACTTTGGACCATTCGGCCACCTGGCATGGTAGTGTATTCTGGGCTGATCCCATCTCAACCAAATCTATGTAGGGCTGATCCCTGCATCAGAGTGTATCTGGGTTGATCCCAGATTAGTGAAATAGAGCTAGGCTTATCACAGCAGGAAGAAAGTATCATTTTTTTTTCCTTTTTAAAACTAAAAGAAATCTGTTAAATGTGTATGACCTTGACCTTGATATTATTAGTATAGCCTATGAATATCTAATTCTCAATTCAAGGTACATGAACAACACCAGTTTACGAGTATTAGTCAACGACTAAGGCTTATAATTTGACATTACATCAGCTTACCAAACCGTCTTTAATGGTCATTATCAGACAAAGCCCATTGCAAAACCGGCAGTTTGTACCTAAAATAACTCAAGATCATCATGTATAATTATGTTGCATATATTATATAATTAATAAATTATGTTGTTTGGCGTGAATCATTTGCAGACAAGGTACTAGACTGAAAGACCATCAAGTTGCGCCTTTTGCATGAAAATGAATAATCTATTTAGAACATTTGTGGCCCTCAAATATACATCCAAGTTAAGAGGTCTATACTTAATATTATTTGCTTTTCTTACCTGCCAAACAGTGCCTATAGGTGGAACTTTAAGGACTTTGAATAAAGGAACACTTTAGGTATATTCTGCAACTGGAAATGAGATCTCATCATCTAATTAGATTAACAGATGATGATGATAATCTATGCTTATTTTTCCAATAATAGAAAATATCTAGTCTGATCCCTCACTCTCTGGTAGCAACATCAAATAGAAATATAGAGATCTTCATTGGATATACTTGTATTACATATGCTACAGTGTCTATTTAAATAGGACTCTAGGCATTTTTCTTTGTGTACTGAAATAAGAAAATCTTTGATGCTGAACCACTTTAGAAAATATTGGACCTTTTGAGTCTATAAAACTAATCTGACCCCAGCATTTTAAGGATTTTATATTTTAGCCACATCTATTTTATAATTTACAGAATTTTAACATGTTTGCCTTTTATCTTTTTGTACTTCACATTTACATGTTTTGGAAAGGTTGATCTTTCTAAGGCTTTTTGTGTAATTATTTATTTTCACATTTTCAGAACTTTTAATTGACATTACATAGCCTTTACTGTGCTGACATGCTATAAAATACTGGATTCTAGAACTTACATATCCTTTGACATATTTTACTGCATGGTTACCTGTAAATGCACTTACTTACCTTGACAGGTTATAATGACTTGCTTATAAGACATGTTGACATCAGTTCTGTGTTATTGCGTAAACTTGCAGCTAATCCCTAGGGAGTGTGTGCCAAAGTGAAGATAATCCTAGGGATTATGTGCAAAAGTTAAGCTAATCCAGGAAATTAGTCTCATATCAAGCACCCATGACAGTATTTGACATTTACAGTAAATGTACTGTGTTCATCCTTTAATCAATTTAGCTGACAGAGTTGCTGGTCATTGATTCCACTGATTTACTGCATGGGCAGCTTTTTTTAAATTGGTACAGGTCCATTGTACTGAAACAAGAAACTTAAAAGCAAATGTTTTCAAGGACACAAAAGAATGCTGATTAAAATTTACTAAATAATACGTTTCCAAACTTGTGTTCCTCCAACATCCGTTTAAGCAGTTACAACAATTATAATGGAGAACCATTCATATTATGTAGATGTTCCACCAACACAACTAAAGTCACAGAGTACAGTGAAAAATAAACATGAAGTTATCTATATTTTTATTAGTATTTGTGGGTCACACCTCTCTACCTGAAGCTATAGCAGTAGTTGGTAACCTATTTTACGTAGCGTGCCTTTTATTTTATGGATTATTTACAAAATGAATATTAAGCTCATTTCCCCAGTAAGAGAGTTAACACTGTTCAGATCGAGTTGCTGACCTCTGAGCTATTAAAAAGTAACAGGTCTATGATTCAGTGCTTGCCTCCCACCCTTTTCTGGAAAGTCCAAAAGCCTTTTAATTCTGTATATAAAGCCCCCTTCCCCCACAGCCTCCATTCTACTTACATTGCGAATGTAAACCTTATGTAAACTACTCTTCTCCCAATCAGCATGGTGGGATTTAGTCGTAAAAATAACCAAATATAATTTTGAATAATAGAATTATGATTTGGAATAGGGTTCATCTTAATTTTGTATAGGGATATACTTGTTTAGATTCCCTTTATCAGTTTTCCATTGTATCCGATACCGAGTCTAAATTATATTTTACTTAGGTCGGTACTCCCCTCATCAGGTATTGCACTTTTTTGTTGTTTTTTTTTCCATTGTTTAAATTTTTTTAGTGATCCTTGCCAGTGATGTATCAAGTTTTGTCCTTTTCATGTGTGTGTTGTAGCACCTAATTGATATAACCTATTTGATGTAATTGTGCTATGGGAATTAGTCACAAGCAAGACAGTTTTTTCTTGCTTTATTTAATGGATCTCTGATACCTCCAGTTCTTCATGCCGATTCCCTTCACTATGAACAAATTTTGATTTAAAGTGCTTTGCGCTCACATAGAGCATGTAGCACTGCATTATGCCAGCACGGTTGGCTATTTGATTACTCCTAGGGAAAGGTACTGTGCCACTTCCACATTGCATTTATGTGTTCACTGAAACTGCTTAATTTGGCCGTCAGATCAGAGGTACTATTTAGTTCCTATCGATCTGAATGGAGGGCTGTTGCAGATGATTGGGATTTGTCCCAGCACGCACTCATCCTTCGATCCCAGTCAACATTACTGTTTTATGTAGTGTGCAGGATTGGGAGGTCCGGTCATGGCAGAGGAGGTGAGGTGGCTCGTTTAGAAATATGCCTGGGCAGGTCAGCCTTGCTTCCGTACTCCAGGGTATCTGGTCTAAAATTGGCCCTATCAATTTTTGAATGACTCTATGCTGTTTTTGTTGTTAGGAGTTTATATTATTGTATACAACCTAGGACGACAGCTAAGATTAGTGAATCCCTGCACCATGTTTGACATGGCTATTTAAATATTCCTAACGGACTTCAGAGAGAGCATTCCCTGAAGACCTTTTTCTATAGGTAAACTTCTAGTCTGATTGTTTTAGGTGCAGACCCTTTATCTAACTGTAATCTACATATAAAAATTCACAAAATCTAAATTATTTAATCCAAAATAAAGTTATATATCAACTCTCCATAGACTCTTTTCCCACTGATGCTAGAATTTCCTAAATATTATATTAAGTAGAAAATTACTTGTAAACTTTATCCTGATGAGCAGATTAATTTATAATTAAACAATAACTACTCAACTGTATTTTAAGCACTTTATACCTACTAAAAGAGATTCAAATTTCCCTTCCACTGGTCACTAATTTGAATGTTTAATTATTAAGGCAAACTTGCTATAATTGATTTTAATTAGCTTTACAAACACATAATCCAACTGTCATATTGACTTCTTATTTTCAAGTACTCAGCTAGCACTGTAACTTGACACCATTGTATTGGAGTAGCTGCTTAATTTAAACAAAATCCCTACCTCTAAATTGTCGAGACAAAAGAAGTTCTCCTTTATCATAGACATACTGTTATTAACTTTATGGAGAGAATTTAGAACATTTATTCACAAATATATCTTCTTTTCTTAAACTTACACTATAGTGCCTAAAATAACTAAATTTAGCCCATTAGTGTTGTGTGTGTGTGTGTGTGTGTGTGTGTGTGTGTGTGTGTGTGTGTGTTTTAATCTCTTCAAATGTGTGGTTGTTCAGAGTAAAATCAAACAATTCTGTAAATAAAAGGGGAAACAATAATTTCTTTTAGAGAGGTAACTGTATGAAGTGCATATTTAGGGCTTCCAGTTGTTCATATATGTAGGTATTACCCCTCCCTACTTTTTGTTTTCTTGTTATATCATATTTTGGTATACCTCATGGTGCTTTCTTAGCACAGACTCTAATCAGCTTTACCCTTATCCCTTCCAATTTTATTAATTCAGGCAATTTGTGACCAAGATGTACAAGTTTTGAACAGTCAAGCACATTATTTCCCCTCATACAGTGTACTTTACTTTTTACAAAGCAAAGCAAATACCCTTTCCAACAAGCAACTAATCTATCACAACTTGCCAAAAGTCCATGGCTATAGTCAGCCTACATAAAATCCTTTTGTCCATGGCCTGTTTTACATTTCACATCGACATTTGATGAAACGTCAGAGTGGGCAGAATTAACTGTATCAGTGATTCTAATGGGATTCAGACAAATTGGTTATCAGTGATTCTCATGGGGTAATAGACAACTAGTTACCAAGCAACATATGTAAAATGTCCAGTGATTGATGGATCTGAAATTTAAACATCAAGAGCTTGAACAGAGCTTGAAATTGACATTCAATTCTGATAAAGAAGTATTTTTGACATGTGCAGTGTTATCTCACAGAATCATTGTATATTTCTGACATGTGCAATTTTATCTCACAGAGGCATTGTATACTGCATACTATTTCTGATATATACAATAACTGACTCGACAGGGATTTGCTTAATGCAAGAAACTCCAAATAATTTTAGCCTTATTAATTAGACAACTGTTGCTAATCATTAGTTCTGAAGAAAAACAAAAAAGTAAATGAAGTGAAAATTTGAAAGTGCAATCTCAGTGTGTCTGCCTATTATGACTCTAATGTCTTAAACAAAGTAATAGAAAAGGGTAAAAACTACAAAAACTTTCAAATTCAGCAAATAATATATTTCCTGTAATACAATGTGAAAATTTAAAAGAACTTACATTATTGTGAAATAAATTTCAAATAGCCCTAACAGTTGTATCACAAGTCCAAATGTATAACATTCCATCTGTATTCCAGTGGTATCTGTATAAGTTTCGATATTGAATGTGTTGATGTGCCCCAAACATGGTAATGTTCTGATGGATTGAATTGGGATGATGAGCTAAGAGTCTTCAATTAATCAGAATAATATAATCCCAAATGTCCATGTTTGATATCACTATAATTCCAAATTAATGTTTCTGTAAAGGAATATAGTTTGAACACTGTAATTCCAGGGAATAGTTTGAATAAATCATTCTACCCTTTAAAAAAATTAGAACATCAATACAAATGATTCTGCTTCAGACGGTATTGCAAGAATTAGTAATTTCTCAAGTAAACAAGATTTAAAAAACCCTTCTACTAATAACCTAGATCACAATTACCATTTTTCTGAAAATATTTTTCACTTAATGGAATTTTCATTCTAGAACATTTTTAGACAAGGTCTGTTACTAAATTTGCAATAAAGAATGTGGTAATCATCATTATGATGTTTACCTCTGTTGATAATTAACCCACACTCCAAGAAAATATTAACTATGTATTATTGGTTTACAAAACAGATGTTACTGTTCAGGTACAGCATGGTTTTTTAATTTTTTGACATGGTCTATTCCAAAATACAATTATAATAACATATAATCATTGAAAAAAATCAACTAACAAACAATAGAAATGAAATATAATAACATCTCTACATTTTTGTCCTTCTGCAGCTAAAAGCCCAGGTGGCCTGCCTATAAATTTGCATTGCTTTTCTAAAGGTTGAACATTCCTGTCTTAATTGGTTCCATCCATCTGTTTTATCCATCCATGCATCCATCTGCTTTGTGTTTCTGTGTTTTGTTTCTGCAGAATAATGCTAAACTTTTACACCATCTAGTGTTACCAAATTTTATAATTAGCTGGCACTTGGAACTAGAAAGAAAGCTATCAGTCTGACCAGCCATTGTACTTGCCAACCAGGGTCATGGATTATGTTTTGATAAGCCTATGCAATGCATTCCCATTATAAGCTGATTCTGTATTTTGATCCTGTCCCATTATATCAGAATATACTGATGAGTCAGGGTCTTTGATTTTATTTTGATCTATTGTTGATCTGCAGTTGCACTATGCACTGGTCAGTTAGGGTCTTGGTTCAAATTTGGATTTTATAATAACAAGAGAATAGCATAAACCTCAAGATCCAGTGTGATATTTGGGTCCATTGAAGTTGCAGTTGGATGTTTGTTATTCTGTCATCCTTCTCTAAAACTGTTCAGGTGAGCCAAAATACATGTATAGTGATATAGGCAAGATTGCCTTATTATGATGTATGTTGTTTTCAATGATATAGTTCAGCCATTGTAAAGGGATCAAGGAACTTGCTTGTATTAAGTCAAAGCCATGCTATAGGCCTGTAAGGGTTGTTACCTCCCTTGCACGAGTTATCGTTCTTTGTTAAATCTACTTCCAGTGAGCAAAAAAATCAACAACACCCCCAACACTTGAGCATATCTGGGCCGGTTGATACTGAGCTTCTATTCTGACTCTTAATAAAAATAAGTTTTATCTGCAGGAAAAGAATATGTATGTGCATATATTCCTCTCTCTCTCTCTCTCTCTCTCTCTCTCTCTCTCTCTCTCTCTATATATATATATATGTATGTATATCTATATATGTATATCTATATATATCTATATGTGTGTGTATGTATATCCATCTATCTATATCTATAATACACACACACACACACACATACACACACACACACACACACACACACACACACACACACACACACACACACATGGTCTCTGCTAACCTTGGGTGTGCCATTTTTGCTCCTCAAAAATTTGGGGACAGGTCAATTTTATTTTTATTTGTGAAGAGCATGCAAAGGGAGGTAATAAATCAGGGGAGATAACAACCTTATTGAACAGGCCTATACTGGGTCACTTTATAATGAGTTTTACACAGCTGTGTTATATTGGGATTATTATACTAGTGTTATATGAGGACCAACATACCATTGTTATATTAAAACCATGTTATATTGAGATATTTTATTGTGAGATTCATGAACATACCAGTGTATTGTGAGATTCATGAAAATGCCAGTATTATATTGGGACTATCATACTGGTGTTATATCTGGACTAACATACCAGTGTTATATTGGGACTATCATAATGGTGTTATATCTGGACTAACATACCAGTGTTATATTGGGACTATCATAATGGTGTTATATCTGGACTAACATACCAGTGTTATATTGGGACTATCATAATGGTGTTATATCTGGACTAACATACCAGTGTTATATTGGGACTATCATAATGGTGTTATATCTGGACTAACATACCAGTGTTATATTGGGACTATCATACTGGTGTTATATCTGGACTAACATACCAGTGTTATATTGGGACTATCATAATGGTGTTATATCTGGACTAGCATACCAGTGTTAATTGGAACTATCATACTGGTGTTATACTTGGACTAACATCAATTCCCAGCCAAGTCATACCAAAGACTTACAAAAATGATACTAACAGCTGCCGATGCATAGCACTCAGCATTAAGAGGTTAGTGTTAGGACTGGTTGGCCTGGCGTCAGGATAATGTGACTGGGTGGGACATCATGCTACATGTCTGTTGCATGATACCCCAGTGCTAAACATCAGTATAAACTGTTATACTGCAGACACTGTAGTGATATGACAGAAAACTTGTTAAAGCTATGTTAAGAATCCAACACACACCCACATACACACCCTTTCTTCTGCAAGTTCCAACAACTTGCCAAAAGTCCATGGCTATAATCAGCCTACATAAAATCCTTTTGTCCATGGCCTGTTTTACATTTCACATCGACATTTGATGAAACGTCAGAGTGGGCAGAATTAACTGTATCAGTGATTCTAATGGGATTCAGACAAATTGGTTATCAGTGATTCTTATGGGGTAATAGACAACTAGTTACCAAGCAACATATGTAAAATGTCCAGTGATTGATGGATCTGAAATTTAAACATCAAGAGCTTGAACAGAGCTTGAAATTGACATTCAATTCTGATAAAGAAGTATTTTTGACATGTGCAGTGTTATCTCACAGAATCATTGTATATTTCTGACATGTGCAATTTTATCTTTTGGTTTGTATTTTTTAAACAATTTTTTAACAATATTCCAGTCATATTGCTAAGATGTCCATAGTGTGGCTAGTGATGTCTAGCACTGGGGAATCATGCTGCAGACATATAGTATGATGTCCCACCCAGTCACATTATCCTAACACCAGGCCAACCAGTCATAACACTAATCTCTTAATACTGAGCACCAAACATTAGGCAGCTGTTAGTACCAATTTTATAAGTCTTTGGTATGACTCAGCCAGGAATCAAACCCATGACCTCCCTCATCTGTGACAGACGCTTGAACCACTAGGCCACTGGAGCGGTGTGCAATGTTATCCTACAAAATCATTGTTATTTCTGACATGTGCAATGTGATCTCACATAATTATTGTATATTTCTGACATATGCAATGTTATCTCTCAAAATCATTGTATATTTCTGACATATGCAGCGTTATCTCTCAAAATCATTGTATATTTCTGACTTATACAATGTGATCTCTCAAAATCATTGTATATCTCTGACATGTGCAATGTGATCTCTCAAAATCATTGTATATTTATGACATTTGCAATGTGATCTCTCAAAATCATTGTATATTTCTGACATATGCAATGTTATCTCTCAAAATCATTGTATATTTCTGACATATACAATGTGATCTCTCAAAATCATTGTATATTTCTGACATATGCAATGTTATCTCACATAATCATTGTATAGTTCTGACATATGCGATGTTATCTCATAGAGGCATTGTATAGTGCATACTATTTCTGATATATACAATAACTGACTCAACAGGGATTTGCTTAATGCAAGAAACTCCAAATAATTTTAGCCTTATTTAATAAGACATCTGTCATTAATCATTAGTTCTGAAGAAAATTTCAGGCAACTTTGAATTTGGACAGTATGTAGAAATCCTCTGATTTTATGAGAATCAGAAAGTTCTCCACATAAATATGGATAATAATTAAGAAAAACAAAAAAGTGAAAATTTCAGAGTGCAATCTCAATGTGTCTATATTCATAGATGTCCTTGTCTGAATTCACTATAATTCCAAATTAATGTTTCTGTCCAAGAATATTATTTGAACAGTTTGTAATTCCAGGGAATAGTTTGAATAAATCATTCTACCCTTTAAAAAAATTAGAACAGCAATACAAATGATTCTGCTTCTGATGGTATTGCAAGAATTAGTAATTTCTCAAGTAAACAAGATTAAAAAAAACCTTCTACTAATAACCTAGGTCACAATTACCATTTTTCTGAAAATATTTGTCACTTTATGGAATTTTCATTTTAGAACATTCATAGACAAGGTCTATTGCTAAATTTACCATAAAGAATGTGGTAAGCATCATGTAGACAAGGTCTGTTGCTAAATTTACAATAAAGAATGTGGTAAGCATCATGTAGACAAGGTCTGTTGCTAAATTTACCATAAAGAATGTGGTAAGCATCATGTAGACAAGGTCTGTTACTTATTTTACCATAAAGAATGTGGTAAGCATCATGTAAACAAGGTCTGTTGCTAAATTTACAAAAAAGAATGTGGTAAGCATCATGTAGACAAGGTCTGTTGCTTAATTTACCATAAAGAATGTGGTAAGAATCAGGTAGACATTGTTGTTTTGTTTGGGAATTCCAATGTCCTTGACCCAGATTTAAATAAACATGTTTACCTCTGTTGATAATTAACCCACACTCCAAGAAAGTATTAGCCATGTATTATTGTTTACAAATCAGATTTTACTGTTCAGGTACAACATGATGTTTTAATTTTTTTACATGGTCTATTCCAAAATACAATTACCGGTATACAAAACATATAATCAAAGAAAAAATATCAACTAACAAACAATACAAATGAAATATAAATAACATCCTATAGAATTTTGTCCTTCTCCAATTAAAAGCCCAGGAGACCTGCCTTTAAATTTGCATGTGCTTGTCATAAGGTGGAACATTCCTATCTTGATTTATTCCATCCATCTGTTTTATTCATCCGTGCATCCATCTGCTCTGTGTTTTGCAGAATAATGCTAAAATTTCAACCATCTACTGTTACAAAACTTTATACATGTATGTATACATGGAACTAGAAAGAAACCTATAAATCTGGGGCTTAAAAGAGCAGATGTCAAGGTTACAGTGACTGAAAGATGAAAAAGTGTTTCCACACAATAACTTTGCTAATGACAAGTATTTGAGACATTTTCATTTTGAGTTCCAAATGTCAGAGGTCGGGGTCACCAGATTGAAAATTTAAAAAACTGGTAAACTACTTAAGTTTTTACAACATTCCTTGAATGAACATTTTTAAATGATTTACATTTGAGATTTGGGGGTTTAAAGGTTAAAGGTTAAGGCCAGAGTCAGATTCCACCTAGTAACTAAGTCTTATGACTAATTGACCATGTTATCTTGATGAATAGATATGAGACAAAATAATGCCTATCATTTACTCAGCCACTACTCAAAAACTTTGTTTTAAAAAATCTTCTAGGATAAATTGCATAATTTGATGAAAATATTAAAATGTACATGTATTTCAAAGCACAGCAAAGCAAAATGTTAAATTAAAATGTCCAAATGCTGCAAAATAAATACTTTACTTCCATATTTCTCCAAAAACTACAGAAATTCTGCCATTTGTCTGAAATGTCTGATAGTGTGATGTATGGTTTGATGCTTACAAAGAAAGGGACAGCAAAATTTCATCAATTTGATTTCAAACATCAGTCAAGTTTAAAATTGATCAAATATTAGTACTTTTTTTATTCCTCAAATGTCAAGTAATAAAAGTTTTCACCAAAAATATTTGCTAACTAAATATTTAGCTGGAAGCAAAGACATGTCTGTAAGATAACAAAAACACTAGTTTCATCACATAAACCCCATTATTTAAAAAATAATTTGATCCATGGATATACTTTTAATCTTTAGCAGGTCAAATTGATAGTGGTTAGACTTCAAAATTTTAGGGCAGTCTGCAATTTATGTAAATTTAAGACCTGAATGCCAATCAAATTACTCTAAGTTGACATCAGACAGAAGCAAAGCTGCCAAAGGGCCATTTTGAAAATATGGATCAAAAGCTTCAGTTGCTGTAGGTCCTCCATCAATTATTTTTTTCTGTACTTGCATCTCACATCTTGCATCAAATTTTAACATTTAGTGCTATAAACTTAATTGGTGTTTTGTGTTGTTAAAGAGACTGGAACCAACTCATCTGTCAACATCAGTGACAGTTTTGGCAGTTAATAATTTCTATTTTTGTCCCTGTGGAAAATTTGGGAAGTGTGTTAAGTAATCCATATGTTCTAGTCCAACAACCATCTGTGTGTCCCTCTATTACTCATTAGCTGAACTAGTCCATCAGCTTCTGAAGGATGTGTACAGCATTATTAGAGTCATCTCCTAATTTGATGCATATGATCAAAAATCGCTTTGATGTTGCAGTTTTCTAAGAGTGTATGGCCTTTTTGTTTGGTTAGCAGCAGTTTAGGGCACAACTCTTGTTTGCACAACTTACCTCACACATTTGAATTTCCTTGAAACTTTGTAAATATTTTGGTCATCACCTGACAATTTTCCTATTTCGACAATATTTTGATAGCTATTTCCCATTTTGTTTTGTGGCCTAATGACACAGTTTTGTTAGGGCAACCAGTCCCAAAGTTTGCTATGAATTGCCATGGTAAATATTATCATCAACTCAAGATGTGCGTGTTACAAATCACTTTGCCTCAGCAATTTGTGTTAGTTACTTCCCTTTTTATTTTGTAGCTTAATGCTGTATGGTAGAAACTGATTAGCACAACTAACTCCACTTTAATTCTTACATTTATGTATGTGCCGGTAATAATGTAACATATATTGTAACACATAGTACATGTTATTTATCTAGTCAGATAATAATAATAATAATGAGGACTTTGTATTGCGACTAATCTTTAGAAGCTCTAAGCGCTTTACAATTTATATAATGATAAGACTACCAAAAAACAAAACAAACACCATGAAATTGGAAAATATAAAAACATGCTGAAAATATTTAAAGTAGGAAACATTATCAGGTCTTTAAGTTTGTTCTTGCAGTAGAAAAAGGTGAGTTTAAAGATCACTCTTGAAAGGGATCACAGTGTCTTTGTAACACATTTTACATGTCAGGCATGTAGTCATAGAACTCTTCATACATGTTATGTATGTATTTAAACAAAACTTTACACATGATGTGTATGTATTCATGTAAAACTGAGTATGTGTTAATATGTAAGTATTAGTGTATCACCTAGTACATATAATGTAAGTATTAATGTGATACCTAGTACATATAATGTAAGTATTAATGTAACAATTAATACATGTAATGTAAGTATTAGTGTATCACCTAGTACATATAATGTAAGTATTAGTGTATCACCTAGTACATATAATGTAAGTACTAATAATGGCTGTCAGAATAAAAAAGGAATTGCTTGCTTGTCCTTTTTAAGGGAATTTGGCTATAGTAACAATACTACAATTGATGTAGTATTAATACTACAAAGCTATCCCCCCAAACCCATGTAGTAACATTACCCTATGTTCAGGCACTAATTTTATGATCTCCAAAACCTGATGTAGTAACAATACTACAACTGATTTAGTATTAATACTACAAAGCTATCCACCCCCCAAACCCATGTAGTAACATTACCCTATGTTCAGGCACTAATTTTATGATCTCCAAAACCCGATGTAGTAACATTACCCTATGTTCAGGCAATAATTTTATGATTTCCAAAACCTGATGTAGTAACAATACTACAACTGATGTAGTATTAATACTACAAAGCTATCCCCCCAAACCCATGTAGTAACATTACCCTATGTTCAGGCACTAATTTTATGATCTCCAAAACCCGATGTAGTAACATTACCCTATGTTCAGGCAATAATTTTATGATTTCCAAAACCTGATGTAGTAACAATACTACAACTGATGTAGTATTAATACTACAAAGCTATCCCCCCAAACCCATGTAGTAACATTACCCTATGTTCAGGCACTAATTTTATGATCTCCAAAACCTGATGTAGTAACAATACTACAACTGATGTAGTATTAATACTACAAAGCTATCCCCCCAAACCCATGTAGTGACATTACCCTATGTTCAGGCACTAGTTTTATGATCTCCAAAACCTGATATAGTAACAATACTACAACTGATGTAGTATTAATACTACAAAGCTACCCCCCCAAACCCATGTAGTAACATTACCCTATGTTCAGGCACCAATTTTATGATCTCCAAAACCTGATGTAGTAACAATACTACAACTGATGTAGTATTAATACTACAAAGCTACCCCCCCCCCCGAAACCCATGTAGTAACATTACCCTATGTTCAGGCAATAATTTTTTGATCTCCAAAATCTGATGTAGTAACAATACTACAACTGATGTAGTAGCAATACTACATAATTTGCCGACAATATGGAGATTAACATGGATGAATCTCTAGTGTACTTTGATCTTGATGGACTGATGATAAAATGGGGGTTAAATGTGTGAGAATTAGCATGACTGGTGCAGATTGATAAAAAAATCTGACTTTGGTCCTTACAGTTTCCACTTCAAGAGATGTGTTGCCTCCAACGATAATTATTCACGACATGAGAAAGGTTAACAAATATTCATGCACCGAATTAATGGATCATACATGTGCAGGAGAAGGGTTGTGTAGTTGAAATGATGATGCAGTGGACTAGAGAATTTTTTCTCAATTGCACAGTTTTATATTTTTTACAATAACATTAAAGTTGGAGTGTGTTTTCCGACATGTAATTTTGGAATGATTTATAAGTTGTCCCAAAACTTACTACTAAAAAAACACGATGTGCTCCAGAACATACAGTGCACAAAAAAATTACTTCACAAATTAATTTATGGTGTCCCAACAAATATGGTGTCCTAACGTATATGGTAACTACAGTAATACTTCTACAGAGATGAAGTTTACTGATATGCATTAATGTTTTTAGTTAATGTGATAATATTACTATATTGTTACTCCTGACAGCCTTGTTGTAATGATGTTATTTGATAATAATTCTTTACTACTTTGTTATATCAAAACTCTTGCAGTAATATCACCATATTTGTAAGGTCATTCTTGAGTACCATTGTTTTAATCTGCAAAACCATTAGTAGGTATTATTACTATAAAGCTGAAGTTTAAACCCATGCCATAATGCTACTTGCTGCATTTCTACATTGATAAACTTGAAATCCTTTTTTAATAATGCTGTTCCAAGGAGACTGCATTGTTCTGAAGCTCTCATCACCAAGCCTGGTTTAATAGTATGGCCAGTAATAATACAGTCTAGATGAAATTGTTGAAGGTGCTACTTATACAAGATATTCAGTATATTGAAGTACTTGTACACAATATTTTAATCATCATAAAATATAGATATTTTCAACACTAATGTAAGGCACAATTTCTTTCTCATTTAATAGAATTAAAATGTCAGTAGCATCTCTTGCTGTTATTTCTGGTAGTTCTTCCATATAAGGCAGATATTTGGTAATTCTTTCATTAGGAGATTGTTTGAGTTTCATATAAATTCTGTTCTGCTCTTCCATTGATCTCTTTTCAACATGTAGCCTACACAGAGAGTCATTGTCTCCACTAATACAGTGTTTTCCTTATCAATTTTCTGAAAAGACAAAATAGTTTATTTGAAAACATTGCAGACACTAGCATGGAAATTCTGTTAATACTATTTTCATCCACCAAACGCATCTCATACAAGTATTCTAACCATATACTATCAATATCTGAATCAATGATCTTCAATAATTTAAAATTCCCGTTATTATATTTAGCTTAACTACTACAGATATTGCAATATTTGCTTATATTATTAAAATAAAACACATTTAACATGTTTAATCATAGAAAAGCTACTTAGGTCATATCTCTAGGAAGTAGTTTCAATTATGTTTGCTTCTGATTTGAAATGGTAGTTGGTGGGGAGCAATAATATTACCATCAGCATTCAGATTTATTTTACTTAATTTTTCATATTAATATTCCAGGCATAACTATTACATTTCTGTTGTACTTATATTGGTGCATCTTCTCCTAGATATACATACTTGTTTCACAACTGGGCATACTTGTCACAATCTTCTTTTTACCTTTTCTCCGCTTGTGTTTTTAATGAGAAGTAGGATATTGAAGAATCATATAAAATAATGTAATTGCTAACTCCTACATCTGAGAAAAAAATGGTAGATATTACAATTAATTACAAGCAGAAAATATAGAATCCACAAATACATTGCATTTATTTTCAGGTTTATAAATATTTTGTGGTATAACATTTAAGATGCTACATACCTTGGTCCTTTCAGTAAATGATGGGTTTTCCATCTGGCTATACAGGAAGCAACTGTTTGAATCTGCTGGTTTTGTAGACATTATTGATGATCCAAATGCATCAACATCATCTTTCTTTGTCATGTTATCATCTTGAAAAGTGATGGCTTCCTCTGCAACTGATATATCTGAAGCATCGTGACTTTTTGACTGATCTTCTTTCAAAGAACTTCCCAATTTGTCAATAAGTGATGTACCCAGAACTTCAATACTTTTGGATATATCATTATCCTGCCACACATTATTGTCCATTAATGAGGTTCCTAAAGCATTATCATAATTTTTTTCCATAGAATTGCCAAGTTCATCAAAGGCAAAGTCTGTTTCACTGGCCATTTCAGCTTTATATGGCAATTCATTCAAGGATATACTTCAGGCAGCTTATATTACTATCAACTTTAATAAGCCATATGTTTACTTTTACTGCTAGATATTAACAGTTATAATACAAAGCATTCACATTACATGAACAACATCTAGCATAGCTAATGTTAGTGATTGGACTCTCTCCAGTCAAAACATTTCTACATTAATTAGAGAGCCATTGGGATCCCCCATTCAATGCCCAACAGGTACTGACATTTAGTTTGATACTCCAACCATCAGATCTCAGACACTAGCAAATTTTACAATTATAGTCCAACAACCCCCCCCATCCCTCCCCTTGCGATGTCAGTCAAAAGAACTGCACTGCCATTCTCTGCAACTGCTATCAACAGCTGTCAACTTTGATCTTTTCACACAAGGGATTTGTCCCTCTATTTGAAGTACCGGTAATTATAAAATAACTTTACCAAACCCCAGGTTTCTCTATAATACAAGTGGGTGGGGGATATTATGCTTTCCTTCATTCTTGAAACAATCAATTTCCTTGCATGCATTCTGATTAAAGTATATTTAAAGGTGGTATACTTATTACAATGGATGTAGACAGAAATAGGCTTGCATTTCTGTCCTACAGAATAATGTCATATACATCATATGGACAAGAACTTTGAGTATGTATGTATGTATGTATGTATGTATGTATGTATGTATGTATGTATGTATTGTTACATGTTTAGGCTCGAATAAACAGTAACACAGAAAAAGTGAAAACAAAAAGCTTTGTATAATTTAACAAATAATTTATATCCGTGGAAAAATTCTGTAAAAATGAAAAAATAAGAACTTACAGTTTCAAGAATCAAATCCAAAAATAATCCAAGAATAATCCATGAATTAAATTATAAAAGTCCTAATAACAAAATGTTCTAATGAATTCAAGTTCGAGTCCTGATGGAAAATCCATGATGGATGACGATGACATATGCTGTAGTCTGTACAGTGTGGTCATTTACAGTTCCGGTGTTTGAAATCCGAATAAAATTTGTAAGCAATGTCTTTCCAAAAATTCTATATGAGCACTCTTCAAATATTTCCAGAGAAAAAGAATTAATCCTTTTGAAATCCAAATGATCTGAAGATAATTATAAGTCAAAATCTGGCTAAAACAAAAGAAAACAACTTGATTCCAAGTGTAAAAGCCAGAAACTGAGAATATTTCTCTAAAACAAAGGTTATATCGTATTCTAAGATGCAGTTTTGAAAATCACCCAAGTTGCGAAATCAGAAGAGGGGGGACACGTGATCGTGTTTACATATAAAACATGTACACATAATATGGCCTTGATTAGACGAATGATTTTACTCCAAGAATAAAAAAAATTGTTTACATCTTAAATCATGTAGTCCCATCATGACCTTCACAACAACCAATCATTTTAAAATAAAAATAGTACTTATTTACGTGGCTGCTACCAATTTTGAATCAAGGTCAGGATCCAGGCCTACACCTGGTGTTTACAAAAAGAATGATTCAGGTCAACTGATTTTCTGGAAAAATATCATCTCAGTGAATAAATTTATATTATAATAGCATGTAACAGATTAAAAAATTGAAAACTGACAAACAAACAATTCAATTAAAAGATATATTAAATCAGATATACATAGCAAAATGAATGTATGTATGTATGTATGTATGTATGTATGTATGTATGTATGTATGTATGTATGTATGTATGTATGTATGTATGTATGTATGTATGTACGTATGAATGAGTTTAATTTGCTAATAATTGTAACTGATGAGATAAGCCACTCTTCAGATTTGCGCAAATTCATGTGGGTGCTCTTAGATCTAATTGAGCTTAATTTTACTTTTTTTTGAAACAGCTTCCAAGCTCAATATCAAGCTCTAATAGTCGGGGTTGGTTTATAAAACTATTATACACATATGTAGACCATCTCCAATAATATCCTAAACTTCTAAGCCAAGAGACTTGAACAGTTTGGAGGACATGTGTAATATTATTAATAAATCAACCCATCCATGTATCTAGGATCGTATAATCCCTAAATTTTCATCAAAATACTCAAGGGAACAAGTAGATTTACTTTCTGTTTTTTTGGGGAAAACAGTAACATTTCCAAGTCTGGACATAATTATATTTATTCAGTCAGAAACTACTCTTGGTTTTACATCTTAATGAATCTCTCTCTCTCTCTCTCTCTCTCTCTCTCTCTCTCTCTCTCTCTCTCTCTCTCTCTCTCATAATTAAGAATATATTTCAACTAGAGTGGTTTTTCACACACTCCTGCTGGGGAACTAGTGATGTTTTTGTGAAAACTGCCCCCCCCCCCCCCCCGGAAAAAAAAAAAAAATTGCTAACCTAGCCTGCCCTTCTGTTAAGCAAATTACCCTGTAGGAAATAAAAATATCTACAACCCTTCTCTCTCTCTCTCTCTCTCTCTCTCTCTCTCTCTCTCTCTCTCTCTCTCTCTCTCTCTCTCTCTCTGTTTTGTCAGATAAGAATGTATAAAGGCCTAATTGGTTGTTAACACCTGCTGTGCATCTGACTGTGTTTTACTACCATCACCAGCTTGCTAAACAAGTATGGGCTCACAATTAGCAAATTCCTCAGTAAGGAGAGTGCATGGATCAGATGTTTACAGTGATAGCTTGGTGTATGCTCTTCATCTTTAATCTGAAATACACTAATCCATTTGCTCTCTTCTACAGATATAATTATCTAAATATATTGAAACACAATAGCATTACCTGACCATGATGGCTTAGAAGTGTCTATGTTGCTACTGCTGGAAAACAATTTGTTGCACATAGATGAAATAATAATAATAATAATAATAATAATAATAATAATAATAATAATAATAATCCCTTTTGATAACTTTTGTTGAACAATTTACTGCCAATGATGAGTTTATATTTATTTAAGAATAAACTAATCATGTGAAAATGTTTAGGAGGTGACTGTTAATTGAGGTAAGAATTTTTGTAATCGAAAGGTCAACATCCAAAAAGTTGTTGTTGTTGTTGTTATTGTGGGGTTTAACACCATTTTTCAGCACAAGATAGGCTATGCATGGAGGCCAGTATTAATGGTGGAGGAATAACCTGGGAAAACCCTGGGCAGAACCACCGACCCATGATAAGCTTCTTGCAAGCTTTCTAACATACCCACATTGGCCGAATCCTAGACTCGAACCCACGCAGACAGAGATGAGATGGCAACGGAGAGTGCATTAGACCACTCGGCCACTCGGGGCCCCTCCAAAAAGTTGAAAGAAGGTATGAAAGCATTTCAAAGACTGCTGTAATATCCTGGTGATCTAAATAATTTATGTATATAATTTTATGATTCTTAGTTGAAATTTTTGTTGCCATCACACTAAAGTGGATTTGGAATGGGCATACTGATATATGGATATAAGGACATAAATTTCCTGAAGGACACAAGCAAAATTTTTTTTTAAAAATGCACAAGGAAGATTTTTAAGGATAAAGGAAGATATAATGAAAGCAACACATGACTTCATGGTAAAAGTAAAACATGAATCTTTGGAAACTGTTGTTTTTGTAATAGAAGAATATTGGGAAAAATGAATAATGAAAAACCTCAGATTCTGGATGAGATCAAACCTCTCAAAACTAATAGACCACTGACCAAGTATGTAAGCAAAACTTATAAATATAACTTTTTTAAAATTTAATATTTGGAAGTGTTCCTTTCCTACAATGCTCATCTTATGTTCGATATTTAACTTAATTAAATTGTTTGTAAAATAACTTTTTTCCTATCGAACCGCTAGTGGTTAGAGCATCCACCTCGGATGAATGAGGTTGCGGGTTTGAACCCTGGCCGAGTCATACCAAACACTTCTAACAATGGTACAAACAGCTATCTCGCACTCTGCATTATGAGGTTAGTGTTAGGATTGGTCAGCCTATTGTCAGGATCATGTGACTGGGTGGGACATCAAGCTACATGTCTGCGGCTTGATACCCCAGTGCTATACATCACTATAAACTGCTACACTTCAGACATCATAGCGATATTACTGAATTTTTTTAAAACTATGTTAAAAATCCAAATCACACACACTTGCACATTTAACCTTCTTTCTATCTTGACAAGGAAGATAATTCTTGGTGTATTCATAGGTAACAATCTTATTTGGTCTATTCACATTAAACACATTTCAGAAAGGTTAATTCTTATCTTTGGCTACTGAGGAAAATCAAAACATACATTCCTCATCAATATAGGGTCATCTTTTATAAAAGTTATATTCAGCCATATCTGGAATACTGTAATGTAATTTGGGGTAATACCTCTAATTCAAACATAACAGCACTTTTAAGAGGGCTTGCCATTTAATTCTAGATCAATGTATAGACAATTTTCAGGATGCAATAAAATAATATAAAGTTTTTGAAAATACATGAAATAATATTTTTTAGAAAGGCCAAATTGATGTATAAAGTCATCAGAAAAGCCATTCCTGTCAATCTAAGCAATATCTTTCACCAAAAGAGATGCTGATGGTACTCCAAATTTAAGCTCCATTAGAAGAAAAAATTACATTATACCAAGGCCAAAGAAGAAATTGTTTAAAAAAAGTTTTCAATATACTGGTCCACTGGTATAGAACAACATTCCCAGTGACATAAGGCTGGCTCCTAGCATTTCTTCTTTTCATAATCAATGTCTTAAATGGATGAAATCTTTAAAAAAATTTACAGTTCTAGTACCAAAAAATATACTGCCTGCTTTTCTGTAATTTTGCATCATTTTCATAGCTGAGTTTTTCAATGCAGGATGATATTTTATGTTTTATATATGTTTATGTTTACACAGATGCCTGTACATGTGTTCTGGGCTTGATACTTTGAATTTTACAATTACTTAATTATTTAGTGTCAAGCCAGACTTTTCACATCATGTTGTATATACCGGTACTGTATATATTGTACATAGCAGATAGAAGGCCTCAAGATAGATTAGTTCTGTACCTAACTTAGTTACTTTCTCTAAATAAAGTCTTTATTATATAAAATATAACTGGAAGTACAATAAGGTACTGTGAAGAATATCATTTAGATTGGAATACATCTTATTTTATGTATGTAGGTACATGTGTTACATTCTCTATAGAGTTAGATGATATGGTCAGCTTAATTATGAAAGCAAATTTAGCGAAGTTAAATAATTACTTTTACAGTTGTCGGTATGGCCATGTTTATTTAATGCTTTTGTTGAAAGGAAAAGAAACACGTAGCAGTTGTATATACACATCAGTAGAGTAATTTCAAAGGTAATAATGCAGTAAATTTTTAAAGTGCTAATTGTCTCATGGGAGATTGGTAATAAGAGAAAATAATCATTTAAAATAGTAACAAAATGCAAATATTGACAACAGTATAAAACTTGTAATAATAAGCAAATGTTGAATCTAGTGATAACATGCATATATGTGTATATGTCTAAGTATTTGTGTTTATATATATGTGTGTATACTAAATATGTGTACATGTACAAAAAATGCTTACAATAAATATATGTTCTTTTTTCTACTCGCACTCTATTCTTTTATTTGCACTCTCTCTCCTTAAGAGACTGCTGACATATTTGTCTCCCTCCTTCTTTTTCTCTCTGTAAAGTAGCCAATATTAAGTTCTGTATTGGGCTTAGAATATAATGCTAAATAGTAGTGTTAACCAATATTCCCTATAAAGTAATTTGCTTATAATGAATTATGAGGTAGTCAGTCAGATGGTTCCCTTATCCACTGCTGCCTATGTTTAAGGAATAATTAAAAAAATGTCCCATTCTGCTATGGCAGTGGTGTCATAAAAAATGTTAACATGAAAAAAGTGCAATTTCTCAACATTAATAATATTTCTGTTTTCCAAAATTTTTCTGTTAGAATTGTTTGCATTTAAAGTTGTATCACATTTGTGCAAATCAACCTTCAATGATGCATACAACACATGATCAGAACATTGTAATGCCAAAAGTTACCTACTATTTATTTTGGTTATTTGATCTGATGCACATAAACTTATTTTTACTTAAGTCATTCTTTACCAGTAATGTTTTCTTTTTATTGTCATATTAATGTATTTTTATTAGGATCCTATTTTTGCTAACATGGATATATCCTAAGCCCAATTTGCAAACATGTTGAAATTATTTTAATATTATGTACTTTAATGTACACAGTCTATGACATAACAGTGATTTGATACACAGAGAAAGCTTAGTTGGCATAGTGTAGGACTATAATCCAAGATATTCAGGTTTGATACTGGCCTATGCCAGCCTGGGTTACCTGTCTTGGTGTGTCCTTGGGAAAATTACTTAGCTCCAATTTCCTCAGCATGATTTAGCCAATAATGTGTTGAAAGTGCCATAAAAAGCACAAGAAAATTGATACTGGGAAATGTCTGAGGCTCAAAAAGTATATTTACTATTGCACTGTTTTTAAATATATATATATATATATATATATATATATATATATATATATATATATATATATATATATTAAAATGACTAGTATATATAATGACTACTAAGCACATCAACACTTCAAATACTTTGCTAACCAGCTCAATTAGATGCACAAATAAATTTTGGGATTATAAAATAATTAATTTCTTTTTCTTAATCTGCGGGTGTGGGAGTGCTAGGGTCAGCAACAAAAACAGATTGTCGGCCGACCAGAAACACACATTTTCTTTTTTATGACTAATGTAGTGATTTTTGCTGAGATGTGGCTTAAGCATAGTATTCTAAATCAGCGGTTCTCAACATGTGGGTCGCGACCCCGTCAGGGGTCAAATAACGATTTGCCAGGGGTCGCTTACGACCATCGGAAATATACATTTTTACAGTTATGAACGAAAAAATTTTTACGGTTGGGTCGCCACAACATTTGGAATTGCATTAAAAGGGTCGCGTCACTTGAAAGGTTGAGAACCGCTGTTCTAAATGATGAAATACAGGAAGGAAAGGTTACACTTGAGTGTGAATCAAGTATTAAAAAAACATTCATACTGTTCTACAGTGTGACTTGGAGATTTCTGACCTTGAATGTTCATAGATAGAACTAAACAATACAGGTAAGAAGGTAGTAGCTGCAGGAATATAAAGATCACCCAATTATAACATAACTGTTTAGGAGCAACTTTAATTTAGTATAGAGATAGCCCAATCCACTATACTTAGCCATTTCATTTCAGTAGATTTTATCTGAAAATTTTCTCCTTCCTAAATAAAAGAAAATCACTGTTTTGAAACCTAAACTCAGCTAATGTGTAAGGATATAGAAATGGTCCCAAATTTAGTTGGTCACATTGAATTCATAGAAGACTGAATTAAATCCAATACTGTATCATGAAATGGGTACTCAAACTAACCAAATATTAATACATGGCTGAAACAAACATGCAAAGAATTACTAAATATGCTCATTTGGGTGTTATTTTTGTTAGTGATTCCTCATAGTACGAACATACTCAATATATTCCTGATAAAACCTGCAAGGAAGTTTAAAACTTGATTGTCCTAGGAAAAGTATACACAATGGTTATATTTTATCAAGTTTTGGCTGAAATTCAGTCTCAGTTTGATGAACTTAGGATTTAATGGACACAATGATTTCTGTATTAATATACAGATATACAAATCTATTTAAAGCATAATAAAGATGGTTTTCCTTAGAAGATATGGAGCTATGAATATGTGATATTGCCACTGATTTTCTTGTTTCAGTTTTTCTTTTCGTTTTTATTCAAGAATGCTACACAGAGCATACATTCAATGAATTTTGTAATTTTTATATATAAATGATAGCTATTTTAAGTAAATTTATGACCAGGAATGTGTATCTGCCAAAAGTGACAGTCACATTGTACCAAGAGTGACAGTCACACTGCACCAAGAGTGATAGTCACATTGCAGTAAAGAGTGACAGTCACATTGCACCAAGAGTGACAGTCACACTGAACCAAGAGTAACAGTCATTTGGCAGTAAAGAGTGAGTCACATTGCACCAAGAGCGACTGTCACATTGCAGTAAAGAGTGAGTCACATTGCATCAAGAGTAACAGTCACTTTGCAGAAAAGAGTGACAGTCACATTGCATGAAGAGTGACAGTCACATTGCAGTAAAGAGTGAGTCACATTGCACCAAGAGTGAGTAACATTGCAGTAAAGAGTGAGTCACATTGCACCAAGAGTGACAATCACATTGCATTAAAGAATGAGTCACATTGCACCAAGAGTAACAGTCACTTTGCAGTAAAGAGTGACAGTCACATTGCACCAAGAGTGACAGTCATATTGCAGTAAAGAGTGACAGTCACATTGCACCAAGAGTAACAGTCACTTTGCAGTAAATAGTGACAGTCACATTGCACCAAGAGCAAAAGTCACATTGCAGTAAAGAATGACAGTCACACTGCACTAAGAGCAAAAGTCACATTGCAGTAAAGAGTGAGTCACATTGCACCAAAAGTAAAAGTCACATTGCAGTAAATTCTAAACTGGTTGCCCACAATTCATGAGAAAACAATCAATGGTGAATTGCAGTCTACAAAGCATGTATTTACTGTGTAATGGTGAGAATTACAGCAAATTCAATTTCTAAAATCAAGTAAAACATATATGTTGCTTCTACTGACACAGATGTAGCTTCTTCTTGTGTTTGCATGAAGTTCAGGCATGTATAATACTTTTAATTAGTTTGCCATATTATCCACCATTGCATGCAATAATCAGTATCAATGATATCATGATTTCCATAATCACTGCAAAGTTATAAAACTGACAAGTTATAAAACTTGTGCATGTCTAGTTTTAAAATGACTTAAACACACAAACCTTAAGATATATTACTACATACTATTGCATAAAGTATGTCTGCAAAGATGGTATTAATATTACTATGTATCATATCTAAGAATAGCAGACAATGGGACATATATAGCATTTGGCTAAATCCATGGTAGATATATTAGTTAGATTGTTTCAATTCATGTTTAAAGCTTGCTTTTGAAGCAATCCAGACTGTGAGTGAGACATTTTATGCAAATTTTAAATTTTTTATGTAAAATTTGTACAGCTAGATAAATATGTTTTAAGTGTTATGAAGTAAGGTTGGGGGTAACTGGTTACCAATTTTTGTAAATGGTTACCAATAATATCGGAATGATCAGCAGTCATTCCGGGTAATCAACACAGTACTAATAAATATGGCATAAAGTAGCCACCACAAGAACCAAAACATTTTGAATTGAATTTTATTTGGGTTCAAGACTGACAGATTAGAGGACGTTGAGATTAGGTTTCTGTTCAATGTTCAATGCATCAGAAAGACCACATATTTAAACATAGTTATAAGCCATCATGAGATTGACCTTCTTGGAATATATTTTCATATAATTTTTACACCTGGATAGAGAGGTGATCTATGATTTTTTTTCAAAACTGACAAGACAAAATCTTAAACCTAGTTTTTATGATAGTTTATAACATCAGCACTGTTTACAGGAAAAGATACTGTTTGCTACATATAGATGCTATAAATAAATGGAACCAATCAAAAGTACTATATTGTTACTATACAAAATCGTTTATTGTAGTAAGATGTTATACTTACAAGCATGTTTGCTGGAAGCACACTGATGCAGAAAATGTCATACAGTTTGAAAAAATAATAGTGACAGCATCATAGCTTTGAGTACTACACATATAGTTTATACTGGAGCATATATCAGTATATGAGAGAGAGAGAGAGAGAGAGAGAGAGAGAGAGAGAGAGAGAGAGAGAGAGAGAGAGGGGGGGGGAGAGAGGAATGGGTACACAAAACTTGTGAGGGCTGAATGTTTTTTGGCTTAAAATTCATTTTGGTATGATAATCATATTAGACATGGTTCTATATGTAAGAGGTTATGCCTGACATACTGGCTTAAAATAAATTCAAGCAATATGGTTCTGGTAGCTTTTTCTCCTTATTCACTTGTGTGCCTTTACTAAATAGTAAGTTCCATTCTGTTATTTATTGTACACTTTTACACAGGTGTAGGGGAGTCATGCACATGAAATTGTTGATTATGGTTAGATCTTTATTGCCATCTTCTCTAAACAAAGGCTGACTCTGAACTACAAGCTATGATACTTTGAAGACCATGCAACTTAGGCAGGTGCTCTGATAATTAACAGAGATTGATGTATCATTGGACAACCAGGACCAGCAAATCTGATTAGTAACACAGATAAGAGATAATTGTGATTGACTGTAATTAAGAAGAGCTATAGAACACTTGTACTAACAGATGAAATAATTTTCAGCCTAACAACTGCATATCAAAGCTATCTTCATTAACTAATTCCCAAGGGTTAGTGGTGAACAGAGTCAGTGTCTGAACCTAATGCTGCCTCTAATGTTAACCCACTCCTGTTGAAAAGAGCATCACTCTGAATGTAGAATGAAGGTCAGTTTTTTAATTACAATGAATTGGAATAAAGGTATGGTATATCACTCAGCTGATAACTTATGCTAATGTGACAAATTAATTAATGTAACCATTTGTTACTTTACATAAGCCAGAGAACCATTGCAAATATTTTAGAAAAGTAGTCTCTAGATGCAACTGTGAACAAGAATTTTGAAGTAGAAAACAAATTCAGATACAAGTTATCTTGACAATGAAATGCTGTTCAAAGTGATAATATAAGTATTTGTTCTTAGAGTCTGCTTCATTAGCTATTATATTGTTGAGCCGGATTTTACTATTTACTTTTTGTTTCTTGCTTTTGTTGGTTTTGTCAGCACCGTTATGACCAAATACTTTTCCCAAGGACACACCAAAGCAGTTAGCTCAATGCTGGTTTGAGCCAGCCTGTCAAAGCTTGAATGTTAGGATTACTAGTCTGATTCCCTGTCAACTGAGCTTGTTTTACTAGGTGAAATTACATAGATACATACATACATACATACATACATACCTACCTACCTACATGCATGCATGCATGCACCCTTGGATACATACATACATAAATACATGCATGCATAAATACACACACACACACACACACACACACACACACACACACACACACACACATGCACGCACCCATGGACATACATACATACATACATACATACACACTTTCCCATGCACAGTTACAATAGGCTTATATAAATACATACATAGCCAATCATGATATAGACAGAATATTGTGCATTTCTTGGACTTGGAATTGTTGTAAGATAGCATGTTCAAGTACAAAGTGTGGAAAGTAAAACAATACAATGAGGTTATAATATCCTGAACATCTAATTGGGTCAATTATATATATATATATATATATATATATATATATATATATATATATATATATATATAAGCTGTCTTCTCCAGTTGTTTTTACTTAATTGTGCTAAAAAGTTTTTATTTTCAAAATCTAATTCTGAAAAGCCTACATCCAGGTGACCCTGCACAGCTACACAGGAACAGCTGCAGAATAGTGTTGTAGTATTAATACTACATCAGTTGTAGTATTGTTACTACATCAGGTTTTGGAGATCATAAAATTAGAGCCTGAACGTAATGTTACTACATGGGTTTGGGGGGATAGCTTTGTAGTATTAATACTACATCAGTTGTAGTATTGTTACTACATCAGGTTTATGAGATCATAAAATTGGTGCCTGAACATAGGGTAATGTTACTACATGGGTTTGGGGGGATAGCTTTGTAGTATTAATACTACATCAGTTGTAGTATTGTTACTACATCAGGTTTTGGAGATCATAAAATTACTGCCTGAACGTAGAGTAATGTTACTACATGGGTTTGGGGGGATAGTGTTGTAGTATTAATACTACATCAGTTGTAGTATTGTTACTACATCAGGTTTATGAGATCATAAAATTGGTGCCTGAACATAGGGTAATGTTACTACATGGGTTTGGGGGGATAGCTTTGTAGTATTAATACTACATCAGTTGTAGTATTAATACTACATCAGGTTTTAGAGATCATAAAATTAGTGCCTGAATATAGGGTAATGTTACTACATGGGTTTGGGGGGATAGCTTTGTAGTATTAATACTACATTAGTTGTAGTATTGTTACTACATCAGGTTTTGGAGATCATAAAATTAGTGCCTGAACATAGGGTAATGTTACTACAAGGGTTTGGGGGGATAGCTTTGTAGTATTAATACTACATCAGTTGTAGTATTGTTACTACATCAGGTTTTGGAGATCATAAAATTAGTGCCTGATCATAGGGTAATGTTACTACATGGGTTTGGGGGGGATAGCTTTGTAGTATTAATACTACATCAGTTGTAGTATTGTTACTATAGCCAAATTCCTTTAAAAAGGACAAGCAAGCAATTCCTCTTTTATTCTGACAGCCCATTAATGTGATACCTAGTACATATAATGTAAGTATTAGTGTAACACCTAGTACATATATTGTAAGTATTAATGTGATACCTAGTACATATAATGTAAGTATTAATGTGATACCTAGTACATATAATGTAAGTATTAGTGTAACACCTAGTACATGTAATGTTAGTACTAATGTGATACCTAGTACATATAATGTAAGTATTAGTGTAACACCTAGGAGATATAATGTAAGTATTAGTGTAACACCTAGTACATGTAATGTAAGTACTAATGTGATACCTAGTACATATAATGTAAGTATTAATGTAACAATTAATACATGTAATGTAAGTATTAGTGTATCACCTAGTACATATAATGTAAGTATTAGTGTATCACCTAGTACATATAATGTAAGTACTAATGTGATACCTAGTACATATAATGTAAGTATTAGTGTAACACCTAGTACATATATTGTAAGTATTAATGTGATACCTAGTACATATAATGTAAGTATTAGTGTAACACCTAGTACATATAATGTAAGTATTAGTGTAACACCTAGTACATGTAATGTAAGTATTAGTGTAACACCTAGTACATGTAATGTTAGTACTAATGTGATACCTAGTACGTATAATGTAAGTATTAGTGTAACACCTAGTACATATAATGTAAGTATTAGTGTAACACCTAGTACATGTAATGTAAGTATTAATGTGATACCTAGTACATGTAATGTAAGTATTAGTGTATCACCTAGTACATATAATGTAAGTATTAATGTGATACCTAGTACATATACTGTAAGCATTAGTGTAACACCTAGTACATGTAATGTAAGTACTAATGTGATACCTAGTACATATAATGTAAGTATTAGTGTAACACCTAGTACATATAATGTAAGTATTAGTGTAACACCTAGTACATATAATGTAAGTAATAGTGTAACACCTAGTACATATAATGTAAGTATTAATGTGATATCTAGTACATATAATGTAAGTATTAATGTGATACCTAGTACATATAATGTAAGTATTAGTGTAACACCTAGTACATATAATGTAAGTATTAATGTGATACCTAGTACATATAATGTAAGTACTAATGTGATACCTAGTACATATAATGTAAGTATTAGTGTAACACCTAGTACATATAATGTAAGTATTAATGTGATACATAGTACATATAATGTAAGTACTAATGTGATACCTAGTACATATAATGCAAGTATTAGTGTAACACCTAGTACATATAATGTAAGTATTAGTGTAACACCTAGTACATATAATGTAATTATTAGTGTAACACCTAGTACATATAATGTAAGTATTAATGTGATACCTAGTACATATGATGTAAGTACTAATGTGATACCTAGTACATATAATGTATGTATTAGTGTAACACCTAGTACATGTAATGTAAGTACTAATGTGATACCTAGTACATATAATGTAAGTATTAGTGTAACACCTAGTACATATAATGTAAGTATTAGTGTAACACCTAGTACATGTAATGTAAGTACTAATGTGATACCTAGTACATATAATGTAAGTATTAGTGTAATACCTAGTACATGTAATGTAAGTACTAATGTGATACCTAGTACATATAATGTAAGTATTAGTGTAACACCTAGTACATGTAATGTAAGTATTAATGTGATACCTAGTACATATAATGTAAGTATTAGTGTAACACCTAGTACATATAATGTAAGTACTAATGTGATACCTAGTACATATAATGTAAGTATTAGTGTAACACCTAGTACATATAATGTAAGTATTAATGTGATACCTAGTACATATAATGTAAGTACAAATGTGATACCTTGTACATATAATGTAAGTATTAATGTAACACCTAGTACATGTAATGTAAGTACTAATGTGATACCTAGTACATATAATGTAAGTATTAGTGTAACACCTAGTACATATAATGTAAGTATTAGTGTAACACCTAGTACATATAATGTAAGTATTAGTGTAACACCTAGTACATATAATGTAAGTAATAGTGTAACACCTAGTACATATAATGTAAGTATTAATGTGATATCTAGTACATATAATGTAAGTATTAATGTGATACCTAGTACATATAATGTAAGTATTAGTGTAACACCTAGTACATATAATGTAAGTATTAATGTGATATCTAGTACACAAAATCAGGCCCAACCCTTGGATATGTGAGGGTCAAGGCAGCATGCAAGGCCCAATGAGCAGAACTCTAAGCAAAAAATATGCATTATGTTTTTTTTTCTCCTGAAAGTGCGGGACCCAAGGAGGTTGCCTCATTTGCCTTGCCCTAAGGCTGGGCCTGCATGTAATGTAAGTTATAATGTAACGGTACATGATATGATAATTGCCAATAGGTTATGATGTTGGCAAATCATTGTGAGTTTTGCTCTTAATTTGGACACATCTCCATCATGGGAAAGGGTTTGGTTGCAGAGATATTTTAATCAAATTGCTCACCATTGAGATAGTTGACATTTGTCCAAAAATAACAATTTTGGTCCTTCAATTGAAACTATTTTCTACTGAACAGTTTTATGTCTAAAGTCTGTATATCAGAAAAGAACTTGTCTATCAGTTCAAGGACCATTATATGTGTTAATACAAAACTCTTGTCTATCAGTTCAGGGACCATTAGATATGTTAGTACAAAACTCTTGGGGGCCCCGAGTGGTCTAAAGCACTCTCCATTATGGATCACTGCCATCTCACGTCTTTCTGCGTGGGTTCGAGTCTAAGATTTGGCTAATTTAGTTATGTGAGAAAGCTTGCCAGTAGCTTCTCTTGGGTCGGTGGTTCTTTCCGGGGGTTTTCCTGGGTTCTTCCTCCACCAATAATGGCTGTGATGTATAGTCTATCATGTGTTGCAAAATGGTAGTAAATCCTACAACAACAACAACATCAACAAAACTCTTGTATATCAGTTCAGGGACCAATAGATGTGTTAGTACAAAAATCTTGTCTATCAGTTCAGGGACCATTAGATGTATTAGTACAAAAATCTTGTCTCACTATCAGTTCAGGGACCATTAGATGTGTTAGTACAAAAATCTTGTCTCACTATCAGTTCAGGGACCATTAGATGTGTTAGTACAAAAATCTTGTCTATCAGTTCAGGGACCATTAGATCTGTTAATACAAAAACATATATATATATATATATATATATATATATATATATATATATATATATATATATATATATATATATATATATATGTCAGTGATCATTAAATGTTGTGTTTGGTGGGATGATGTGTGTTCCCCTTCCTTATAGTGTTTTGGTTACTGTTATCAAGGAGATGATCAGATAAAATGTTTTTGACCAAATCAAGTAAACAATAAAATAAAATAAGAAGTTAATGGATTGAAAAACAGAGATCGGACCAGAGATATAGAAATGAACATCACAAACCCACAATACATAACAATTTAATCAATTATATAAATAAAATGAAATTGAACATGACATTTGAATGATTTATTTTCTCTTAGAAATAGAGATGCAAATGTATGCCAAATTTAATTAGCCATTCTGTTACAGCAAGATATAAATAGTATATCAACAACTATACCAAACCAGATAAAGAGTAGTCTCTTTAAATACGAAGAAGGCATGCAAAATATAAATAGTATTTCAGCAACTATACCATACCACATAAAGAGTATTCTTTTTAAATACAAAGAAGGCATGCAAAATATAAATACCATTTCAACAACTATACCAAACCACATAAAGAGTAGTCTCTTTAAATATGAAGAAAGCATGCAAAATATAAATAGCATTTCAGCAACTATACCATACCACATAAAGAGTAGTCTCTTTAAATATGAAGAAGGTATGCAAAATATAAATAGCATTTCAGCAACTATACCATACCACATAAAGAGTAGTCTCTTTAAATATGAAGAATGCATGCAAAATATAAATAGCATTTCAATTAATTATACCATACCACATAAAGAGTAGTCTCTTTAAATATGAAGAAGGCATGCAAAATATAAATACCATTTCAATTAATGATACCATACCACATAAAGAGTATTCTCTTTAAATACGAAGAAGGCATGCAAAATATAAATAGCATTTCAGCAACTATACCATACCACATAAAGAGTATTCTCTTTAAATACGAAGAAGGCATGCAAAATATAAATAGCATTTCAGCAACTATACCATACCACATAAAGAGTATTCTCTTTAAATACGAAGAAGGCATGCAAAATATAAATAGCATTTCAGCAACTATACCATACCACATAAAGAGTAGTCTCTTTAAATATGAAGAAGGCATGCAAAATATAAATAGCATTTCAATTAATTATACCATACCACATAAAGAGTAGTCTCTTTAAATATGAAGAAGGCATGCAAAATATAAATAGCATTTCAATTAATTATACCATACCACATAAAGAGTAGTCTCTTTAAATATGAAGAAGGCATGCAAAATATAAATAGCATTTCAATTAATTATACCATACCACATAAAGAGTAGTCTCTTTAAATATGAAGAAGGCATGCAAAATATAAATAGCATTTCAATTTATTATACCATACCACATAAAGAGTAGTCTCTTTAAATATGAAGAAGGCATGCAAAATATAAATAGCATTTCAATTAATTATACCGTACCACATAAAGAGTAGTCTCTTTAAATACGGAGAATGCATGCAAAATATAAATAGCATTTCAGCAACTATACCATACCACATAAAGAGTAGTCTCTTTAAATATGAAGAAGGCATGCAAAATATCACATTTCAGCAACTATACCTTACTAAATGAAGTGAACTGCTCCGGTGGACTAGGGGTTAGAGTGTCCGCCATGGAAGCGGGAGGTCGTGGGTTCGATCCCCAGCCGAGTCATAGCAAAGCCTTACAAAAATGATACTAACAGCTACCTTGCTTGGTGCTCATCATTAAGTGGTTAGTGTTAGGACTGGTCAGCCTGGTGTCAGGATAATGTGATGGGGTGGGACATCATGCTACATGTCTGGGGCATGATGCCTCAGTGCCAGACATCATTATTAACTGCATCACTGCAGACATCATAGCGATATGACTGAAAAATTTGTTAAAGCCACGTTAAAAATCCTAATCAAACAAACAAACCAAGTTAATGAAGTGTGGTCTCCTTAAGTATGAAGAAGGCATGCAAAATATCATTAACATTTCACAAAGCCCTGTTGAGTCAGTTATTGCATATATCAGAAATAGGATGCAATATGCAATGCCTCTGTGAGATAATATACAATGATTTTGAGAGATCACATTGCATATGTCAGAAAAATACAATGATTTTGGGAGATAACCTTGAAAACTGCTCTGGTGGCCTAGTGGTTAGAGCATCCACCTTGAACGTGGGAGGTCATGGGTTCAATCCCCAGCCAAGTCATAAGAAAGACTTTTAAAAATGGTGCTAACAGCTGCCATGCTTGGCATTCAGCATTAAGCGGTTAGAGTTGGGACTGGTCAGCCTGATCTCAGGATAATGTGACTTCATGCTACATGTCTGCGGCATGATGCCCCAGTGCTAGACATCACTATAAACTGCCTTGTTGCAGACATCATAATGATATGACTGAAACATTGTTAATGCTACGGTAAAAATCTGAATCACATCACATCACCTCTGTTCACATGGGTATCAACTCCCATGCGGGGCGAGAATGAAAGCTTGCCAGTCACTTCCCATTGGTTAGTGGTTCTTTCCAGGATATTGTCAAGTTCTCCTCTACCAGATATATACTGACCACCATTTATCATCTATCATGTGCTGAAAAATGGTGTTAAACCAAAAACAACAGCAACAATGAGTGAATTGCAGGTTCAAATTATGCCCAGACCAGACTGGATCAACCATGGTGAGTCTTTGAGAAAATGCTTTACACTGCATTAGCTGGGAGTGGTCTGAAGTGCATGCATGTACTACTTACTGATCACTGCCATCTCAGCCCAGTCCATGTAGGTTTCGAGTTCAATGTGATCATGTGAGAAATATGTGATCATGTGAGAAATGAAAAAGATTGCCATGGATCGGTCTTAATGGGTTCTTCCTCCACCTATTTTACTGGCTGACATGTAAAAGCTTATCATATGCTGAAAAACTGCAACAACAGCAGTAACAACAGCAATAACAACAGCAGTAACACTAAATAGTCTAGTTAATTCATATGAGTGGTTTGCAGATTCAAGCCTTGTCCATATCAGCGGGGATCAGCTACCTTGGTGTGTCGTTTGGTAAAACACTTCATTACCATTCCCACCACATGGAATAATGTTTCATGTTCTAATGTATCCTTAAAGATAATCTGTCAAATCCTGTAATTAACGCTAATGGAGAGGATTACACCATGATTTACCAAAATTAATGACCCTGTCAGGTCAACGCAAGACTCTGGAAAGTGAATTTCTCAAAATTGATTGTAATGTGATTCCTATAGATATAAATCATCTTCACCTGATCATCTCTACAAAATGTCAGGTATATATTTTTATAGGATTTCCACCAGGATTACGTATACTTACCTCAAGCACTGGATAGTTTATTTCTATACTTTGATCAGAAATATTCTTTGTATTTTCAAGTCTAGACTTTTCCAATCAAACTGAGTCATATATACCAATATGTATTGTAAACAATTATTAGTATCATTATATTTTGTAAACAATTATTGGTACCAATATGTATGGTAATATTGATTAGAGATTTGTTAAATTAAATATTTTAAATCAACATATGCAGTCATTTAGCATGTTATTTACTTTCCTTCTAGAAAAAATTATAATTTCTTAATTTCTGGTATTCTTAATGTACACCCACATATATTTAGTAGTGCATCAATCAAACATGTAATCTCCAAGCTTTAAAACAAAAGCCAATACAGTGTTTTCATTTCTGTTAAAAACGTTGATTTGGACATGTTTGTAAGAAAGGGGTCAATCGGTACACTAATCTAGCATCTTCATCCTTTGTCAGAAGCTGCAGACAAAGAAAGAATCATTTATATCTTTATATGATGTTATGTACTTAAGGTTGTCATTAAACTGGTGGTGTTTGAGTTCCTTTTATTACTGTATCTATCATCTATTTGTGTTGATTTGGGTTTCTATTTTAAGCCTGCACTTGTTTCTCTCTGTCTTTCTACAGTGTCCTATTGCTAAATTATTAGATTTCTTAACTGCTGTAAAAATATGGCTGTGTATTCTGTTATCACTGGATTGTAAGCATTATTCCATTTTTATCCCCACACTTTTTTGCCAAGAACAGGGCTGTTGTCATAATCCACTGTCAGTCTCTCCTTCTATCCATCCCTGATGAAAGTTGTCATTACAACTCCTTCTGCACTACTCCAAGGATTTTTATGATTGCCATATTATTTTACTTTTTTCTTCTGACCCAGGTTGGCGGGGGTGGGGTGGGGGGTATTTGAAAACAATTGCCAAAACCATGAGTATTTTGAGAACTCAGCTCATCCTGTCTTCTGCTTCTTCACTGATGGAGACTTTTTTTTATTGGATAGAAAATATTGTTTTACAAGATTCTTTTTTTTTGGAAAAAATGTAATTAAAAGTTGTCAAACGCTGGTATTGGAATAATTTGGTTCATACATTCGCACATGCAGACCCCCGTGTATGTTTTTTGTTCAATTAATTATTCTTAACATACTGCCTAGACAGTATATGATGCAGATGTGGGTCAGTGCAGTTGAACTCAATGTATGAGTGATTTAAACATATGATAAAGTTACAAATAATCTGCAATGGTAAATTTATGATATCCTTCATCTGTCTGATCATTATTTCATCTTTTTGCCTGTACATTATGGCATTGTCTAAAATATTGAGCTCATTTTCACAAAACATGGTAAGTATGTTGTCCATGTGGTGACAATTTGTGGTTATGTAGCCCATGTGGTGCCTATTTGTGTTTATGTAATGCATGTTGTGACCATTTGTGGTTATGTAACACATGTAGTGACCATTTGTGGTTATGTAACACATGTAGTGACCATTTGTGATTATGTAACACATGTAGTGACCATTTGTGGTTATGTCGCCCATGTGGTGACCATTTGTGTTTATGTTGCCCATGTGGTGACCATTTGTGTTTATGTTGCCCATGTTGTTAACCATTTGTGGTCATGCTGCCCATTGTTACAACTCAATGATCTTAAACTAAGTAACAGAAAAGAGCAGAGACAAATAGGTTAAGTAATATTCAACAAATAATTTATTTCCTTGCATATAAAGTGAAAATTAGAAAAGAACTTATAGTATTTTGAATTAAATCCCAAATAGTCTTAAAAGTTATATTACCAGGCCTAAAGTATTGAGCACTTTGTAATTCCAATGAATAATTGAAATAAAAATATCCTCTCAAATATTAACTGAAACACATCTAAAACACTGATTTCACTATAGATAGTAAGATAGGAAAAATTCAATCTGATATAAACAACCTTGATATGAAAACTTAAGACACAATAAGAGGACCAGTGAATGAGAGTCAAAGGTTCATGTTGAGAACATTCTAAGTTGCAAAAATGATCAGGTCTTTCATTTAAATTTTAATAAAGAACATGGCATATATCAGGTAGACCAACAATTCCCAAGGGAAATACCAATGGCCTGAACTCAAATCCATGTAAACATGTTTACTGGCAGTTAATAATTATCAAAAAATATAGTCTACAATCATAGGCAAAAATTATCTATGTTATATTTTGTTTATTAAAGAAAGACATTAGTCAGGTAGACCCAAACTCCTACCCATAATTATAAGGCAAAGGTTAATCGCGGAATGCAAATTAAATATACATAACACCATATTGCAACTATTTGTGAGAGGGTGTTATTCTTAGTATCCATATCTGGGATCCCTTGGGAAAGGTCAAGGTTTAAATGTACATGTATCAAAATTGCAATTACAGTGGTATTTTCAAATAAAGCCAAACATTCCAATTGCAGCATGAAGACATGTCATATATATGATGAGTTTGTATTATCTCATCTGGATCATTGTTTGGGGTTATGGGGTGGGGGCAAATTTATGTGGAGGTCTGGGTCATTGTTTGGGGTTATGGGGTGGGGGCAAATTTATGTGGAGGTCTGGGTCATTGTTTGGGGTTATGGGGTGGGGGCAAATTTATGTGGAGGTCTGGATCATTGGGGTTATGGGGTGGGGGCAAATTTATGTGGAGGTCTGGATCATTGTTTGGGGTTATGGGGTGGGGGCAAATTTATGTGGAGGTCTGGATCATTGTTTGGGGATATGGGGTGGGGATGAATTTATGTGGAGGGTAAATTAAGTTTAAAAAAACAAGAAATCTGGGCATTTGGGATATGTAAGAGTTTTCAAACTAGTCAGCAGCGAAGATCCTGTTAGCGGAAGAAATTAGATTTTCATTTTCCCTTTAAGATAACAGAATAGAGCACATTGTTTTATTTCTGTCCATCCTAAAGCCTATATAGGTGTTACTCTCGACAATTACAATCTGAGTCTCTCATATTGCACCAACATGTCATGAACATATGCAAGGCTGCATATCTTGAGCTGAGATGCATCAGCTCCATTTACAAATATCTTTAAGTGGATGCCACTAAAACAATTCTGTGTTCATTATTACTTTCAAGACTTGACTATTTTAACTCAATTCTGTCTGGTTCATCTCAATATCTACTCAGGAAACTTCAAAAAGTTCAAAACAGCTGCTCGGATCATCCTTAAAGTACCACGATCAGAACACACCTCCCCTATGCTCTGTACCCTAGAATCAAACACAAAATTTGTTCTCTATGCTACTTTCACTGATGGACTCCATTCCAGCATACCTATCCAACCTCACCCATGTGTACACACCATCAAGATACTTATGCTCCTCTTCTGACAATCTTATACTCATTATTCTCACTATAAAAATGAAGTCATATGGACAGCGTTATTTTGCATACAAGGGCCAACAAAGTGGAACGAATTGTCCATTGAAATTAGACACAGAGACACAGTAATCCTTATCAAGAGCGCTCTTAAAACTCATTAATTTCGACTCCAAGAACAAACTTAAAGACCTAATAATGTTTCCTACCTTAAATATTTTCAGCATGTTTTTATGTTTTCCAATTTCACGGTGGGTTTATTTTTGGGTAGTCATATCATTATAGATGTTATAAAGTACTTAGAGCTTCTAAAATTTGGCCAATATTGCGATTTTTACATTTGTATTTCCACAACTTGAAAGAATTATTAAGGATATTGTGATATCATGTATCTGTCTGTAACCACCTATCCTCCATCTGTCTGTAACCTCCTTTCCTCCATCTGTTTGTAACCACATATCCCACATCTGCCTGTTTTGTCCTGTTGAGAAATAGAAGAACAGACTAATGAGAGTAAGACCTGTTGAGAAGTATTAGAATCAACTGATGAGATTATGTTCTCATGATATGATGAGATTATGTTCTCATGATACGATGAGATTATGTTCTCATGATATGATGAGATTATGTTCTCATGATACGATGAGATTATGTTCTCATGATACGATGAGATTATGTTCTCATGATATGTAGTAGAACAGAGTGATGAATTTATGTCCTGATGGGAAGCTGCAGAACAGACTAATGAGGTTATGTCCTTTTGAGAAGGTATAGAATATACTGCTAAATAAATGACCTCATCAAAACAGGGGCAGGTTTTGAGTGGAGGTTCATGGGTTTTAGGTTGAAAACCCACCCCTCCATATTAAGCACAAAAAAAACCTCTAAGCTTGAACCCATAAGTAATAAAAGCTTATGAATGGAGTTAAAGAAGGTATCATTTAGTGATTTTAGTGGGATTTTTGTATGTAGGTAGGTAGGTATATTGTGTAAGACTTAATTATACATGTATTTACAAATTTGTATTTATTGTTATAACTTTCATTTTAGTTGTTGTTGAAATTTTTGTATCTGTGATAGACATCCATTTTTATGTAGAAGTAAAGAGTTTCAACCCATTCAGCCCATTTGATTGTATAGAAACCCTAATGTGGATCCATTAGAAGATGTGAATTTTGGCTTTATAATTGGCTGTCAGGATAAATGATAAACTTATGTAGAATAATTCTGTCTATTAGGACTACTTCATTGGTTGTATATAATGATAAACTTATGTAGAATAATTCTATATATTAGGACTACTTCATTGGTTGTATATAAGTCAGGAGAATTTAACTCCACATAATCAATCTATTTACTGTACATACACTTTCAAGAAAATATTGCCTTTTTATCTACCCACTTTTGACATGATATATTTAACAATGCTAGAAATGAATAATAAATAAATTAACTTTGACACACAAGCCTTGTGCATTACACTCTGTAAAATACATATGGGAAAATTAGATCTTAAAATAGCACTAATAATCACCACTCTCCAGCAAGTCTTTACACACAATAGTATCAAAATCAATAGTTTGTTCATAATGTCCAAGTTTTACATAGTTTGTGTGATATACCACTCTCTACAGAGATTATTCCAGAAGATTTAGAAATAATGTTGTTTGAAATCTTCATCTCGTTTGAGATGTCAATGGCATGCTGACATATCAAGGGATTACTCTATTTAAGAGCATCAGGCTTTGCAAACTACAGACTTCATACAATCCTGAGACATTTTTCATATCCATGTACTAAGTTGACCTTGAAAATAACCTTGTGGGACATCTGTTTTGGAGGGCTGTGTCACCTATTCACTCATCTTTCAAGGATTACAAGCAGAAATGTGGTTAAGGGATTGATATAGAAGGGTTTTTATGATGGCATCTAGGTATTGTCAACTCTTTGTGGAATGGTAAACAACTGTTTAATTGGTATTTCAGTTTCTATTAAGCACATCACAAGTTAATAAAGGTTTTAAGGGAAATTTTTCATGCTGAAAAAATCTGGAGAATGTATTACCTTAAATAGTTCTTATTGTTTTGGCTTGATTACTTGTATAATTATCATTTTTGGAGCATTGTTCTGTTTGAGAAATGATGAAATAAAATAGGAACTCAGTCTCTTGTGTAATGGTTATAGAAATAGTCATGAGATAAATTCCATTTTCAAGATGGGTATACTGTCATGAGATAAATTCCATATTCAAGATGGGTATACTGTCATGAGATAAATTCCATATTCAAGATGGGTATACTGTCATGAAATATATTTCATATTCAAGATGGTTATAATGTCATGAGATAAATTCCATATTCAAGATGGGTATACTGTCATGAAATATATTTCATATTCAAGATGGGTATACTGTCATGAGATAAATTCCATATTCAAGACGGGTATACTGTCATGAGATAAATTCCATATTCAAGATGGGTATACTGTCATGAGATAAATTCCATATTCAAGATGGGTATACTGTCTACTGAATATTTAGTATTATAATACAATAACAGATTCTACTGCATACATATAACATTACCTCAGTATAACAAATTCTGATTTCTACTGCATATATAGCATTTCCTCACTATAACATGAATTCTACCTCTGCTGCATATATAGCACTGCCTCACTGTAACAAAGATTCTACCTTTCCACTGCATATATATCATTTTCTTTACTATAACACACATTCTAGTTTCTACTGCATATATAACATTTCCTCACTATAACATGAATTCTACCTCTGCTGCATATATAGCACTGCCTCAATGTAATACAGATTCTACTTTTCTATTGCATATATAGCATTTCCTCACTGTGACACAAATTCTACCTCTCTACTACATATATAGCATTTCCTCACTTTAACAAATTCTACCTCCCTACTGCATATATAGCACTGCCTCACTGTAACACAGATTCTACCTCCCTACTGCATATATAGCACTACCTCACTGTAACACAGATTCTACCTCCCTACTGTATATATAGCACTGCCTCACTGTAACACGGATTCTACCTCCCTACTGCATATATAGCATTTCCTCACTATAACACAAAACCTTCCTTTCTCCTGCATATATAGCATAACTCACTATAACACATTCTATCTTTATATTGCATATATAGCATTTCTTCACTATGACACAACATAGAGATTCTATCTTCTACTGAATATATATCATTACCTCACTATAACACAACAACTTAGAGAATATACCTTCTACTGTATATATAGCATTATATCACTATTGTACAAAAAGTTAGAAATTCTACCTTTATCCTGGTAATGTATTATTACCTCACTATAACATGACAACTTAGAGATCCCACCTTTCTACATTATATCTAGTATTACATTTCTATACACAGTTAGAGATACTTCCTTACTATTGTATATGTAATATTACCTCACTATAATTTTCTTAAAGAAGTCGTTAAAGTATACCTTGTTATTGTTAGTTATTATACATTGTTACCTCACTATATCGCTGTTCAAGGGAATATTAATATGTAACTATGTTATGTGCAAGGTCACTTTATGATAGGCATTTAGAGATGCCATTGAAGTGTACAGTGTCTTAGACGAGGTAACCTTATATTTGAGGTAACCTTATATTAGAGTACACTATACAGTGTTACCTTATTATACCACTGCTCAGTGAAACATTAAGGTATACTATGCTATGAGCAGGTCCACTTTATACTAGGTGTACATTTTGCAATGTTGACTCACAATAACCTTGTTCAGAGAAGCAATTACATTGTAGTGTTTTAGACAAGGTAACTTTATACTAGAGTACATTATAAAGAGGTCAGTGACTATAACACTTCCAGAGGAGTCAATAAAGTGTACCATTTCTGCAGAAATAATTCTACTGACACAGATTTCTCAGTTAACTTCTCTTGCATTGAGCTTTTGGACAGATGTCAGATGAGCAATTTCTTGCTCACTTGTGGCTCTTGTATTGATTTTAATTTATCTTGTAAGTGCTTGAAACAGTCTGTATTGTCTGTATGTAGATATACATCAAATGTAGTGAGGAAGTTATTAGCTTTGTTGAGAGCAAAGTAATGAAAGTTTTACAATAGACTACAAAATGAATGTATGTCAAAACTAATTGTTTCAGTTAATCCAATGAATGCTTATCTGTTCAACACAAGATAAACCAATGTATACAACAGTACTTTGAACAGCCAATATATACAATGGTACTTTGAAATGCCGGTTGTGATATGCTTGACAAATGACAATAGACATTTTTTGAAAAATATCAGTTAATTTTTTGTGTTATTCCCTGATTTCGCTGCCGCCAAGCAAAATCATTCCTTGTTTGATTCAATGCATAAGACATAAGTGATGAAACAACACAGGTCTCTTTTAATGGATTATTTTAGTGCAACAAACACTTCACCAAGTTGTTGATCAAAACAAAGCCAGCATGTAATTAGGTTCTCACTGAAGTACTCACAGGATTTGATGTGATGGTTGATTGACTCTTTTCATGTTTTCATAGAAAAGAATATGTTGCAATTATAATGTTTACATTGAAATGGAAATAAAGGGTTATTATGTGGTTTTCACACAGCAAGATATTTAATTGCTGTTTATTTCATTATCTGTTGCCACCTGTTAGCATTTACCGGAGGCTTTCATTGATCGCTATTTCAGCAGACTGTTTGTAATATATTTTGGGGGGTGGTAAAATTCGGGATCCATGCCAGACACTATGTTATAAGTGGGTTCACGAGTTATCAGGGTGCGAGTTATCAAGGGAGCGGTGTACTTAGATCAGCCAACGACTGTTCCGGTGGCCTAGTGGTTAGAGCATCCACCGCGGAAGCAGGATGTTTTGGGTTCGATCATCAGCCGAGTCATACGAAAGACTTACAAAAATGGTACTAACAGCTGCCTCGCTTGGCACTCAGCATTAAGAGGTTAGTGTTAGGACTGGTCGTCCTGGTGTCAGGATACTGTGGCTGGGTGGGACATCATGCTACATGTCTGCGGCATGATGCCCCAGTGCTAGACATCACTATATACTGACTCACTGCAGACATCATAGTGATATGACTGAAAAATTGTTAAAGCTACGTTAAAAATCCTAATCACAAACACACATAGAGCATCCAATGTAATCAATGATACTTGGAACATCCAATGCATACAACAGTACTTAGGACAGCAAATGTATACAGTTGTACTTAAAACAGATATTGTAGAGAATTTTATTTACAACAGCCAAATGTATAGATAAGAATTTTTAAATGTATTAAAGGTTTGATGTCAGGTCAGTTGATTCAAAAAGTGTACAATACAGTTCCATTTCATGCTTTCTACTCTATTGCGTGAGGAGAATGCTGTAATTATTGTTCTTAGAGACAGAGGCTATCCAGCTTACAGAAAAGTGCAACCAAGATGATCTGAAATGTCAACGATATTTTAACATCTACATGATCCTATGTCAACACTCTTAGATGGATGCCAATTAAGAATGGTATTGATTTTTAGAAAGCTGTTCCTAGTTTCAGGGTCTTAGATAATTTAAAACCAGAGTACCTTGACGTTTTTAAGTTTGTATGGAACATTAGCACAAGAAGTACCGTTCATGATTGAGTGCAAACAATGAAATATTTACATAAAGCAAAAGTACAGAGTATTTCAATAAACCTTTTGCATACATCGGTATATTTAATGATAAGGCTTAAATCCAATGATAAGGCCTAAATTCAATGATAGGGCTTAAATACCATGATAAGACCATGGGGCCAGCCTATACCCAATGATAAGGCCTAATCTGAATGATAAGACCAAAGATCCAGCCTAATTCTAATGATAAGGCCTAAATCCCATGATAAGACCATGGAGCCAGCCTATATTTATAAAAAAATATTCATCAGACATTTGTAATTATTTGCCTAAATGTACAGAAATTGGAGTGGGAGTGCATGACCTTGTCATCAGATAAGTACAGTATTTGGGGTACATTTTATTTAAAGGTATTTGTATAAATAATTGGCACATACATTACTGTACAAAGTACAGACTGGTCAACCTCTTGTCGAGTCACCCTTTTGCACTGAATAAGCTGACCTTAATGAAGATGGCTGCTTGTAAAAACAGAATGAAAAAAGTATACTATTTTGGTGTCCAAAAATAGAAGAATCATATCGGGTGGTGGTCTGTCAAGACAGGTGACCACATTTAAAGGGAAAGATAAAACATGTTTGCTATTGAAAAGTTCCGTATTTATCCAGTGATAAGTTTATGCTTGCAAGATTGAGGCAAAATTTTTCTTATGAAACCTTTTTTCAGTAATATGCTTACTCTCTTAATCACATTTACAAATCAGGCCACCAGACTTATTGTGGGAGATACGCTATAATTTCATTAAAGATTCAGTGTTGGTCGCAAGAAGAGGATTTTACTTAGTTCACATATGCGAATAAAATGTTTCTCAATTTAGTGGACAAGAATAAATATATGATGTTCAATAAAATAAGCTTTCTGATAAAATGGCTGGCAGAAATAACATTGAATATAGCTTGTTTAATACATGCCTCATATCGGGTCCTCGTAAATTGACAGAAATTCTGTTAAGTAAATTGGCTACAGTTGAATTTATATATTTACTAGCTTGAAACACCATTTTTCTTAAGGATTTCATTATTGTACAGACTATTATTACAATAAGATCAAAGTGTACTGGTATGAATGTAGGTCGTACAAATGTCTGCAGTATATGTACTTGTATTCTTTACTTAAAAAATTAGAAATCTGATATTTCCAGCTCTTTTGTCATTCAGAAATAGATTGTTCCTGTTTCCAGTTACCAGTTCTTGGTTCTGAATATTCTGTACTGTCCATATCTATACTTTATCTGTACTATATATACTGTATTCATATCGATAATATTTCCATATTTATACTATTTCCATATTTATACTATTTCCATATTTATAATATTTCCATATATATACTATATTCATATGTATAATATTACCATATTTATAATATTTCCATATTTATATTTCCATATATATATACTATATTCATATCTGTAATATTATCATATTTATACTCTTTCCATATTTATAATATTTCCATATATATACTATATTCATATCTGTAATATTATCATATTTATACTCTTTCCATATTTATAATATTTCCATATATATACTATATTCATATCTATAATATTACCATATTTATACTATTTCCATATTTATACTGTTTCCATATTTATAATATTTCATGTACATGTATATACTATATTTATATTTATGATATTTCCATATTTATACTATTTCCATATTTATACTACACGAAAAGTGTCTGATGAAGACAAGATACATTATATACGGGTTGGACAACGTTGAATATGAAGGTCAGACCACATTGAATATGAATGTCAGGCTACATTAAATATGAGGGTATGGCCATATTGAATATGAGGGTCACATATGTTGTCTGTGTCTTCATTATTACCCAAAAATATCATTAAGAAGGCTATTGAAAATTCTAAATTTGAAGATGAAACTTTACTTTTTTAATAAATTGTCTTGGAAATCTTGCCTGTATTTATAGATGTGGAGGCTGCTTTTAGATGTATATAGTAATTATAGTGTGAAAAAAGAAAAGATTCAGTAATAAACACTCAACAAATGCCATTGCTTAGGAGATATTAGAGGTACTTGTCCCATCATTATAACCAGCTGGTTTATTACTGAAATAATGATAAGCTTAATTCGCTGAGGCAGTGTGGAATATGTAAAATGAATATTTTAATCAGTTTGATGGTTATGAAGAAACAAAATCAGTTTTCCAGATCAGCGTAAACCAATAAAGACTGAACATCATATAGCACTTTTATGCCCACTGCATTATTTATTGCTTACATATCTATAACCATCAGGAAAATAATGCTCAATAATATTGCAATGGAATTGAGTTAAATGTATTCTTTTATCCACAATCCACCTCCAAAATAAGGAATCGTATTCTTAAATGAAACTTAGAATTCGCATCAAACTAAAACATTATTTACTGAGTCATAAAATTCTTTCACTTCTTTTCTTTTGGTCATCTTTACATAATGTACATTAGGTACAGTTTGTATGTTCTTTGTTAAAAATACCTTGCTGAAAATAAAAAATGTTCTGAACACTTCTCGAACTTAAAAGTAGACATTCTTTAGATCTGCTGTCAATCAGTACTCCTTAATTTTATCTCCTGGTGATCTGAGTACCTTTTAATTTTATCTGCTAGCAATCAGTAATCCTTAATTTTTTTCTGCTAAATATAAGTACTCCTTAATTTTATCTGCTGAATATCAGTACTCCTTAATTTTATCCGCTGAATATCAGTACTCCTTAATTTTATCTGCTGAATATTATTACTCCTTTTTTTATCTGCTGAATATCAGGACTCCTTAATTTTATCTGCTGAATATCAGGAATCCTTAATTTTATCTGCTGAATATCATTACTCCTTTTTTTATCTGCTGAATATCAGTACTCCTTAATTTTATCTGCTGAATATCAGTACTCCTTAATTTTATCTGCTGAATATCAGTACTCCTTTATTTTATCTGCTGAATATCAGTACTCCTTAATTTTGTCTGCTGGCAATCATTACCCCTTAATTTTATCTGCTGGCAATCAATAATCCTTAATTTTATCTGCAAGCAACCAATTATCCTTAATTTTATCTGCTGACAATCATCATTACTCCTTTATTTTATCTGCAGGTTATCAGCATCCCTTAATTTTATCTGCTAGCAATCATTACCCCATAACTTTAGCTGCTGCTGATCAGTACCCCTAAATTTTAACGGCTGGTTATCAGTACCCCTTAATTTTATCAGCAAGTTATCAGTACCCCTTAATTTTATCTGCTAGCAATCAATACTCCTTAATTTTATCTATTGGTTATCAGTGTCCCTTAATTTTATCTGCAAGTTATCAGTACCCCTTAATTTTATCTGCTAGCAATCAATACTCCTTAATTTTATCTGTTGATTATCAGTACCTCTTAATTTTATCTGCAAGTTATCAGTGCCCCTTAATTTTATCTGCAAGTTATCAGTGCCCCTTAATTTTATCTGCTAGCAATCAATACTCCTTAATTTTTTTATCTGTTGATTATCATTACCTCTTAATTTTATCTGCATGAGAAATATGTCAATCAAAAGGTTAAAGGCATATCCATGCAAGTGAAGTGAGTGTAGATAAATACCAATATATAGGTTAAAGGTATACCCACAAAAATGAGGAGGGTGTCTGTAAACACCATTTGAAAGGTTGATGGAATGTCCACACAAATGTGGTGGGTGTATACACATACCAATAAATAGTTCAACAGCACATTCACATGCGATTCTTTTGTTTGAGTGGCACAGCGATGGATAAACACATGATTTGACAGTGTAAAGACCAATATTGGTAGCTTATGGAGCTGCTGAAAAAACATGTCTGCTTTATTTCATGAACTTTTTATTCTCCTTTACACTGAATTACTACCATTAACCTCATAAGAATAAAAACCTTTGTTGGCTTTCCTCCAGAAAACATTTTGGAAACCATTTTGAATTTGTCAGACTTGTAAGTGGTTCCATATTAATTCAATCAATACTTATATTCATGTTTCTTTGAAACCTGGTCTTAGTTCCACTAATTTCAAATACATGTATCTAAACTTTACCGTCAAGTTGAAATGTTTATTTTTTAAAAATCCTACTGACAATAATAACATTGTCAATGGAAGAGAGAGACAGTAGAAAAGATGAAATACCTTCTATATTTGCTTATAAGTCGATTAAAACTGCCAACAACAAAGATCCTGATCTGCCATAGCATAATGCACTGGACGATAAGAGTCTATGTTGTTTTTGTTCTACTGATTATACCTAACAAAATGTGTTGTTTGCAGATGGACATGTCTTATATGTGAGTATATAAGGTACGTCTCTTTAGTTGAATAGCTTTATATCAGCATATAAGGTATGTCTCTTTAGTTGAATAACTTTATATCAGTATATAAGGTACGTCTCTTTAGTTGAATAACTTTATATCAGCATACAAGGTATGTCTCTTTAGTTGAATAACTTTATATCAGCATATAAGGTACGTCTCTTTAGTTGAATAACTTTATATCAGTATATAAGGTACGTCTCTTTAGTTGAATAACTTTATATCAGCATATAAGGTACGTCTCTTTAGTTGAATAGCTTTATAGCAGCATATAAGGTAAATCTCTTTAGTTGAATAACTTTATATCAGTATATAAGGTACGTCTATTTAGTTGAATAACTTTACATCAGCATACAAGGTATGTCTCTTTAGTTGAATAACTTTATATCAGCATATAAGGAACGTCTCTTTAGTTGAATAACTTTATATCAGCATACAAGGTATGTCTCTTTAGTTGAATAACTTTATATCAGCATATAAGGTACGTCTCTTTAGTTGAATAACTTTATATCAGCATACAAGGTATGTCTCTTTAGTTGAATAACTTTATATCAGCATACAAGGTATGTCTCTTTAGTTGAATAACTTTATATCAGTATATAAGGTATGTCTCTTTAGTTGAATAACTTTATATCAGCATATAAGGTACGTCTCTTTAGTTGAATAGCTTTATATCAGCATACAAGGTATGTCTCTTTAGTTGAATAACTTTATATCAGTATATAAGGTATGTCTCTTTAGTTGAATAACTTTATATCAGCATATAAGGTACGTCTCTTTAGTTGAATAACTTTATATCAGCATATAAGGTACGTCTCTTTAGTTGAATAACTTTATATCAGCAACTACAAGTGCCAGTTTTTCCTTTGAAATAAGAAAAGCTTTTCATTATAGAATTTGGAATATGATGATTTTATTTATGTTTTTGAGTGCTGATTTTTTTCCTTGCCAAAACAATCATTTTGCCAAATGTAATTAGAAAAAATTAAGATATTTCGTGAATTTCAAGGCTGCACTGCCACTGTGGTCTTAATTTGGCACTTAAATGTGGTGGATGAATAATGAGTGTGCAAAACAGATATAAAATTCTTACTGCACCAGTCCATCCATGTTTTCTCTTTTGCTGTCTCCAAGCAAGGCACTGGAATTGTTCCGGCCTTGACTCTAGATAAACATTGATGTACCTATGGACCTTAAAAAAACAGCAGCCAGTTTCATCAACGAAAATAAAATCTAGAATTGAGTGCCAAATTCGACAGGTTGTCATTCATTAGTTTTTGCCAATTATATTAATGTAAACACGGACAAAATTTATAATAGAAGATCATTATTAGCTATAAGAGTTTGATTGTATGTGATTGGAATGTTATAGATTTGATTAAAATTGATAAAAATACCTGACATTTTAGCACAAGTGCTGCAGCTCAATTTTTCATCCCTAAGGTTACAGACTTAAGTACTAAATTAGAGTTCTTCAGACAAATGACATGATTGTTCCAGACTCGTTACTGTCTTTGAATACCAGCTAAAGACTAGTTATAATTAAATAGAACCTTTAGGATATGCAGATATTTCCATTCATCACTTGTTAAATTTAGCAGATATACCAAGACATAATTTACACGATTCACTTTTCTAAATAGAAAATGAAGTTAATTTATAGCTTTTAAATGAGACAAAATGAATACAAATGTTACAGTATTCCCTGAGGGAAAGTTTGATAACTACAATTTCTACATAACAAGAAATACTGCCTAAGTACTATTCATTACAATTGACGGGTTTGGTGCAATACGCAAAAAAATATGAATAAAATCACCCAAACTTCATAGATTTGGAAACAAAATATAGCTTTTGAGAGATTTTATGCACAACATAATAGTACTGAATTGTATGCACAAATGATTTGATACAAGCATTGTAAGAAATATAGGATACATGAGTAAATGCATTTATTTTTTATTCGCTCATTCTCTTTCTCTAAAAAATGCCACTTTTCATTATTACTAATATTCTATAACATCAACTCATAACTAATAAATAGCAACACTTAATTAAAATATTTAAACACTATTTGGCATTATCTGTGGGGGCTACTAATGGGCTAGAATCTGAATGTAAAGACTAATTCCCGATTGTTGCTAGGCATATCCCAGTATTACCATGTATTCTGGGTTGATCACAGTTCAAGTTGATTTGGTGCTAGGCTGATCCCAGCATTTGAGTATATTCTGGTCTGATCCCACATTTAAGTAAATATATGCTAGGCTGATCACAGCATGATTGTGTATTTTGGGCTGATCCCACATTTAAGTAAATATATGCTAGGCTGATCCCAGCATGATTGTGTATTCTAGGCTGATCCTACATTTAAGTTAATCTATGCTAGGTTGATCACAGCATGATTGTGTATTCTGGGTTGATCCTACATTTAAGTAAATATATTCTAGGCTGATCCCAGCATGATTGTGTATTCTGGGTTGATCCTACATTTAAGTAAATATATTCTAGGCTGATCCCAGCATGATTGTGTATTTTGGGCTGATCCCACATTTAAGTAAATATATGCTAGGCTGATCCCAGCATGATTGTGTGTTCTGGGCTGATCCTACATTTAAGTTAATTTATGCTAGGCTGATCCCAGCATAATTGTGTATTCTGGGCTGATCCTACATTTAAGTAAATATATGCTAGGCTGATCCCAGCATGATTGTGTATTCTAGGCTGATCCTACATTTAAGTTAATTTATGCTAGGCTGATCCCAGCATAATTGTGTATTCTGAGCTGATCCTACATTTAAGTAAATATATGCTAGGCTGATCACAGCATGATTGTGTGTTCTGGGCTGATCCCACATTTAAGTAAATATATGTTAGGCTGATCACAGCATGATTGTGTGTTCTGGGCTGATCCTACATTTAAGTAAATATATGCTAGGCTGATCCCAGCATAATTGTATATTCTGGGCTGATCCCAGCTTAAGTAAACTGTGTGCTAGGCTGATCCCAGCATGCTAATGTATTATGGGCTGATCGAATCTTTACTAAATATATGCTAGGCTGGTAGTTCATGAGTGTCCGCTTGAGGGGAAAATGCCTTTTTTTCTATTTAAAAATTGTAAATGAAATGAAAAACTGCCATTACAGTGTATTCTGAGCTGAAGACTGATGCCAGCACAAATATAATTGGTGCTATTCTAATCCCAGCTCAATGTGAAAGACTGGGGTTTCCAATCAATGTAAGACTGATCCCAGCATTACAGCATATTCTGTGCTGAGGGCAGATGCCAGGTCAACTAGAATTGGTGCTATTCTGATCCCAGCTCATTGTGAGACACTGATTCCAAGTTGGTGCTAGGCTGGTCCCAGCATTACGGTGTTATCTGAGAAACCCCATATAAAAAAAAAACAACAGTATGTACATAAAATAACTTGAGATCATCAAGTTGTGCATAAACTAAAATTTAAAAGATTATCATATTCTGAAACTGTTTTAATATGGTGAACAAAAGTTTTCAAATTACTGAACTTTGTCGTCAACTTACTTGACATTCATTTTACCAATATAATATAAACTTTTAACAATAACTAAGGAGAAAGGGATTTTAGCATGCAGATATATGATTCTGTTGTTTGATTGCTTGGGTAATTGGGAATTTGTTATTCATTTATCTACCTGTAGTTCAAATTGCTTTCCGTTTACATCTTAGTGCATCATGTCAACCTGACACTTCCATGCTATATACATAAGGAATAAATGTCATTCAAGTGCTTTGATGGTATGGTAATTAAAAATCTTGGCAGGTGCAAGACACATGGTCGATAAGAAAAACTCCTGTAATGAGCTACATCATTTTTGTCCCAGCATCTTGCCATCGGCCATCTTATTTGGTGAAAACATTCATTAATCATTGTCATTTGAACTGGATCATTTTGTCATGGTTACTTCATTGTTGTCATAAACTGGTAAATATATTTTGATAGAAATTTCTCTTAATCTGATGATAGTTAAAAAAATGTTCCTTTGGTTTTTATTCTGAGATGTTTCATTACTAAAGATGACTATCAAAGTGATTTGTTATCTATAATTTATACTAAAATGTTTGATTACTAAAGATGACTATAGAAGAATACTTTATAAACATGGATTTTTGTATCTATGGTTGATACTGAGATTATTTATTATTAAAGACACTTGCCCATCAAAATATACTTTATTGACATTGATTTTTTTTATCTTTGGTTTTTACTGAAGTGTTTGGTTTCTAAGATGATTTCCTTTAAAAGCAAAATTTTGCTGTAAATAAAAATATCTATATAAATGTCTGTCAGGTCATTTAGTTATACAATCCAATAGAAAATTGAATCCTGTATTTAATTCAGAATGCCTGGCTGAGATGTACTATAATGACACAATTTTTAGCTTCACTGGGCATAGACCAGGTTTGCATTTGGGATGGTATTTTGTCTGTCAATTATGTTTTGTCCATCAATTAGCACAAGTTTGTTATCACTGCTCCTAAGAAACTACCAGTACTTGAAGGACTGTGTTTAAACCTTATGCACACATTCATCCCATGGTCTAGTTGCTACCAAAGGAAAATAGTACTGCTTGGACATCTATTATGATTGTGGCAGAAGCCATCTTGAAAATTTTGTTATCACTACTCCTTCTGAATCGATATATATATTAACATGATTTATTGTAGGGTTTAATGCCATTTTTCAGCACATGATAGGGCTATACATGGCGGCCAGTATTATTGGTGGAGGAAGAACCCAGGAAAAACCCTGGAAAGAACCACTGACCCAGGAGAAGCTACTGGCAAGCTTTCTCACGTAACTACATTAGCCAAATCTGAGACTTGAACCCATGCAGACAGAGGTGAGATGGCAGTGATCCATAACAGAGAGCGCTTTAGACCACTCAGGGCCCCTATATTAACATGAGGATTTCACTAGAGGACCTCTTATGATGTTTATTTGGTCCTCAATGAAAATGTTGCTAATCTGATATCCAGCATGGCCACCATGGCAGCCATCTTGAAAATCTTGTTATTACTACTCCTCCTGAATGGAGTCAAAGGATTGTTATATAAACATGAAGTTGGTCCCAAATGAAAATGTTGTGAATCTGATGCCCAATATGGCTGTCACATTATGGCCACCTTAAAAGTATTGTTAATATCCCCTCCCTGAATTTTTTATCATTATGACATGGGGTTTTCACCAAAATGCTTTTAATGATGTTTACTTTGCACTAAATGAAAACAGTGCCAATCTGGCATACAGTATATGTACCACAGCAACTACTTCGAAGATCTTGTTGTTGCTGAAAAAATATCAGAGATGGTTTTCAAAATTTGACAGTTAAAGGAAATAAAATGGTTTACACTTGAATTCCTGCAGATTCTTTTGCCAGCATGAGCATGACTCTCTTCAAGAGACTCTTGTTACATAAATGTCTCACTTTATATAATTAATTTAAAATGAAATTATCAAATAAATCAGTCCTAGTAGCATTATATTATTAGTGAAGACAGTGTTGCCTTTTTATGTTGCATGATATCTTTCTTCATCCTATTTCAGTTAATCAGTTTTGTTAAAATCATTTCATTTTGTGGACACTGCTATGAGCAGATAGAAACCATTGAATAAATTAATGTAAAAAGAAAAATTGACAGAAAGCAGAATGGATTGAAGGCCTTTCAATTAGCATAAGCAATTTGAATTAGACATCAAATTATATTGCCACGATTACTCAACACAAACAAATTTAAATGACGTTTTTTCCCAAAGAATTCTCAAAAGAATTTTAACAAAATGTCTGAAATGCATCATAGTCCAGCAAGACTGTACAAGGAATGATCTGCCAGCTAATATAGTCACAATTAAATCTTGAAATTAATTTTGTACAAGTTTTGAAATTATATTACAATGTACCACCATTACTTATCACCCAAAAATTTAGATGACTGTTTTTTCCAAAGACTTTTCAACAGAATTATAATGCAATTGTGACTGATAGCATGAAAGTCCAGGAAGATTGTGCAAGAAATGACCTGCAAATATATCCCTAATTAAAACCTTTTAATTAATTTTCATCTGGATTTGACAAAATCTGATGTAAAAATAATTGTTTAGCACAAAAGGAGCTTACAGCAGAATAGTTTTTTAATACCGGTAGACTGTAGATTTTGTCAAGGCAAAGAAAATTAACTATAAAAAAAATTAACTTATTTAATTAAAATTGTTTCAGCCATTTTTTTATAATTTACAAATTATTACATTTTTAAAAATGAAACATTAAATTGACAAGACTTTAAACAGTTTTATCAAAAAAAATCACTTCCCCTACATCCATTGACCACCAGCATAAATCCAAAAGACAATATGAAAAAGCTCAAATTTTAAAGGCATATGTAAACCAGTTTTTTTTCAAAACATATGATGACAGATATGTCTTAGGTGAAGTTTTGTATAGTAAGATATTGATGGTGAACATTACCTTTGTTTTTCTTGTTTGTTTTTTTATGGTCTCACTCTGTGTCAATAAAGATAACTAAACTTTACAATATGGAAAGATTTGTTGAAATTCCATTGGTGAAAAATTAATAAACTGAATTGAGTTATGTTTCTAATGTTCAAATTTCAGTTAAGTTATGCAGACAACAATAGACAAATTTAAAGATATATGGTCAATGATAAATAATTTTTAGTTACGTGGTCAATGATGGACAAATATGAGTTTAGTTCCATGGTCAATGATGAAAACATTTCAGTTTAGTTACATGGTCAACAATAGACAAATTTTAGTTAGTTATATGGTCAATGACTGGCAAATTTCTTTTTTTCTGCCCACACTCATAATTACATATGTTTTTGAAGATGAAGGTGAACGTAAAAAGAACCTCACATTTCTTTTCATATTGCACAGAAATGAGTCCCCTTATACACCACCTGAAATTGTGTTGACACCACTTGAAATACTTAAATCCCTGTATACACTACATAAAATACTCAAGTCCCTGTATACACTACATAAAATAATCAAGTCCTTGTATACTTAACATCAAAAACTCAAGTCCCCGTATACACTACATAAAATACTCAATTCCTTGTATACACTACTTGAAATACTTAAGTCCCTGTATACACTACATAAAATACTCAAGTCCTTGTATACACTACATAAAATACTCAAGTCCCTGTATACACTACAGAAAATACTCAAGTCCCTGTATACACTACATAAAATACTCAAGTCCTTCTATACTTAACATCAAAAACTTAAGTCCCTGTAGACACTACATAAAATACTCAATTCCCTGTAGGTTTGACTTGAATAATTCAAGTCCCCATATATACCGTATGAAAAAATTAAGTCCCTATAATACTCCACTTGAAATGATTAACTCACTGTAGGCAGCACTTGAAATACTTAAGTTCCTGCATACACTACTTGAAATACTTAAGTTCCTGTATACACTACTTAAAATGCTTAAGTTCCTGTATACACTACTTGAAATACTTAGTTCCTGCATACACTACTTGAAATACTTAAGTTCATGTATACACTACTTGAAATACTTAAGTTCCTGTATACACTACTTGAAATACTTAAGTTCCTGTATACACTACTTGAAATACTTAGTTCCTGTATACACTACTTGAAATACTTAGTTCCTGTATACACTACTTGAAATACTTAGTTCCTGTATACACTACTTGAAACACTTAAGTTCCTGTATACACTACTTGAAATACTTAAGTTCCTGTATACACCACTTGAAATACTTAAGTTCCTGTATACACCACTTGAAATGCTTAAGTTCCTGTATACACTACTTGAAATACTTAAGTTCCTGTATACACCACTTGAAATACTTAAGTTCCTGTATACACTACTTGAAACACTTAAGTTCCTGTATACACTACTTGAAATACTTAGTTCCTGCATACACTACTTGAAATACTTAAGTTCCTGTATACACTACTTGAAATACTTATGTTCCTGCATACACTACTTGAAATACTTAAGTTCCTGCATACACTACTTGAAATACTTAAGTTCCTGTATACACTACTTGAAATACTTAAGTTCCTGTATACACTACTTGAAAATACTTAGTTCCTGCATGCACTACTTGAAATACTTAAGTTCCTATATACACTACTTGAAATACTTAAGTTCCTGCATACACTACTTGAAACACTTAAGTTCCTATATACACTACTTGAAATACTTAGTTCCTGCATACACTACTTGAAATGATTAAGTTCCTGTATACACTACTTGAAATACTTAGTTCCTTATACACTACTTGAAATACTTAGTTCCTGTATACACTACTTGAAATACTTAAGTTCCTGTATACACTACTTGAAATACTTAAGTTCCTGTATACACTACTTGAAATACTTATGTTCCTGCATACACTACTTGAAATGCTTAAGTTTCTGTATACACTACTTGAAATACTTAAGTTCCTATATACACTACTTGAAATACTTAGTTCCTGCATACACTACTTGAAATGATTAAGTTCCTGTATACACTACTTGAAATACTTAAGTTCCTGCATACACTGCTTGAAATACTTAAGTTCCTGTATACACTACTTGAAATACTTAAGTTCCTGTATACACTACTTGAAATACTTATGTTCCTGCATACACTACTTGAAATACTTAAGTTTCTGTATACACTACTTGAAATACTTAAGTTCCTGTATACACTACTTGAAATACTTAGTTCCTGCATACACTACTTGAAATACTTAAGTTCATGTATACACTACTTGAAATACTTAAGTTCCTGTATACACTACTTGAAATACTTAACTTCCTGTATACACTACTTGAAATACTTAAGTTCCTGTATACACTACTTGAAATACTTAAGTTCCTGTATACACTACTTGAAATACTTAAGTTCCTGTATACACTACTTGAAATACTTAGTTCCTGCATACACTACTTGAAATTCTTAAGTTCCTGCAGACACTACTTGAAATACTTAAGTTCCTTTCAATGTACACCACTTGAAATAGTTAGGTCACTGTGATTTTCATTCCTTTAGAGGTGTGTTGGTGGGTGGGGGTGTTCCTTTGGCAACATTTGCTGCTGTTTAGATACCTTTAGATCTGACATGTTGTAGCTAGATTTACGTGAATTTACTGTGACATTTAAGTTTCACATGCTGCTTGAGTACATGTGTTTTACACAAGGCATATATACTTGAATACAGATTGTTTTGTGTGGTAAAATATGAAAAACATGCTAGTGGAGTACAGGTTGTTTTGTGTGGTAAAATATGAAAAACATGCTAGTGGAGTACAGGTTGTTTTGTGTGGTAAAATATGAAAAACATGCTAGTGGAGTACAGATTGTTTTGTGTGGTAAAATATGAAAAACATGCTAGTTGAGTACAGATTGTTTTGTGTGGTAAAATATGAAAAACATGCTAGTGGAGTACAGATTGTTTTGTGTGGTAAAATATGAAAAACATGCTAGTTGAGTACAGATTGTTTTGTGTGGTAAAATATGAAAAACATGCTAGTTGAGTACAGATTGTTTTGTGTGGTAAAATATGAAAAACATGCTAGTGGAGTACAGGTTGTTTTGTGTGGTAAAATATGAAAAACATGCTAGTTAAGTACAGGTTGTTTAGTGTGTTGAAATATGAAAAACATTAGTTGAGAACATGTTGTTTAGTGTGTTAAAATATGAAATGCATACTAGTTGAGAACAGGTTGTTGTGTGTCTTAAAATATGAAAAATGCATACTGCAGTAAAACCTGTCTTGTGAGACCATTGCTGTGAGAGACCACCTGTTTTATGATACCAGAATTTCCATGCACATACTTATCGATTATATAGTGTTATGACCTGTTATAAGAGACCACCTGTCTTGAGAGACCATTATTTTTTGGCAGAAGGGGTGGTCTTTCAATACAGGTTCTACTGTAGTTGATAACATGTTTTGTTTGTCAAAATAATGAAACATACTTTTTGAGAACATATTGTTTAGTGTGTTAAAATATCAAAGACAGATGCTTGACTTCAGGTTTCTAGTGTTAAAATATGTTACATATTCTGACTGAGTACAAGTTGTTTTAGTATATTAAAAAATGAAAATACATACTAACTGAGAACATATATGGACACACCTACAAGCCTTTCATGTTTGACATTTTCTAATGGATGATTATTTATTGTAAGAGACATTTCAGGGTTCCTTAACTTATGTAGCTTTTGTGATGTCCCTACAATCATACATTTTGTTTTACCTTCATTAATTATCATCCTTTTTTGTTGTGCCCAGTTTTGGACAATAATAAGGTCTTAGTTTGAATAACTTCAGTATCAGAACTAGATGTGTACAAGGTTGCATCATCTACAAACAAATCTGTATTTGTGGATTAATTATTTAATGGTAGATCACTGATATAGATAAGAAAGATGAGGGCCTAAAACTGATCCTTGAAAGACAACTGATTGAATAGTTGCCAATGTTTACTTGTTGAGACCTTTAATTTAGGTATGATCAAAACCAGTTTAATGAAATATTGTCAATTTGTGTATTAAAATATGAAATACATGTGGCTTTATTACAGGTATTTTTGTAGTATTTTAAGTATGAAACACATTATGCTTGAATAGGGTTTGTTTTGTGTTAAAATTTGGAAATCTTTATTTTAATATTGTTGGCGTACATCTTTTTTAGCTTTTGATTTGATATTTTTTAAAATCCAGCTATGTGTTTGCTAAAGCTTTTCCTGGCAATCAACATGTGGGTTGAAGGCAAGTAAAATATCTCAAAAACTGCAAAGGTGACAAGTATTTAGATTTGCTTGTACAGAATGCCTATAGTTTGCACTCTGAGCATCAAGTGTTGTCCAAAATAGCCTTCAGACATGAAAAATGCATGTATAAAAATGGGGTTGGATGCTTAAACCTTTTATTCTATGAATTTTCTTTGTATTTTATGCACATTCAGTTTGTGCATTAAAATAATCTCCCTCGCACCCTGCATTACCTTTCTCCTTGATTCTTTTACTCTGTGCTGATGTAATATTTATTGTGGTTAATTTCATGAGTTTATCTATCTATGCTGATTGGTGTGAGATTAATATCATCTGAGTAAAAACTAACCCCAATAAATATTACATGAGCATAGAGTAAAAACTCATAAAATTAACCCCAATAAATATTACATCAGCACAGAGTAAAAACTCATACAATTAACCCCAATAAATATTACATCAGCACAGAGTTAAAGTATTGCATAAAGTATGGTATCAGAATTCACCCACACTTGATGATGATAAACATGAGAATAATAGAATTAGGCTTTTTTTACAATTTTGTCAAAAGCAGCCATATTGGATTTTACCTGACAGATTTGACAAATAATTATTTTGATTATTGATTATATCAGTGAAAACAAGAGCAGAAAACAGGCTTATTGAAATGTCTGTATTAGTATTTTGTGTTTAAATTAGTATTTTGTGTTTCAATTAGTATTTTGTGTTGAGCTGTGTCTCTGTGTATTGCAGATATCTCTCCCATTATAACGTGATTTTGGATACAACGCAGTACTACAATGAACCTATTGACCAAAGTCATACCAATGTACAGTAACAATAAGGATTGTAGGAAACTGAGTCTTATACCTTAACATCAATTTCAGAATGCCAATATTGAACAAATTTGACAGTACCTACTATACCACAGTACTTAGTATAACAGTTTGGCACATAATGCTATCAGTTGTTATAGACCCTAACTACATCATTATAACTGGGGAAAGCTGTACTTGCATAAAAAATTGCATATTTTTGTTTGGACCAACTGCCAGTTTGTATTCCACACAGCTAAATTTATAGCCATTTAAGATTAAAATGACGAATGTTCTTCCTTACAATAGGATGCTTCCTGTTATCGATGTTTTTGTTCCCCACTTTTCTGTCTTGAGATGACAATCCATTTTAAGATGTCATCATCTTTAATATAGCTGTAAATCTGCTTCCAATCTCCTCGATAAACATAATGAGACGAACAATAAAAGCAAAATCCAGTGATAAAGGATGCCCATAAATTAATAAAATGACATACTTTGTTCATTAGTGTACCAGTCTATCAGACAATATGGCTGTCTTGCTTTAAGACCATTGTGTACAAGCATTAAATTAATAGTGATACTGTATCCCAATTATGGAAGAAAATATCACTAATTCAAAGTTCCCATATTGGATTTAAAGCCATACATGACGCAGATTCAAGTCACCCTCAGACTGGCACATTAGCTTGGCATATCATGTGTTTTGAATTTGATTCTCTGTTTGGTCCTGTTTCATTAATTTAAAAAAAGTAATTTCTCTATTACTACTACCACTATTAATACTTTTACTACTTTATTGTCCTTTTTACAGAGGCAGCCAGTATACAGAGGATTTTATTGCATTACAACTGCTAATTGGAATCAAAACTCATTGCCAGATTATATATATATATATATATATATATATATATATATATATATATATATATATATATATATAGAGAGAGAGAGAGAGAGAGGTGTTGAAAAGTAATCTTACTAATTAGCTAATTAGTCATATATAAAAGTTTACAGTTTGTCTTACTAATTAGGGTTATATCAAAGACTATTTGTGACACTCATATATATATATATATATATATATATATATATATATATATATATATATATATATATATATACTAATTAGCGATACATTAAGGTTAAGGTTTGTCTTACTAAATAGCGATATATCATAGACCAAGCAAGATTTCTATGTATAATTTGTCTTAAATACAAAACTCCAGAGGGGCCAGGTGAATGCATGGTCTAAGGTGACATCTCACTTCAGTCCTAATGTGAGTTCGAGTCTCAGGCTAATGACAAATGTGAGCATGTGAGATAGGTTACCTGTAGCTTCCTGAGGGTCGATGGTTCTTCCCTGGGTTTTCGTGGGTTCTTCCTGAGTCCATCAAATATTCTGGCTGCCATGAGTAGTCTATCATGTATACTGGAAATTGGCATTAAATCCTTTAACACAAACAACAACAATAAAGCAGACTACCATATTTTGCATTATTTTTAATTTTAAAAAATTCTTAACTGCAACATCTCTGATTGACTGGTGTTGCCATAATTCTTTCAAAATTAATACATGCTAAATAATAAGCCTATTAAACTCTTACTGTTTCTCATTGTCATTGACCTATTTTGTTTTTGCTGACTTTGATGTCAATGAACCCATCATCATCAGCAACATTATCATCATCATCATCAGCAGCAGTATTATTATCAAAATCATAATTACTTAATTTTACAATCCTTCTCCCTGCAGCCATACATTCATACATGCATGCATGCATACATACATACATACATACATACATACATACATACATACATACATACATACATACATACATACATACATACATACATACATACATACATACATACATACATGCATGCATGCATGCATACATACATACATAAATGCATGCATGCATGCATACATACATACATACATATTTGCTCGTAAATTGAGTACAATTGCAAACTGTATACAGACCTAGATCTGTTGTTGCATAAAATGCCAGCATATTTGGGTCTCTGTAGATTTTTTTTAGAAGTAATCAGTAGAACAAACAACATAGACCCTGATATATGTGGCAGTAGATCAGGGTCAAGTTGTTTGCAGCTGGACTTACTGGCAAGTACATATGGCACACAGACAATCTTTGTGTTAAACAGTTCCACATTGTCAGATTATCTCATCCCTAACAGAAGGAGACCTTAATGCCATAATAAAACACAATCCTACTTTTTGCCCTATTGTTGTTAACACACTTGGCTGAGTGGTCCAAAGCGTTCACCATTACCAGATCCTTGCCATCTCATCTTTGACTGTGTGGGTTCAAGTCTCAGGTTCGGCCAATGTGGGTATGTGAGACTCTAATACTGTAGTGTAATAATTTGTGTCTTATTTGTTGGTGGGTGTAGAGTGTGCTTGACTGATAGTCATTTTGATGCAGGTTCAAATCCTGCCTAAACCAGCTTCAGGAATCGGATGCTGCAATATGTCTCAAAGCAATGCAGTTTACTCCCATTACCTAAGCACTAAATAATCATTAATGTGCTGATGTGTTGTTAAAATGTACTCAATTGGTTTTTAATAAATTTAAATTTAATTAATTTATTTTTAATTGATTTCTATTATACAAAACATCAGGAAAGATATTTTATTTCTCTTGGTCTAATATATTCTAAGATCTTACGGTAGAGTAATTTCATGTCACATGAAATTACACAGGCAATGGTTCTGCAGGTGTTGTGTGATTAAATCAGCCAACCAGCTGCACTTTTGTCTCACTGAAGCTGCCAATCAAACTTTTCCTGATTTCACTAATGCTGAAAAAAACAGCATAACATTTTTACTCATTGTCAAGCGTGTTAGTTTTATCCTCTTGAACTTTGAATGAATTATAAAATTCTTACATAATTTTACTACAGAAAGTGTTTCTTCATTAAAAGGTACTTTGGTATGAAACAAAAAACCGATAATAAGGATGATGTTTACCCTTCCAGTTTGGGTTTCCACAGATTAATTGTAGTTGTCCACCATCTACAGTTAACAAAATTTGTGGATGGCTTGCACTTGGGGAAGAATCTGATTAATTTCAGGGTTAAAGGTCTAGGTCACTTTGAAAGAAGACGAATTGTTTTTGCACAATAACTTGCATTTTCCTTCATCTACAGATACTATTCTCTGTGGATGGCCTGCACTTGAAGGTAAGGAAGGATTCTAGTTATTTAGGATTTTAGGTCAAATGTCAAGGTAAAAATGGTTTGCATGCAATAATAGTATTTCTACATGACATACCTTTATGGCTAAATTGCTTTTTTGGGATGGAAGAAAAGTGTTGCCTGCATAAAAGCATTTGTTATGCAGCGCATACCTGACCAATGCTTCAAGGCACAAGATGGACTGGTAAAAATGCAAAGGTCAAGGTTACTGTTGTAAAAAGAAAAGAGGTGCAAACATTTCAGTTATCTGCTTGGAGGACTGTTAACCATATTGCTCATATGTTCAGTTATCTACACAGAGGTCAATTAAACATGTTGCTCATATGTTCAGTTATCTACACAGAGGTCAATTCAACATGTTGCTCATATGTTCAGTTATCTACACAGAGGTCAATTCAACATGTTGCTCATATGTTCAGTTATCTACACAGAGGTCAATTCAACATGTTGCTCATATGTTCAGTTATCTACACAGAGGTCAATTCAACATGTTGCTCATATGTTCAGTTATCTACACAGAGGTCAATTAAACATGTTGCTCATATGTAAATTACCATTGATGATGTTCTTGGTGTAAAGTACATATAGTCATAGATCCAATTGCATTATGCGATACGTATTTTATTTATAATGTCTGCTATCATAAGGCAACAAGTGTACAAATTTATGGTTTCAAATCAGAACATTGCTATAGGGAGGATGTACTGTGTAATGTACCCTAGTATTAAGGCAATCACACTTATAATATGGTACATATTTATGATTCTGATGAACATTGTTTTAGGAGGATGTACTGTGTAATGTACCCTACCATTAAAGCAATCACACCTATAATATGGTACATATTTATGATTCTGATGAACATTGTTTTAGGAGGATGTACTGTGTAATGTACCCTACCATTAAAAGCAATCACACCTATAATATGGTACATATTTATGATTCTGATGAACATTGTTTTAGAAGGATGTACTGTGTAATGTACCCTACCATTAAAGCAATCACACTTATAATATGGTACATATTTATGATTCTGATGAACATTGTTTTAGGAGGATGTACTTTGTAATGTACCCTACCATTAAAGCAATCACACTTATAATTTGGTACATATTTATGATTCTGATGAACATTGTTTTAGGAGGATGTACTGTGTAATGTACCCTACCATTAAAGCAATCACACTTATAATATGGTACATATTTATGATTCTGATGAACATTGTTTTAGGAGGATGTACTGTGTAATGTACCCTAGTATTAAGGCAATCACACTTATAATATGGTACATATTTATGATTCTGATGAACATTGTTTTAGGAGGATGTACTGTGTAATGTACCCTACCATTAAAGCAATCACACCTATAATATGGTACATATTTATGATTCTGATGAACATTGTTTTAGGAGGATGTACTGTGTAATGTACCCTACCATTAAAAGCAATCACACCTATAATATGGTACATATTTATGATTCTGATGAACATTGTTTTAGGAGGATGTACTGTGTAATGTACCCTAGTATTAAGGCAATCACTTATAATATGGTACATATTTATGATTCTGATGAACATTGTTTTAGGAGGATGTACTGTGTAATGTACCCTACCATTAAAGCAATCACACCTATAATATGGTACATATTTATGATTCTGATGAACATTGTTTTAGGAGGATGTACTGTGTAATGTACCCTACCATTAAAAGCAATCACACCTATAATATGGTACATATTTATGATTCTGATGAACATTGTTTTAGGAGGATGTACTGTGTAATGTACCCTACCATTAAAGCAATCACACTTATAATATGGTACATATTTATGATTCTGATGAACATTGTTTTAGGAGGATGTACTTTGTAATGTACCCTACCATTAAAGCAATCACACTTATAATATGGTACATATTTATGATTCTGATGAACATTGTTTTAGGAGGATGTACTATGTAATGTACCCTACCATTAAAAGCAATCACACCTATAATATGGTACATATTTATGGTTCCCACTAAGCATTATAATGAGGGTGTACTATGTAATGTGCCCAAGTATATGGTAGCCATGCGTATGTTATGGTATGCTTTTATAGCTCCATATCCAATGAACAGTGTTATAGTAGTATTGCTTATTTTAGGAAAATGTGACTGTTTATATTTAGAATATCCAAACAGAGAGAAAACATTGAAATATGAACTATAGATATTGTCCTTAAAATCCGAATGCTGCTCTTTTACATTTATGTCCCCATTTTGTCATGTTCCGTTTAGATTTATAGAGGTGCCAGCTCTAGTCATTGAACTTGCCCCTCCTGTTTATGGTCTTTGGTTATCGTTATCTAAGAGATGATTGGCCACAGTTTTATTACCCGGTTTGAGCAAACAATAAAATAAAATATGAAATTAATTTGATGGAATAACAGAAATCTGAGCAAAGATATAGAATAGAACAATTTAAGTATTATGTCAAAGTTAATTTTTCATGTCACGTTGACCATGGCAGATTGTACTGTAAAAATATCAAAAACATTTTGCACTGTTACAGTTTTACATTCAACAAATCCCATTAGTGACTACCGGTAATCTAATAAAAACAACATTTGCACTCGGTGGACAAATTGATTTCAGTTTAGACTGGAACCATATTGTATACAGTAAAGACTGGTCAATTTATGCTATGGTTTACTACATTTAGAGATCAGAGGATGTCTTAAGAAATTTAAAGGAAAAATATATGGCAGGAAGAGTCTTTCTATCCCACTCAAGGGTTCCATAGACATTTCATCAACCACTATGGATTGTAACCACAGTCAAAAGAGCTTACCAGTCTCTTACTGACTAAGACCTTTCCTTTATGAAACTTAAATCCCATAAGGTTCGAGCTGTAGTTACCTCATGGGCCTGCCTTAATCACTCATCCTTGACAGATAACATGAAGGCAGCATTTTGGCATTCCCATACTAACCTTTCCTTTATGAAACTTAAATCCCATAAGGTTCAAGCTGTAGCTACCTCATGGGCCTGCCTTAATCACTTGTCCTTGAAGGATAACATGAAGGCAGTATTTTGGCATTCCCATACTAACCTTTCCTTTATGAAACTTAAATCCCATAAGGTTCTAGCTGTAGCTACCTCATGGGCCTGCCTTAATAACTCGTCCTTGAAGGATAACATGAAGGCAGTATTTTGGCATTCCCATACTAACCTTTCCTTTATGAAACTTAAATCCCATAAGGTTCTAGCTGTAGCTACCTCATGGGCCTGCCTTAATCACTCGTCCTTGACGGATAACATGAAGACAGCATTTTGGCATTCCCATACTAACCTTTCCTTCTTTTACCTGTGCTCTTTGTCACAACAAAGTGCTGGCATCTTTTCTCTGGGTCCCATCTTTATGGCACAATATATGTCCCTAAAAACTACCAACCTTCCATAACATGGATCTCTCCACCTATGATGAGTGCTTTCCATTTTCTCTGGGTTTTATTAGGTTAACAGAGCATCAGCCAACTCTCCTTCCTGAGAGATTCAGTTGCACTGACCTAAATGGAAAGTCACACTGACCTAAAATGGAAAGTCACACTGACCTAAATGGAAAGTCACACTGACCTAAATGGAAAGTCACACTGATCTAAGTGGAAAGTCACACTGATCTAAGTGGAAAGTCACACTGACCTAAATGGAAAGTCACACTGATCTAAGTGGAAAGTCACACTGATCTAAGTGGAAAGTCACACTGACCTAAATGGAAAGTCACACTGACCTAAATGGAAAGTCACACTGACCTAAAATGGAAAGTCGCACTGACCTAAATGGAAAGTCACACTGACCTAAATGGAAAGTCACACTGATCTAAATGGAAAGTCACACTGACCTAAATGGAAAGTCACACTGACCTAAATGGAAAGTCGCACTGACCTAAATGGAAAGTCACACTGACCTAAATGGAAAGTCACACTGATCTAAATGGAAAGTTGCACTGACCTAAATGGAAAGTCACATTGACCTAAATGGAAAGTCACACTGATCTAAACCTAAATGGAAAGTCACACTGACCTAAAATGGAAAGTCGCACTGACCTAAATGGAAAGTCACATTGACCTAAATGGAAAGTCACACTGATCTAAACCTAAATGGAAAGTCACACTGACCTAAATGGAAAGTCACAATGACATTGTTTCCATTGGATGACTATGATAGCTGGTTGCACCTGAATGGTAATAAAAATGATCTGACCTCAAATATGTCCATCACAATTAACATATTGGAAATCTGTCACAGATTTTCATGAAATGATGGACATATTAACACAGGTTTTTCGCTGATACTTTTCTAATGGCATCTAGTTTGTCCTAAAATATGTGCAGATCTTACATACAATATGTCTGCCAGAGTGGCTTATTAGAGAATTGTATCACTCAAGAATTCCTGGATATTCTTTTCTGACAAGATGGGCCTAAATTCCTTTGAGGGACACTTGTTATCCATTGTACATAATATAGATAAATCTACATCATCTAATGTAGGTGTCAAAAGTAAAACATATTTAAACATATGATACTGACCCCTAGAAGGCAATGAACAATCTGGCAAGCCAGTTTTGAAGTTGGCATCCACATAAATGCAGATAAGTATGTGTAAGGTAAGGTAAGTAATACGGGTGCTTTCAGGTGTAAGTAATACATTGCAGACAAACAAATAAATCAAACATGAGTACTCCCCACTTGGTGACATGATAGTGGAAATAAACTTGTGGCAAAATCAAGAGCAACAGATTGATCGGTCAGCGCTTTGCATGAAACAAGCCTTAATTTACCAGGCATATTTTGGACCTTTTTTTAGCAGATTGATTGGTCAGTGCTTTGCAAATCTTAATTTACCAGGCATATTTTGGACTGTGTTAGCAGTTTTATGTTGGTTAAAGTTATATGGAATGTATTTGTGTTGGTCTTGAAAGATGTGTCGATTGTGTCAAGTTGGCTATCCTAATGTGTTTGATGTATCAAGGTGTCAGTCTTGAGATGTGTCTGTTGTATCAAGGTGTCGGTGTTGAGATATGTCTGTTGTATATGGGTGTCAGTCTTGAGATGTGTCTGTTGTATCAAGGTGTCAGTCTTGAGATGTGTCTGTTGTATTTGGGTGTCAATCTTGAGATATGTCTGTTGTATCAAGGTGTCAGTCTTGAGATGTGTCTGTTGTATCAAGGTGTCAGTGTTGAGATATGTCTGTTGTATATGGGTGTCATTCTTGAGATATGTCTGTTGTTTCTGGGTGGCTGTCTTTAGATGTCTGTTGTATCTTTGTGTCAGTCTTGAGATATGTCTGTTGTATCAAGATGTCAGTCTTGAGATGTGTCTGTTGTATCAAGGTGTCAGTCTTGAGATGTGTCTGTTGTATCTTTGTGTCAGTCTTGAGATATGTCTGTTGTATCAAGGTGTCAGTCTTGAGATAAGTCTGCTGTATCAAGGTGTCAGTATTGAGATGTGTCTGTTGTATCTGGGTGGCTGTCTTTAGATGTCTGTTGTATCTTTGTGTCAGTCTTGAGATATGTCTGTTGTATCAAGGTGTTAGTCTTGAGATATGTCTGTTGTATCAAGGTGTCAGTCTTGAGATGTGTTTGATGTATCTGGGTGTATGTCTTTAGATGTCTGTTTTATCAAGTTGTCAGTCTGAACATGTACAGGTATATGTGTCTGTCATATCAAGATGTCTGTTTTATCAAGGTATCTATCGTGCAATTGCTTTTTTAATGGCTAAGGTGAAAATATATACCTGCATCATTTTGGAAAGTACCTGCAACTGACAGTGTTCAAAACAGGTAATTGCTCAGATTGGTTCAGGTTAAAATAGGTACCAGAATAAGATTTTAGTTTAATTATTGGTGTTATTCCATATTGTGTTCCATTTTACAAAATTCAAATTCTAGTATCTGCTTTGTATGACAGTTCGGCTCAAGGAATCTTTAACTCTTGTGACCTCTAATGTGTTAAGGTCATTTGCCAAAAAGTCAGCATTTTAGAAAAACAAAAAATTAGGTCTTGGGCAATAATATCAAAGGATCAAGACAGATGTATCTGGGGATGATATTTATATTTATGGAGTAATTATAAAACAACAAAAAGATGTTCTTGTTAGAAATTAGGAAGCCAAATAGACATACTAAATTTGTTTTTTGTTGTCGGAAATGTAAAATCAACACAGAATCTAAATTGGATAGACATATGATATTGGTGTACTTAATTAATCCAAATAATGAAAGGCAAATTTATCCAATTCTATCCATCGTTCCCTTTGGGATGTCCAGTGGTTAAAAGCTGATTATCTGACTGGAAAAATAAGGAATGATCTGCACATTATTTTGAATTATTAAAGACAAACTGCCAGTGATATACAACACCCTATGCATCACAATATAATGACATTATTCCGAGCCAAATTTTCAAAGCCTGTTGAATGTAAGCATACTTTTAGGTAGAAATGTATGTTGGACATGGATAATAATTGGAATACAGAGGTCAGTAGGTAAATAGCACAGATGATTAATAATAATAATAATAATAATAATAATAATAATAATAATAATAATAATAATAATAACTAAAGATAATAACTAAAACTAATAATAATAATAATAATGATGATGATGATAATAATAATAATAATAATAATAATAATAATAATAACTAATAATAATAACTAAAAATAATATGAAATAGATCACTGTAAAGAATGTAATAGGATTAATTTCATTTATAACTTGCAATTTTCCTGAAGAAAATGTTCTTAAGCAAGACTTTTTATTTCCACATTACTTGTAATGAATGGTCAAGTACATGGTGTTACAAATTCTTTAATATTATAAATTCCTTTTATATTCCCTTCCCTGCCTCAAAGATATATATCAAAAGATAACTTCATCATGCTAAACAAACTTGTTATTATTTTAAGTGATTTTTAGTAAAACCTAAATATCTTATATTTATTGGAGAATTAATACAGAGTGCATCATTATGTCGTCTGCACATCAGCTTGCTTGAACTGAAGTGAATCAAATGACGTTTTAAATCTTTATAACCAAAATGAAACTGTCTCAGAAGGTTTCATTTGATGAATTTCCTCATAATCTTGACTTTATTGAGATACCAGTCAGTGGATAATGAATGATACCAGTCTGTGCATGATGAAGGATACCGGTTTATGGATAATAAATGATACCAGTCTGTTCATGATGAAGGATACCAGTCTGTGAATACTGAATGATACCAGTCTTTGTATGATGAAGGATACCTGTCTGTGAATACTGAATGATACCAGTCTGTGTATGACGAAGGATACCAGTCTGTGCATGATGAAGGATACCAGTCTGCATTTGATGAAGGATACTGATCTGTGGATACTGAATGATACCAGTATGTGCATGATAAAGGATACCAGTCTATGGATATTGAATGATACCAGTCTGTGTATGATGAAAGATACCGGTCTGTGGATACTGAATGATACTGGTCTGTGTATGATGAAGAAATACTGGTCTGTGTATGATGAAGGATGCCAGTCTGTGCATGATGAAGGATACTGGTCTGTGGATACTGAATGATACCAGTCTGTCTTAACACTTATGATATTTGCTGCTATTTTTTTTAAAACTTCAAATACCAAAACAGGATGCACAGATCCCTAACTATTATACTGTTCCATGGGCTATAATAATGTACTATGATACAGAGATCCCTCACTATAACACTGTTAAAGGGGATGCAATAATGTACTATGATACAGAGATCCCTCACTATAACACTGTTAAAGGGGATGCAATAATGTACTATGATACAGTGATCCCTCACTCTAACACTGTTAAAGGGGATGTAAAATAATGTACTAGGATACAGAGATCCCTCACGATAACACTGTTAAAGGGTATGTAAAATAATGTACTATGATACAGAGATCCCTCACTATAACACTGTTAAAGGGTATGTAAAATAATGTACTAGGATACAGAGATCCCTCACTCTAACACTGTTAAAGGGGATGTAAAATAATGTATTAGGATACAAAGATCCCTCACTATAACACTGTTAAAGGGTATGTAAAATAATGTACTAGGATACAGAGATCCCTCACTCTAACACTGTTAAAGGGGATGTAAAATAATGTATTAGGATACAAAGATCCCTCACTATAACACTGTTTAAGGGGATGTAAAATAATGTACTATGATACAGAGATCCCTCACTATAACACTGTTAAAGGGTATGTAAAATAATGTACTATGATACAGAGATCCCTCACGATAACACTGTTAAAGGGGATGTAAAATAATGTACTATGATACAGAGATCCCTCACTATAACACTGTTAAAGGGTATGTAAAATAATGTACTAGGATACAGAGATCCCTCACTATAACACTGTTAAAGGGGATGTAAAATAATGTATTAGGATACAAAGATCCCTCACTAAAACACTGTTAAAGGGTATGTAAAATAATGTACTATGATACAGAGATCCCTCACTCTAACACTGTTAAAGGGTATGTAAAATAATGTACTAGGATACAGAGATCCCTCACTATAACACTGTTAAAGGGTATGTAAAATAATGTACTAGGATACAGAGATCCCTCACTATAACACTGTTAAAGGGTATGTAAAATAATGTACTATGATACAGAGATCCCTCACTCTAACACTGTTAAAGGGTATGTAAAATAATGTACTATGATACAGAGATCCCTCACTATAACACTGTTAAAGGGTATGTAAAATAATGTACTATGATACAGAGATCCCTCACTCTAACACTGTTAAAGGGTATGTAAAATAATGTACTATGATACAGAGATCCCTCACTATAACACTGTTAAAGGGGATGTAAAATAATGTACTAGGATACAGAGATCCCTCACTATAACACTGTTAAAGGGGATGTAAAATAATGTACTAGGATACAGAGATCCCTCACTATAACACTGTTAAAGGGGATGTAAAATAATGTACTATGATACAGAGATCCCTCACTAAAATTCTGTTAAAGGAGATGTAAAATAATGTACTATGATACAGAGATCCCTCACTATAACACTGTTAAAGGGGATGTAAAATAATGTACTAGGATACAGAGATCCCTCACTCTAACACTGTTAAAGGGTATGTAAAATAATGTACTAGGATACAGAGATCCCTCACTCTAACACTGTTAAAGGGTATGTAAAATAATGTACTATGATACAGAGATCCCTCACTATAACACTGTTAAAGGGGATGTAAAATAATGTACTAGGATACAGAGATCCCTCACTATAACACTGTTAAAGGGGATGTAAAATAATGTACTAGGATACAGAGATCCCTCACGATAACACTGTTAAAGGGGATGTAAAATAATGTACTAGGATACAGAGATCCCTCACGATAACACTGTTAAAGGGGATGTAAAATAATGTACTAGGATACAGAGATCCCTCACGATAACACTGTTAAAGGGGATGTAAAATAATGTACTAGGATACATGACTCCAGCACTATAACACTGTTAAAGGGTATGTAAAATAATGTACTAGGATACAGAGATCCCTCACGATAACACTGTTAAAGGGGATGTAAAATAATGTACTAGGATACAGAGATCCCTCACGATAATACTGTTAAAGGGGATGTAAAATAATGTACTAGGATACAAAGATCCCTCACTAAAACACTGTTAAAGGGTATGTAAAATAATGTACTAGGATACAGAGATCCCTCACTATAACACTGTTAAAGGGGATGTAAAATAATGTACTAGGATACAGAGATCCCTCACTATAACACTGTTTAAGGGGATGTAAAATAATGTATTAGGATACAGAGATCCCTCACTATAACACTGTTAAAGGGGATGTAAAATAATGTACTAGGATACAAAGATCCCTCACTAAAACACTGTTAAAGGGTATGTAAAATAATGTACTAGGATACAGAGATCCCTCACTATAACACTGTTAAAGGGTATGTAAAATAATGTACTAGGATACAGAGATCCCTCACTATAACACTGTTAAAGGAGATGTAAAATAATGTACTAGGATACAGAGATCCCTCACTATAACACTGTTTAAGGGGATGTAAAATAATGTATTAGGATACAGAGATCCCTCACTATAACACTGTTAAAGGGGATGTAAAATAATGTACTAGGATACAGAGATCCCTCACTATAACACTGTTAAAGGGGATGTAAAATAATGTACTAGGATACAGAGATCCCTCACTATAACACTGTTAAAGGGGATGTAAAATAATGTACTAGGATACAGAGATCCCTCACTATAACACTGTTTAAGGGGATGTAAAATAATGTATTAGGATACAGAGATCCCTCACTATAACACTGTTAAAGGGGATGTAAAATAATGTACTAGGATACAGAGATCCCTCACTATAACACTGTTTAAGGGGATGTAAAATAATGTATTAGGATACAGAGATCCCTCACTATAACACTGTTAAAGGGTATGTAAAATAATGTACTATGATACAGAGATCCCTCACTATAACACTGTTAAAGGGTATGTAAAATAATGTACTATGATACAGAGATCCCTCACGATAACACTGTTAAAGGGGATGTAAAATAATGTACTAGGATACAGAGATCCCTCACTATAACACTGTTAAAGGGTATGTAAAATAATGTATTAGGATACAGAGATCCCTCACTATAACACTGTTAAAGGGTATGTAAAATAATGTACTATGATACAGAGATCCCTCACGATAACACTGTTAAAGGGGATGTAAAATAATGTACTAGGATACAGAGATCCCTCACTATAACACTGTTAAAGGGGATGTAAAATAATGTACTATGATACAGAGATCCCTCACTATAACACTGTTAAAGGGGATGTAAAATAATGTACTAGGATACAGAGATCCCTCACTATAACACTGTTAAAGGGGATGTAAAATAATGTACTAGGATACAGAGATCCCTCACTAAAACACTGTTAAAGGGTATGTAAAATAATGTACTATGATACAGAGATCCCTCACTATAACACTGTTAAAGGGGATGTAAAATAATGTACTAGGATACAGAGATCCCTCACTATAACACTGTTAAAGGGGATGTAAAATAATGTACTATGATACAGAGATCCCTCACTATAACACTGTTAAAGGGTATGTAAAATAATGTACTATGATACAGAGATCCCTCACTATAACACTGTTAAAGGGGATGTAAAATAATGTACTATGATACAGAGATCCCTCACTATAACACTGTTAAAGGGTATGTAAAATAATGTACTATGATACAGAGATCCCTCACTAAAATTCTGTTAAAGGAGATGTAAAATAATGTACTATGATACAGAGATCCCTCACTAAAATTCTGTTAAAGGAGATGTAAAATAATGTACTATGATACAGAGATCCCTCACTATAACACTGTTAAAGGGGATGCAATAATGTACTATGATACAGAGATCCCTCACTATAACACTGTTAAAGGGGATGTAAAATAATGTACTATGATATAGAGATCCCTCACTATAACACTGTTAAAGGGGATGTAAAATAATGTACTATGATACAGAGATCCCTCACTAAAATTCTGTTAAAGGAGATGTAAAATAATGTACTATGATACAGAGATCCCTCACTATAACACTGTTAAAGGGGATGTAAAATAATGTACTAGGATACAGAGATCCCTCACTCTAACACTGTTAAAGGGTATGTAAAATAATGTACTATGATACAGAGATCCCTCACTATAACACTGTTAAAGGGGATGTAAAATAATGTACTAGGATACAGAGATCCCTCACTATAACACTGTTAAAGGGGATGTAAAATAATGTACTAGGATACAGAGATCCCTCACTATAACACTGTTAAAGGGGATGTAAAATAATGTACTAGGATACAGAGATCCCTCACGATAACACTGTTAAAGGGGATGTAAAATAATGTACTAGGATACAGAGATCCCTCACGATAACACTGTTAAAGGGGATGTAAAATAATGTACTAGGATACAAAGATCCCTCACTAAAACACTGTTAAAGGGGATGTAAAATAATGTACTATGATACAGAGATCCCTCACTATAACACTGTTAAAGGGTATGTAAAATAATGTACTAGGATACAGAGATCCCTCACGATAACACTGTTAAAGGGTATGTAAAATAATGTACTAGGATACAGAGATCCCTCACTATAACACTGTTAAAGGGTATGTAAAATAATGTATTAGGATACAGAGATCCCTCACTATAACACTGTTAAAGGGTATGTAAAATAATGTACTATGATACAGAGATCCCTCACGATAACACTGTTAAAGGGGATGTAAAATAATGTACTAGGATACAGAGATCCCTCACTATAACACTGTTAAAGGGGATGTAAAATAATGTACTAGGATACAGAGATCCCTCACTAAAACACTGTTAAAGGAGATGTAAAATAATGTACTATGATACAGAGATCCCTCACTAAAATTCTGTTAAAGGAGATGTAAAATAATGTACTATGATACAGAGATCCCTCACTAAAATTCTGTTAAAGGAGATGTAAAATAATGTACTATGATACAGAGATCCCTCACTATAACACTGTTAAAGGGGATGCAATAATGTACTATGATACAGAGATCCCTCACTATAACACTGTTAAAGGGGATGTAAAATAATGTACTATGATACAGAGATCCCTCACTATAACACTGTTAAAGGGGATGTAAAATAATGTACTATGATACAGAGATCCCTCACTAAAATTCTGTTAAAGGAGATATAAAATAATGTACTATGATACAGAGATCCCTCACGATAACACTGTTAAAGGGTATGTAAAATAATGTACTATGATACAGAGATCCCTCACTATAACACTGTTAAAGGGGATGTAAAATAATGTACTAGGATACAGAGATCCCTCACGATAACACTGTTAAAGGGGATGTAAAATAATGTACTAGGATACAGAGATCCCTCACTATAACACTGTTAAAGGGTATGTAAAATAATGTACTAGGATACAGAGATCCCTCACTATAACACTGTTAAAGGGGATGCAATAATGTACTATGATACAGAGATCCCTCACTATAACACTGTTAAAGGGGATGTAAAATAATGTACTATGATACAGAGATCCCTCACGATAACACTGTTAAAGGGTATGTAAAATAATGTACTATGATACAGAGATCCCTCACTATAATACTGTTAAAGGGGATGTAAAATAATGTACTATGATACAGAGATCCCTCACTATAACACTGTTAAAGGGTATGTAAAATAATGTACTATGATACAGAGATCCCTCACTAAAATTCTGTTAAAGGAGATGTAAAATAATGTACTATGATACAGAGATCCCTCACTAAAATTCTGTTAAAGGAGATGTAAAATAATGTACTATGATACAGAGATCCCTCACTATAACACTGTTAAAGGGGATGCAATAATGTACTATGATACAGAGATCCCTCACTATAACACTGTTAAAGGGGATGTAAAATAATGTACTATGATATAGAGATCCCTCACTATAACACTGTTAAAGGGGATGTAAAATAATGTACTATGATACAGAGATCCCTCACTAAAATTCTGTTAAAGGAGATGTAAAATAATGTACTATGATACAGAGATCCCTCACTATAACACTGTTAAAGGGGATGTAAAATAATGTACTAGGATACAGAGATCCCTCACTCTAACACTGTTAAAGGGTATGTAAAATAATGTACTATGATACAGAGATCCCTCACTATAACACTGTTAAAGGGGATGTAAAATAATGTACTAGGATACAGAGATCCCTCACTATAACACTGTTAAAGGGGATGTAAAATAATGTACTAGGATACAGAGATCCCTCACTATAACACTGTTAAAGGGGATGTAAAATAATGTACTAGGATACAGAGATCCCTCACGATAACACTGTTAAAGGGGATGTAAAATAATGTACTAGGATACAGAGATCCCTCACGATAACACTGTTAAAGGGGATGTAAAATAATGTACTAGGATACAAAGATCCCTCACTAAAACACTGTTAAAGGGGATGTAAAATAATGTACTATGATACAGAGATCCCTCACTATAACACTGTTAAAGGGTATGTAAAATAATGTACTAGGATACAGAGATCCCTCACGATAACACTGTTAAAGGGTATGTAAAATAATGTACTAGGATACAGAGATCCCTCACTATAACACTGTTAAAGGGTATGTAAAATAATGTATTAGGATACAGAGATCCCTCACTATAACACTGTTAAAGGGTATGTAAAATAATGTACTATGATACAGAGATCCCTCACGATAACACTGTTAAAGGGGATGTAAAATAATGTACTAGGATACAGAGATCCCTCACTATAACACTGTTAAAGGGGATGTAAAATAATGTACTAGGATACAGAGATCCCTCACTAAAACACTGTTAAAGGAGATGTAAAATAATGTACTATGATACAGAGATCCCTCACTAAAATTCTGTTAAAGGAGATGTAAAATAATGTACTATGATACAGAGATCCCTCACTAAAATTCTGTTAAAGGAGATGTAAAATAATGTACTATGATACAGAGATCCCTCACTATAACACTGTTAAAGGGGATGCAATAATGTACTATGATACAGAGATCCCTCACTATAACACTGTTAAAGGGGATGTAAAATAATGTACTATGATACAGAGATCCCTCACTATAACACTGTTAAAGGGGATGTAAAATAATGTACTATGATACAGAGATCCCTCACTAAAATTCTGTTAAAGGAGATATAAAATAATGTACTATGATACAGAGATCCCTCACGATAACACTGTTAAAGGGTATGTAAAATAATGTACTATGATACAGAGATCCCTCACTATAACACTGTTAAAGGGGATGTAAAATAATGTACTAGGATACAGAGATCCCTCACGATAACACTGTTAAAGGGGATGTAAAATAATGTACTAGGATACAGAGATCCCTCACTATAACACTGTTAAAGGGTATGTAAAATAATGTACTAGGATACAGAGATCCCTCACTATAACACTGTTAAAGGGGATGCAATAATGTACTATGATACAGAGATCCCTCACTATAACACTGTTAAAGGGGATGTAAAATAATGTACTATGATACAGAGATCCCTCACGATAACACTGTTAAAGGGTATGTAAAATAATGTACTATGATACAGAGATCCCTCACTATAATACTGTTAAAGGGTATGTAAAATAATGTACTAGGATACAGAGATCCCTCACTATAGAACTGTTAAAAGGGATGTTAAATAATGTACTAGGATACAGAGATCCCTCACGATAACACTGTTAAAGGGTATGTAAAATAATGTACTATGATACAGAGATCCCTCACTATAACACTGTTAAAGGGGATGCAATAATGTACTATGATACAGAGATCCCTCACTATAACACTGTTAAAGGGGATGCAATAATGTACTATGATACAGAGATCCCTCACTATAACACTGTTAAAGGGGATGTAAAATAATGTACTATGATACAGAGATCCCTCACGATAACACTGTTAAAGGGTATGTAAAATAATGTACTATGATACAGAGATCCCTCACTATAACACTGTTAAAGGGTATGTAAAATAATGTACTAGGATACAGAGATCCCTCACTATAGAACTGTTAAAAGGGATGTTAAATAATGTACTAGGATACAGAGATCCCTCACGATAACACTGTTAAAGGGGATGTAAAATAATGTACTAGGATACAGAGATCCCTCACTATAACACTGTTAAAGGGGATGCAATAATGTACTATGATACAGAGATCCCTCACTATAACACTGTTAAAGGGTATGTAAAATAATGTACTAGGATATAGAGATCCCTCACTATAACACTGTTAAAGGGGATGTAAAATAATGTACTATGATACAGAGATCCCTCACTATAACACTGTTAAAGGGTATTTAAAATAATGTACTAGGATACAGAGATCCCTCATGATAACACTGTTAAAGGGTATGTAAAATAATGTACAATGATACAGAGATCCCTCACTATAACACTGTTAAAGGGGATGCAATAATGTACTATGATACAGAGATCCCTCACGATAACACTGTTAAAGGGTATCTAAAATAATGTACTAGGATACAGAGATCCCTCACGATAACACTGTTAAAGGGGATGTAAAATAATGTACTATGATACAGAGATCCCTCACTATAACACTGTTAAAGGGGATGCAATAATGTACTATGATACAGAGATCCCTCACTATAACACTGTTAAAGGGGATGTAAAATAATGTACTAGGATACAGAGATCCCTCACTATCACACTGTTAAAGGGTATGTAAAATAATGTACTAGGATACAGAGATCCCTCACGATAACAGTGTTAAAGGGTATGTAAAATAATGTACTAGGATACAGAGATCCCTCACTATAACACTGTTAAATGGGATGTAAAATAATGTACTATGATACAGAGATCCCTCACTTTAGCACTGTTAAGGGGTATCTAAAATAATGTACTAGGATACAGAGATCCCTCACTATAACACTGTTAAAGGGGATGTAAAATAATGTACTAGGATACAGAGATCCCTCAATATAACACTGTTAAAGGGGATGTAAAATAATGTACTAGGATACAGAGATCCCTCACGATAACACTGTTAAAGGGGATGTAAAATAATGTACTAGGATACAGAGATCCCTCACTATAACACTGTTAAAGGGGATGTAAAATAATGTCCTAGGATACAGAGATCCCTCACTATAACACTGTTAAAGGGGATGTAAAATAATGTACTAGGATACAGAGATCCCTCACTATAACACTGTTAAAGGGTATGTAAAATAATGTACTAGGATACAGAGATCCCTCACTATAACACTGTTAAAGGGGATGTAAAATAATGTACTAGGATACAGAGATCCCTCACGATAACACTGTTAAAGGGGATGTAAAATAATGTACTATGATTCAGAGATCCCTCACTATAACACTGTTAAAGGGTATGTAAAATAATGTACTAGGATACAGAGATCCCTCACTATAACACTGTTAAAGGGTATGTAAAATAATGTACTATGATACAGAGATCCCTCACGATAACACTGTTAAAGGGGATGTAATAATGTACTAGGATACAGAGATCCCTCACGATAACACTGTTAAAGGGGATGTAAAATAATGTACTATGATACAGAGATCCCTCACTATAACACTGTTAAAGGGTATGTAAAATAATGTACTAGGATACAGAGATCCCTCACTAAAACACTGTTAAAGGGGATGTAAAATAATGTACTAGAATACAGAGATCCCTCACTATAACACTGTTAAAGGGGATGTAAAATAATGTACTAGGATACAGAGATCCCTCACTATAACACTGTTAAAGGGTATGTAAAATAATGTACTAGGATACAGAGATCCCTCACTATAACACTGTTTAAGGGGATGTAAAATAATGTACTAGGATACAGAGATCCCTCACGATAACACTGTTAAAGGGGATGTAAAATAATGTACTATGATTCAGAGATCCCTCACTATAACACTGTTAAAGGGTATGTAAAATAATGTACTAGGATACAGAGATCCCTCACTATAACACTGTTAAAGGGTATGTAAAATAATGTACTATGATACAGAGATCCCTCACGATAACACTGTTAAAGGGGATGTAATAATGTACTAGGATACATGACTCCAGCACTATAACACTGTTAAAGGGGATGTAATAATGTACTAGGATACAGAGATCCCTCACTATAACACTGTTAAATGGTATGTAAAATAATGTACTATGATACAGAGATCCCTCACGATAACACTGTTAAAGGGTATGTAAAATAATGTACTATGATACAGAGATCCCTCACTATAACACTGTTAAAGGGGATGCAATAATGTACTATGATACAGAGATCCCTCACTATAACACTGTTAAAGGGTATCTAAAATAATGTACTAGGATACAGAGATCCCTCACTATAACACTGTTAAAGGGGATGTAAAATAATGTACTATGATACAGAGATCCCTCACTATAACACTGTTAAAGGGTATTTAAAATAATGTACTAGGATACAGAGATCCCTCACGATAACACTGTTAAAGGGTATGTAAAATAATGTACTATGATACAGAGATCCCTCACTATAACACTGTTAAAGGGGATGCAATAATGTACTATGATACAGAGATCCCTCACGATAACACTGTTAAAGGGTATGTAAAATAATTTACTAGGATACAGAGATCCCTCACGATAACACTGTTAAAGGGGATGTAAAATAATGTACTATGATACAGAGATCCCTCACTATAACACTGTTAAAGGGGATGCAATAATGTACTATGATACAGAGATTCTTCACTATAACACTGTTAAAGGGGATGTAAAATAATGTACTAGGATACAGAGATCCCTCACTATCACACTGTTAAAGGGTATGTAAAATAATGTACTAGGATACAGAGATCCCTCACGATAACACTGTTAAAGGGTATGTAAAATAATGTACTAGGATACAGAGATCCCTCACTATAACACTGTTAAATGGGATGTAAAATAATGTACTATGATACAGAGATCCCTCACTTTAGCACTGTTAAGGGGTATCTAAAATAATGTACTAGGATACAGAGATCCCTCACTATAACACTGTTAAAGGGGATGTAAAATAATGTACTAGGATACAGAGATCCCTCACTATAACACTGTTAAAGGGGATGTAAAATAATGTACTAGGATACAGAGATCCCTCACGATAACACTGTTAAAGGGGATGTAAAATAATGTACTAGGATACAGAGATCCCTCACTATAACACTGTTAAAGGGGATGTAAAATAATGTACTAGGATACAGAGATCCCTCACTATAACACTGTTAAAGGGTATGTAAAATAATGTACTAGGATACAGAGATCCCTCACTATAACACTGTTAAAGGGGATGTAAAATATTGTACTAGGATACAGAGATCCCTCACGATAACACTGTTAAAGGGGATGTAAAATAATGTACTATGATTCAGAGATCCCTCACTATAACACTGTTAAAGGGTATGTAAAATAATGTACTAGGATACAGAGATCCCTCACTATAACACTGTTAAAGGGTATGTAAAATAATGTACTATGATACAGAGATCCCTCACGATAACACTGTTAAAGGGGATGTAATAATGTACTAGGATACAGAGATCCCTCACGATAACACTGTTAAAGGGGATGTAAAATAATGTACTATGATACAGAGATCCCTCACTATAACACTGTTAAAGGGTATCTAAAATAATGTACTAGGATACAGAGATCCCTCACTATAACACTGTTAAAGGGGATGTAAAATAATGTACTAGGATACAGAGATCCCTCACTATAACACTGTTAAAGGGGATGTAAAATAATGTACTAGGATACAGAGATCCCTCACTATAACACTGTTAAAGGGTATGTAAAATAATGTACTAGGATACAGAGATCCCTCACTATAACACTGTTAAAGGGGATGTAAAATAATGTACTATGATACAGAGATCCCTCACGATAACACTGTTAAAGGGGATGTAAAATAATGTACTATGATTCAGAGATCCCTCACTATAACACTGTTAAAGGGTATGTAAAATAATGTACTAGGATACAGAGATCCCTCACTATAACACTGTTAAAGGGTATGTAAAATAATGTACTATGATACAGAGATCCCTCACGATAACACTGTTAAAGGGGATGTAATAATGTACTAGGATACATGAATCCAGCACTATAACACTGTTAAAGGGGATGTAATAATGTACTAGGATACAGAGATCCCTCACTATAACTCTGTTAAATGGTATGTAAAATAATGTACTAGGATACAGAGATCCCTCACTATAACACTGTTAAAGGGGATGTAATAATGTACTAGGATACAGAGATCCCTCACGATAACACTGTTAAAGGGGATGTAATAATGTACTAGGATACATGAATCCAGCACTATAACACTGTTCATTGAGCTTTAATGATATAAAAAGATACATAAATCCCTAATTATAATACTGTTCAATAGGTTGGCATAATATACAAATATACATAAATCTCATTATAACACTGTTCAATGGGCTATCATAATGTACAAAGATACCTGAATCACTCATTATAACACTGTTCAATTGGATGTCATAAGGTACAAAGATACCTGAATCACTCATTATAACACTGTTCAATTGGATGTCATAATGTACAAAGACACCTGAATCACTCATTATAACACTGTTCAATTGGATGTCATAATGTACTAAGATATATGAATCCATCATTATAACACTGTTCAATGGACTGTCATAATGTACAAAGATACATAAATCCCTCATTATAACAGTTCAGTGGGCTGTCATAATGTTCTAAGATACATAAATCCCTCATTATAACACTGTTCAGCGGGCTGTCATAATGTACAAAGATACATAAATCCCTCATTAAAACACTGTTCAGTGGGCTGGCATAATGTGCAGATATCCATGAATCCCTCACTATTACAGTGTTCAAGGGCAGTAATAATTTGCTACGATATAGAAATCCATCATTAATTTATAATAACACTATTCAAAGATATATAATAATGCACAAAAATGAAGAAATCCCTAAATATTACACTGTTCAATGGGCTGTAATAATGTACTAGGATAAAGAGTTCCCTCACTATAATACTGTTCAGTGGTCAATATTACAGTAAAACCTGTCTTGAGAGATCAATGCTTTGAGAGATCACTTCTATTTAGAGACCAGGGTCTCCATCTGTATGTTAGGGTGTTATGGCCTGTTATTGAGAGACCACCCTGTATGGGATTCATGACCAAATATGGTTATAATATGGAGTACATGGTGTTATTATGATACAATGTGATGAGATCCATGACCACACCCATCTTATACAAAGACCATGTCATACCTGGATACATCATACATATTATCACTGTTACATAATTTAATAGAATCCATGACCATACCCATCTTATACAAGGACCATGTTATACCTGGATACATCATATTATTACATATTATCACTGTTACATAATTTAATAGAATCCATGACCATACCCACCTTATACAAGGACCATGTTATACCTGGATACATCATATTGTTACATAGTATCACTGTTACATAATTTAATAGAATCCATGACCACACCCACCTTATATAAATGACCATGCTGTACTGGGGTATATTATTAATGTTATTATTATACTTGTATTATGTAATAGAGTCTAATGGAATCCATAACCATACCTCCTTTGGAATATTTTGAACTCATTCCATGAAATTCAGGATTGCATCATGTTAGATCAGATTATTCCAGACTATTGGAATTCATTTGGAACATTTATTACTTTTGGACTTGTGAGAGGGCCTTTGTGATTATTTTGGATTTAATTCACAATTCTGCAAGTGTCTCTTAAAATTTTCATTTTGTATTGTACAGAAATAAATAATTGATTTTACTTAAATTAATTGATCATTTCACTTTCTGTTACATTTTTTAAGACCTAGAGTTGTAATGGTGTATGCAAGACAGGATTCCTGTGACAGGTGCATGGCCAATAAGAAGTCATGCAATTCGTAATAATGTAATGTAGTGTTGTGAAAATTGACATACTTTGATGACACAGCTAATATCATGGCATTTTCAGGAAATGCACCATTAGAGTTTTTCAGTTTTTATATATATATATATATATATATATATATATATATAATTTACATGGCTTTAAAGTGTTGGTATAAAGCAATTTGATATTCAGATACTGTGGGTCTGTCAAATTGTGATCCACCTCATGGCACATTAGTTTGCATATATGAACATTGTTTCAATAGTAGGTTATTACTTATGTACTTTCTAGATCAGTGATAAATTTTAACTGAGTAATCTTTAGCAACATAGAATAATTGAGAAAAATATTAATAATCTCAGTTTTCTAAAAGAATTAAACATTGTACACAATTTCATGGAAATATGTGGAGTGATAGAGAGGCAGAATTTGGACCTGAAGAAACCCTTGAAACTGAACTTACACCAAGTAATCTACAAGAACATTGTTTATTGTAATGGTATGTGGACACTTTCCATGGGATTTTAATACACTTCAAAATACCAATGATACAAAGTCACAATAGCCTGTCAAGATTGCACAGTACATTTCTTGATTAGTAGACACAAATATTATAATCTATTTCTTGCATTGTTTGGAGCTCATTTTCTTCTTTTTTTGTCTTGAAAAAAATCTATAAGAAAGTTTGAAAAACATTATTTAACTTTAAAATGTCCAAAGGCCACTCCCCTCTTTCTCTCTGTCACGCTGTCGGTTGGTCATGCAGCAGACTAATTGACCAACAGAGAAACATATGGATGGACAACAATCAAAAATGCCTTTTGGCAAATCCCACCCACCACTACCATATCTCTCTCTCTCTCTCTCTCTCTCTCTCTCTCTCTCTCTCTCTCTCTCTCTCTCTCTCTCTCTCTCTATATATATATATATATATATATATATATATATATATATATATATATATATCATTATATTGCTGTCCTTGGAACCTATTATAATAAGGTATATGATACAGTATTCCCTCGTTATAATTCTGTATTTGGTAACCATTGGTACAATACATTATAGTGAGAATGCCTTAAAATGAATTACCTATTATAATACTCCCTCATTATAGTGCTGTCCTTGGAAACCATAGGGTATGCTGCCTTGTAATGAATCTGCTTTATAATGAACACCTGATACATTCACATAATTTTAAATGAGACCTACCTTATAACAGGAACTATGTTATAATAATGGGTGTTATAGTGAGAGAATGCAGTATCAAGAGTTGTGAATTTCAAGGGCAATGAAACTTATCACTTTTTCCGCAGACTGCAATTGGATCTTAGTGAGAAAAGTTTTGAATATCAACATCTGCAGAGCTTCTTCGATTTTCAGGTCACGTTTTGGATTCTGATGAGCTTTCATCTCCAGAATGACTTGAGTACCAATAGTCAAAACTCAATAAATCTGTCTCTGGACAATTTCTCCAAGGTTGCATTTTGAATTTGTTATTTACTGATGATTGGTCATGAATGCTTATGTATCAGCTGATCTAATGAGCTGAACTAGTTTTGGCAGAAGATTTTCTTTTTGACATCATTTTGGTTCAGTGCCATGATATAAAATTGTTTCACTAAATTGACAACTTTTATGCTGTACCATTTGTCATGGATTTTGTAATGTACCATTTGTCATGGATTTTGTAATGTACCATTTATCATGGATTTTGTAATGTACTGTTTGTTATGGACTTTCTGTTGTACCATTTTTGTGAATTTGTTTGGGTATCATTTGACATGGATTTTGAATTGTACCATTTGTCATTAATTTTGTGCTGTACCATTAAAATAATATCTGATTTTGTACTGTATCATTAGTCTTGGATTTTGTGCAGGACTATTTATCATGGATTCTGTGCTGTACCATTTGATGTGGATTTTGTGCTGTACCATTTGATGTGGATTTTGTGCTGTACCATTTGATGTGGATTTTGTGCTGTACCATTTGATGTGGATATTGTGCTGTACCCTTTGTCATGGATTTTGTGCTGTACTATTTGATGGGGATATTGTGTTGTACCCTTTGTCATGGATTTTGTGCTGTACCATTTGATGTGGATATTGTACTGTACCCCTTGTCATGGATTTTGTGCTGTACCCTTTATCCAAGACAAAGTACAAACCATTAGAGATTCGCTTAGCAACACAGTTTCAATTGACATGTCACCATACAGTTATCATACAGAATTTCAGCGACAGCCATTAGGAGTATTTGGACCTGTCTCTATGGATTTAGTATGGGCAGTCGTGATGAAGAATACACCAAAGTTGGGTGAACTTGATCCAACTCCAGCATCACTGCTGCTTGAGTGCTTAGATCCAATATTGCCTTCACTAACTGATATTATTAATAACACTCTCTCATCTGGGGAATTCCCATCATTTTTCAAAACTGCCACTGTGAAACCTCTGCTGAAGAAACCAACACTTGACCATAACGATTTAAAGAAGTACCGCCCAGTTTCTAGTCTCCCGTTCATATAAAAAATCTTAGAAAAAGTTGTTCTAACCCAACTTGTATCTCATTTGAATTCAGTCTTTTTAGCAATGTGCATTCTGCATATTATCGTCCATGACACAATACTGAAACTACTCTTCTGAAAGTATTTAATGACATTCTCTCTGCTTTGGATATTGGAAAGATTACAGTCCTCACCCTCCTTGATTTGTCTACAGCATTTGACACAAGAGACCATGATATATTACTTCACCATCTCCAGCATGTAAGTTGGCATTCAAAATACAGATTTACTGTGGTTTAAGTCCTACTAAGTCAACAGGACATAAATTGTATCTGCAAATGGATTACACTCCAGCCCAGTTGATCTATGTTGTGGTGTTTTAGAGGGGTCTTTTCTTGGACTTGTTCATTTCATTCTATACACTCAGTCACTCTCAACTGTCATAGATCATCACACAGTGTCTCACCAATTGTACACTGATGACACCCAAATATACAAGTCTAGCCACCCAACTGAAGTTGATGCTACCATCCAAGGAGTAGAGAGGTGCATTTCTGATGTGAAATCATGGATGACATGTAACAAACTGCAGATGAATGATGATAAAACTGAGGCCATTCTGATCGCAACACAAAGACTTTCTCATTCACATCCTTTACCTCAAGCAGTAAATATCAGCAACACCAACATTAAATTCACACAGTCAGTATGAATCCTAGGTGTTACTCTGGACAGTACTCTCACATTGCACCAACATGTCATGAACATATGCAAGCTACAATTTTTTTTATCTTGAATTGAGACTCATCAGCTCCATTCACAAATATCTTTCAGTTGATGCCACTAAAATAATTGTGTGTTCAATAGTATATTCAAGACTTTACTATTGTAATTCAATTCTGTCTGGTTCATCTCAATATCTACTCCAGAAACTTTAAAAAGTTCAAAACACAGCTGCTCAGATCATCTTTAGAGTACCACGATCAGAGCACATCTCCCCACTGCTCTGTACCCTACACTGGCTATCCATTTGATCCAGAATCAAACACAAAATTTGTTCTCTGTGCAATGTTTCACTGACGGACTCCAGTCCAACATACCTATCTGGCCTCACACATGTGTACACACCAGCAAAATGCTTATGCTCCTTTTCTGACAATCGTATACTCATTATTCCCATGATGAAAACTAAGTGATGGACAACATTCTTTGCATACAAGGGCCCCACAACGTGTAACAAATTGCTCATTGAAATTAGATACAAAGACAGTGATCCCTTTCAAGAGTGCTCTTCAAACTCAACTTTTTGACTGCAAAAACAAACTTAAAAACCAATAATGTTTCCTACCTTAACTTTTTTCAGCATTTTTTATGTTTTCTAATTTCATGGTGTTTGTTTTTGTTTTTTGTTTTTCATAGTCATATCATTATAGATGTAAAGCGCTTAGAGCTTCTAAAGATTAGGTGCTATACAAAGTCCTCATTATTATTATTATTATTATTACATGTATTATTATTATTATTATTATCTCCTTTTCAAAGGTCATGCAGATAACTGCTTTCCTTTCGAGGTCATGCAGGTAACTGCTTTCCTTTTGAGGTCATGCAGGTAACTGCTTTCCTTTCGAGGTCATGCAGGTAACTGCTTTCCTTTTGAGGTCATGCAGGTAACTGCTTTCCTTTCAGGTCATGCAGGTGACTGCTTTTGTCAGTGTCATGCTTGTTCCTCAGTTCTCCATTTTAAGGTCATGCAAGAAGGAAAGCATATTATTATATTGTTGTTACTTCACACTGTTCATTTTGTTTAAATTTTAATCCAAGCCATTGACTATTTAGTTAAACGAGGACTAATTTTGCCAAGAAATATTTTGAGTCTTTTGACCATAGCTTCCCATTGGTCTGATAAGACTCCATTTTGAATGTGATCTCTTAGTTTGATAAGACTCCATATTGACTCTGATCTCTTGGCCTGATTAGACTCTTTTGACTGATCTCTTGGTCTGATAAGACTCCATTTTGATTGTGATCTCTTGGTCTGATAAGACTCCATTTTCACTGTGATCTCTTGGCCTGATAAGACTCCAAATTGCCTGGTCTCTGGTGAATGAATGCAACTCTGGTATGGTAAGACACCATACTGACTTTCTCTCGGGTCTGAATGCAATTCTTGTCTGATAAGACTCCATATTGACTGACCACTCCGGTGGCCTATTGGTTAGAGCATCCACCCAGCTGAGTAATATCAAAGACTTATAAAAATGGCACTAACAGCTGCCTCGCTAGGTGCTCAGCATTAAGAGGTTAGTACTAGGAATTGTTGGCCTGATGTCAGAATAATGTGACTGGGTGGGACATCATGCTAAATGTATGTGGCATGCCCCAGTACTAGAATCACTATAAGCTGCAACAATGCAAACATCATAGTGATATGACTGAAAAATTGTTAAAGCTATGTTAAAAATCCAAATTTCTCTCACACACACACACACACACACACACACACACACACACACACACACACACACACACACCATATGGACTGGGATCTCTCAAGTCTGAATACAATTTTAGTCTGATTAGAATCCATATGGACTGTGATCTCTGGTGTATGGATGCAATTTTGGTCTGATAAAACTCCATATCGACTGTGATCTCTGAAGTTTGAATACAATTCTAGTCTGATTAGACTCCATATGAACTATGATCTCTCAAGTCTGAATACAATTCTAGTCTGATTAGACTCCATATGAACTGTGATCTCTCAAGTCTGAATACAATTCTAGTCTGATTAGAATCCATATGGACTGTGATCTCTCAAGTCTGAATACAATTCTAGTCTGATTAGACTCCATATGAACTGTGATCTCTCAAGTCTGAATACAATTCTAGTCTGATAAGACTCCATATGGACTGTATCTCTATGGTCTGAAAACAACTCTAGTCTGATAAGACTCCATATGAACTATGATCTCTCAAGTCTGAATACAATTCTAGTCTGATAAGACTCCATATGGACTGTGATCTCTCAAGTCAAAATACAATTCTAGTCTGATAAGACTCCATATTTATATACTGTATCTCTAGGGTCTGAATGCAGTTCTTCCAGAGTTCATTGTTCTTCTGTGTCATTGTCTTCTCCATGGAGTACCATAACTACTTGGGACCCAGATAAAATTGTCACTTTACTATTTACTTCTCATCTCTGTGGTTCTAGGTTCAATTTAAGATTTGCAACTGGCACTGGGTTGAATGGTTTCCTCACCCTGTATCAGTCACAGTAATTTTTTCTAAGGCAGCCTTATTATTTCATACAACTTTTCAAGTAAAATGAGAGACATTTACACATAATCAGTTGTTACATTTTATAGTTTTACCAGAGCAAAATCTTTCAAAAATTAGTGGGAATCTTTTATGAGATCAATTTAGCCAAAGTGGGATGTTTTATGCAAGAAACATCAATAACATCAAAGAGATATTGTTTATTTTAGCAAGTTCTCCATCTCTGCATTCTTCAAAGTGTCATGAATTCAAGGTCTCCTGATTTTCCCTAAATTAAAAGCCCACATCAAATCACCAGATGAACTGTCAAGAGCCATTATTACTATTAAATGTAAAAAAAATTGTGATAACATCAACATAAAATGAATAGATAAAATTTGACTGGCTCCATAGTTACTTTAAAAGTCAGTGAAAACAGTGCAAAGAGAGTAATATATGACACAGTCTAAGTATTGAAGCTCAGTTGACAACATGGTTTTGTTTGCACAATAATAGGTTAGTATCATCCATGTGTAATCATTGCCAGTATTGTATAAGGTGCCAGTCTCATTTCTGTCATGTCATTCATTGAAAAAGAGGTATATATATATACCTATGTATATATATATATATATATATATATATATATATATATATATATATATATATATATATATATTGTATTATGAATTACATTCCATTAATGAATCTAATTAAGAAAGAGTTTAGCTGGGTTTTGTTATAGTAAGAGTTTAACAAGTCTACGGTAAGTGACACAATTCCAGATTACTTAACTGTATCAAGCATCACATGTTCCCACCATTTGGACATTGGCTTATCTCTTTTTTAAGTGACAACCATTCAGTGACATGGGACAGCTTGTCTTTTACATCAATCTGTTCAGACCTCATTAATTATGACATATGTTCAACAACAAAAAAATATTTTTAAATAAATTGTTCTATTGGTAAACCTTTGAAATCCTGTTTAATTGTGGATTGAATTGCCATGGGATTTCCAGGTTTTGACAAAGAGCTAAGAATTTTCAATGTAAATCAATACGTTTTAATTTAATCAAATCAGGGATTACATGTTTTGCCTCACACAATTAATGGAGATTTCGTGTTTGGTGTCCATCCATGATTTGAAAACACAAGATAGAACCATATTGCTTGCTAAACAAGGGCTAATCAAATCTGTATGCAACTTGTTTTATATTTTTAATTAGTCTGACAATTTTGAAAATGATATAGAATTGTGGTTTTTTTAACAACTGATCACAGAAACTATAATTAAATGGTCATTTCATTGGAAGAGACCAATGCTTGGTCAAAGGAGTACCATCTATCTATATATATATATATATATACCTTCTTGTAAGTCAAGTCCATGAGCCACATACTGGGTCTGCAGATCTAGGTCTGTGCAGTTTGTTCAGGAATAATCAGTGAAACAATCTACATAGACCCAGATTTGCATGCACTTTATGCTATGGCAGATCACTATCTTTATTGTTTGCGGTTTGACTTAACTTATTAACATATGAGTATAGATGATTTTAGAAATGGCACTTGTTTTAATTAGATGGCCAAAACAATGGCTTTACTCAAGTCTTGTCATGCAGCTGTGCTTAATCTTTACCAAGTTTCAGTCCAAGAATTATAGGGAATAAATTTTGAACCCAGGAAAACACTGGTAAGAACCACTGATCAACAGAAAACTGCTGGCAGCTTTCTAACATACCCACATTGGCAAAGCCTGAGACTCAAACCCACATCATGACAGAGGTGAGGTGGCAGTAAAGTGTCTTGACCACTCGACCACCCTCTTTTAACACATTAACCCTTGGAGGTGTTTGCTGTTTAGAAATGCGAGTAGGAAACACATTTTGGGGACTATTTCTGAATACATCATAATGCATTGACTTCCTAGTAATTTTCCATTAGCCCAATGCCTAGTTGTGTTAAAAACGTTTTCCTTTGGTTATTTTGCTCGAGCATGAGCAAAAGGTGAAAAGTTATTGAACTTTTTTTCTTTCTTTTTTGTGTGCTTAACAGACCCATAATTTTGTATGGAAAAGACTCTTTATTAAAATTGTCCACTGCTACTTTTAGCACAGGTTCACCTGTGTGCACTTCAGACCAGTCTGCCTTAGATCTGAGGCCATAAAGTCTAAAACCTGGGCACAAAATCGGATTCCGACCACGGGTGAATTTTGGGTGGGGAAAAAATTGTTTTTTCCCTTTGTATTTTGCAGTGTGACTAAAATGTCCAGATTATTTGGTATCATTGTAGACCTAACTCTGTCGTCCTTTCTATAATACCACCCACTTTAGTGTATCATACATGTATATGTATATATATAGTGTATCAATGCTACAGAGCTTGGCAGTAGGCTTTTACATCCTACTATGTAAATGCGGCACTAGGGGTTAATGTGTTAATAGATATGCAAGTCTATTATTACTGAGATTTTTTAAATTTGTACATTTCTGTTTTTTAAAAAAAATAAGAATATACTGTACAGGTTAATATTGGTTCATACTGTTTGGAATATGTTCTATTTTTAGGCGATCACAAATTGTTGGATTTTTTAAAAAAAAAAACATTTATTAAATTTGCAAAACTTTTTAACACTAGTAAAATGAAAATATTTAAGTTAATATACAGTGTGGCTTTCTCACCCAGAAATAATTCTTTTTTGTTGCTGATAAATAAATCACCATTTGTTTTCATCAGTTATCCCAACACTTTATCAAAAGTCGAGGCATCAGTTACATAGTAATGCCTGTCCTTGCCTCGGAGTGTATATCACTGTCTGAGGTATAATTTTGTTGTTGTTGTTATTGTTGTTGTTGTTGTTGTAGTAGGGTTTAATGCCAGTTTTCAGCACAATATAGGCTATACATGGCAGCCAGTATTAATGGTGGAGGAAGAACCTGGAAAAAAAACCATAAAGAACTACCGACCAATGAAAATATATTGGCTTAAAATTTTGTTGTACTGCCTGACCTTGCATGAGTGCATATGGATGATGTTATATATATTTAATTTGTATTAATTGTTGGCTTTTTTCAATGACTGCATGTGATACATATCTGTATTTTGTACCTGACCTTGACCAAAATCAAATTATGTTGTACCTGATCAGAAACATATTACTCATTCTTCCCTTAACATCTGAAGCAGAATCAATGTTATTGTTCTGTTCAGTTTTTCGTTTGGGTCCAATTATTTATTAAAATATTGTTCACCAGAATTACAAAGTGCCCAATAATATTCTTGCACAAGAACATTAATATAATAAATTCTGACAAGGAGAGTTTGGATTATAATACTGATATATCAAAAGACGATTAACACATCATCACAATAGAGGCCATTGCCACATTATTCTAAGGAAATAAATTATTTTTTTAATATTTCAAATCTTGTTAGTTTTCACTCTTTTTTTTTACTCGGTTTGATATTTATTTTGGGGTCAAAGGCTGAAATGTCAAAATCAGAACAAAAGAAGAAATATTGCTTCTACACTATTTACTCAATTTTCCATTATCTATATTTACCACACATTGTAAATGGTTTGCACTTGTGGTATGAAAAATTTTCCATTTGGTCTGATTTATTGTTTTATGGTACAGTAACTTGAGTAAGTTACATAAGGTCAAGGCAGCCACAGTAAAGTGCCTTGCCCAAGGACACACAAGGACACAAAATAGTAAGCCAACCTGGGCTGGTTTGATTGTAGGTCAGTAGTTACAAAAAACCCTTTCAATTTTGAGGTTAAAATTAGGGCATAACCGATTAGCATTTTTCTACCGCTTTCCGATTTCGGATTTTGGGCATGAAATTTTTCTGATTCCGGATACGATTCGGTTAATCGGAAATGCTAAATCCGTATTTTTTTCTAAAAAATTTCATCTTTCGTTTCCGGGTTTCTGGTATCTGGTTTTGCCGTGACTAGCATGTTACTTAGTACTTTACCATATCCGGCTTCATTTCCGGTTTTCACCCATCGGTTCAAATAGATTGTCTCACAGCGTGGTTGTGTTGACCATATTGGACTTTTCTGACTTCTTATTTAACTTTATTAACGCACTATCGAATGACACGCAGTGTTAGACATGGTGCTATAGAAATTCAACTTTATTATTTTTATTATCCGAATCGGTCGTTCCTGCCTTGTCCGACTCCGATTAATCGGAAGTTCATACTATCCGGTGGAATCCGATTTCCGGATCAAAAGTCGATTATGCCCTAGTTAAAATGTCAAAGGTCAAGGATACTGACTGAAGGAAGAAAAATGGTTATACATGATGTGACTTCTTCATCATTGACGGCTACCACATTCTGTGAATGACTTAAAATTGGGCTAGGGAAGAACCTATTACTGTCAGGGTCAAAAGGTTAAAGGTCAAGGTTTATATAACATACACCTGGACTAAACTTTAGGTTTACACTTGGGGTGAGGGAGCAAATTATTTGGAGTTACAAGGTCAAAGATCAAAGTTAGTGTTATAAATGTAATTTTATTTATGTTGCTGATTCTTAAACACATATAATATGTCTTGCATGGCAATCTTTTGGATTTTTTCTATATTGCCACATGAAGGATTCAGGGTTATTGTTTGTCTCAGATGTCAGTAATTGGCTTTAGTGCTAAATGATGCAAGTATCAACACATATCAAACTGGCACCTCTGTCTCCCTGAAATTTTGTGCCTGAATTATAACATTGAAATTATTAAGCCCTGGCCACCTGATGATCATATATGCTATTACTGGGCATGAAAAGATAAATTTATACTTACATCATGATCTCAGTGTCTGTCCCAACAAAAATGGAGACGGCATTATAACTGCATTTTAACTTGGAAACTGTTGAAATACCCACTCTGTAACTATAGATAGACACACTGGGCATATACACCCAGTTGACATCAACTCCAGGTTTCATTCCTACCCATCAGGACTTAGCCCCTTGGTCATAATTTTGGAAGCTATTGAAATTCCTACCCTTTAACCATACATACATTTGCTTGCAAAACAGGTTTATGCATACAACTCACATTAAAAATTAGCTTGAAATTTACAATAGAAATTTAATTTGTGCCAGTGGAGTTCCATCCACTGCATCTGACATTAGCCCTAGGGTCCATCCTTAGCCCACATTTGACTTAGCCCTAGGGTCCATCCTTAGCCCCCATTTGACTTAGCCCTAGGGTCCATCCTTAGCCCTGTATCATAGCTTGGAAACTATGAATATCCACATTGTATAATCATGTACATACATTATTGGGCATGAACAGACATGCGTACAAATTGACATTTCCAATTTAAAAACAGCTCTAGTTTTCTGGGAGATACCAAGGAGGCTCATTTCGATATAATGTGGAATGATGGGGAAACATTCTATAACATGTAGGCTCATTTTTCGATATAATGTGGAATCATGGGGAAACATTCTATAACAAGTAGGCTCATTTTTTTATATAATGTGGAATCATGGGGAAACATTCCATAACAAGTAGGGTCATTTTTCGATATAATGTGGAATCATGAGGAAACATTCTACAACTAGGATGCTCATTTCGATATAATGTGGAATTATGGGGAAACATTCTACAAACACAGAATTGTAGCTGATATCTTAAAATTGTAGTTGACTCAGAGCATAAATTTTATTTGGAAATTCTGTGTTATTAAAATTTTATGAATTTCCTTGTACTTTTACAATAGCCCGTCAGGACAAGTGGTCTAGGAGGTTCACTGTGGCATCTCTCCTCTGCTGTGTGGGTTTTGAGTCTTGGGCTAATTCAGTATGGGTATGTGAGAAAGCTTGCCAGTAGCTTCTCATTGGTCAATGTTTAATCCCAGGCTTTTCCTGTTTTATCCTCAAACCAGATACAATAGCTCTGCTACATTTGGACTATCATATTCAAAAAATTGGTAATAAACTCATAATAACCAAGCAAGCAACAAATCTGCATGTTTAAGTTTTGCATTTGTGCAGTATTTTTCCAAGTGCCAATAAACAGTAAATGGTTTTATTGTTTATTCATGATAATTTTGAAAGTAAGGAGATGTCCCAGAAAGGAAAATCAAAACAAATATTGATTTTTAAACTAGCTCATTTTCTACTAGACATAATCTCCATAAAATATCACTAAATTATTTGAAAGAATGAAAGAGATGCTTTGAAAGTTGTTTTATCAGCAGAAATGTTGATAACGGTGAGGAAAAAAATGGTTCCTATCAAATGTGTTCTAATATTGACTGCATTGTGATTAGCAATTCAAAATGGGCAATCTATTGTTATTAAAATTACTCTCCATAATGCGCTGACTTCTAAACAAAAAGCCAAATGATGCATATCCTGTTGTTGTTGTTGTTGTTGTTGTAGGGTTTAAAGCCATTTTTCAACACACAATAGGCTATACTTGGTGGCCAGTATTAATGATGGTGGAAGAACCCAGGAAAACCCCAGAAAAAAAACCACAGACACACAAGAAGCTACTGGCAAGCTTATTCACATACCCACATTGGCTAAATCTGAGACTCGAACCCACGCAGACAGAGGTGAGATGGCAATGATCCATAATGGAGAGCGCTTTAGACCACTCGTCCACTCACGGCCCCCTGCATATCCTGTAAGCAATCATAAGTTTCATTTGCAAATGAGAGCAGTTGTCATTTTGTCTGTCTGTCTGGACATCCATGTGTCCATCCCATGCTAATTCATTAGCACAAATTTTCAAACACCTCTTGATTTAGACCAATCAAAAGTCAGTATGTTTCTTTTCATATGTATGTGATAACAACTATTGCAAGTTTAAACTTCATCTCAAACAAGCATATATATATATATATATATATATATATATATATATATATAATCAGTGCTTGTTCTTTTCCTTAAAACTTTTACTGGACATAAGGGCTCATGAAACAGCTGAAAAGACCATTTATTGTATTGGATTAAGAATTTTGATTGATAGGAACCCAGCCTCAAAGTGATCTAAATGCAGATGACTATAATAATGCCCTCAAGACACGACAATTCTGCTAATTCTATGAAGAAATTATCACATTGTATTTGAAGGTCATGCAGATGTTTACTTGTGACATTGGGATGTTTTTTTTTTTCTTTCTATATCTCACCTGTAAATGGGATATTATGATATCTCGCTCTGATCATTATTACATTTCCTATTAGGTGGACGTTTATGAAACTTTGTAGTTATTTTGGCTCTGTGATAACCATCCCTATGAGGCATGTCATTCTTGGCTCCAGCCCCTTGGTCCACATGATGGTGTCAAATATCAAACGTACAAAATGTTCTAGTTAGGTTGCATTTGTGATAAGCATCTGTGAGTCGGGTGTCATTTTATGGTCCGCATGATGGGATCAAAGGAGAAGTTGTTAAAAACATTGCACTTACAATGACGATTTTAAATATTTTCTGATAAAATTTCATTTAGAGATAGTAACAGCAGGTACTTGTATCAATGGGTGCAGATGGTACATTATGACATCTGGGTCACTGTATGGGGGAGGGTGTTTGTGTTTGGAGATTCGACTTGAAATATGCAATAGAAGCATGCATATTTTTGATTGCAAGCCATTGCTTTTACTTTTGTTTAATGCTTGATATATAAATCAGAATATAGCCTGAGCATATTCAAGATAAAAAGGTTGAAAATCATGTTTAAAGACAAACTTTAACATATCTAGACTCACATCATCTAATAAGAGATAGCTTCACATGACAATCAAACTAGTTATTTAAAGCACAGTCAACATGAATGATTACATGTATGGATAATTACATGTATGGATGAGTACATGTATATAAGATTACATATATTGATGATTATATGTAAGGATGATTACATGTTTATATGATTATATGTATGAATGATTACATGTAAGGATGATTACATGTATGAATGATTACATGTATGGATGATTATATGTATGAATGATTACATGTAAGGATGATTACATGTATGAATGATTACATGTATGGATGATTATATGTATGGATGATTACATGTATGGATGATTACATGTATGAATGATTACATGTATGGATGATTATATGTATGGATGATTACATGTAAGGATGATTACATGTATGAATGATTACATGTATGGATGACTAAGTCTTTACATTATTTGAAAATATAATAGTATCTACTGCTGTCAACAATGGGATGCTGAGAGTTTAAATACCCAGTAAAGTATTCTCCTGAAACTAAAAGCACTTTGATATCCAATTTTAGAACAGTAAGCAAGTTAATGTTAAATGTAATTAAATCATGGGGTCATCTCAAAGTGTTACTGATTGAAATTTACATTATCACCTTTGTCTCTTTTCTTGCTCTCACTCACTGTCTCATAAAATAAAATAATAAAAGGATGAGCCTTCTTTCTTTTTACCTACATGGTAAATACATACTATTGGTAGAAGTGTAGGTAAAGTATAATTAGAATCTTTCACCATCAGAGTCAAACTTATCTCATTATAACTTAAGTTCAAAATGAGTCTAAACAGGCAGAAGGGCTGTGGAATCTATATTATATGAGAGCCATTCTCGTTAGAATACTTCTGTTAATTACTGGTTTTAATTGTCTTATATTGAGTATGAATCTATTCCACCATCACTAAATTTATGTAAACCTATCAGTGATTTAAATTTACTGTAAACCTCGATTTGGAATTATACTGTAAACTAGATACAAAAAAATAATCAAGTGTTTATAGTTAAAAAAATTTAGATGCCCTTTTTCTTGTATCAACTTCATTTTCCATAGGCTGGAAGCATGTAGCTCCATTGTGTCTGGTTTTCTTTCTGCTACAGTATTTATTTTTTCTCCGTCTCCTTCATTAAACTAATCCCATCTATTCACATGGTTTTTCCACTAAATACATTTCTTCTAAATGGATATGGGTCTTTGTAATGCAGTTACATCAATTTCTATGGTAACAGCTGCATTTGTTCAAATAAGTATACCTTATTCCTTTGTACTATTCATAAACTCAAAAACAAAACTTGACACTTTTCAAAACGTTTAGCTTTGATTATCCAAGTATTCTCAAATGCTTGACAGTACTTTTCATTTTTTTTTATATTTCCTGTAACCTGGCTGGTCATAGGAACACCACTGATGGACCATTTTGCCTTATTCACTACTGCTGTTTGGACTTTGCAAGTTTATGCCTGTCGACTCTTTGATGTTATCTTCCTATCTCTTCTTCTGATGCTAGCTTCCCAACTCTTCTTCTGTCTGCCTCATTTTCTCATTCCTCCTACTGTGCCCTGTAGGATTGTCTTTGACAGGCCATATGAGCATGAGACATGAACATACCATCTTTGTTCACATTTCTTTACAGTGGTGAGCAAGTCTTCAAATGGTCCAATTGCCTCTTGGATTCTAATGCACCTCATTAGAGATGTGGACAAAGTATGCGATGTTCAGGATCCTTTGGTAACATCTCATCTCTTTGTCATGAATTCTTCTCACTAGTTCTGTTGTCAGGGTCCGTGTCTCAACATGCATTGAGGAATATGGACATAATGAGGGAGCACATGATCTTGAACTCCATTGTGATGTTGCTGTCCTTCCAGATGGGCTTCTGCCTAGCCAGTTCATTGGTTGTTTGTGCAATCCAGGAAAAAAACCTCAGGTTTTGTACCTTCATCAGAGGCAATTGCATCAATGTACCTGAATCTTGTCTCTGTACCAGACTTCTGTCCATTTACTCATTTTTCCTTTTGAATTCCACTTGTATTGTTTGTCATTATCTTGGTCTTTTCAGCACTGATCTCTATCCTATACCTTAGTGATGCTTGACTGAGACTGTTCATTATGTCTTCCAGGTCTTGTGCATCTGTTAAGTTATCAATATCATCAGCAAAGTGCAGGTTGGTGGATTTTATGTCTCAAGCACTGACACTGCCTTTGTGGTGTTCCAAGGCCTTGTACTTGATCCTTTCCAGGTAGATGCTGAACACAGAGTGGGAGAGAGAATGTACCCCTGTCTTACTCTGACTGTGGATCTGAACCAATCTCCTATGTTGCCATTGAATTATGCTAGTTGCTTGTTATACAGGTTTTCAATGGTGCTGATAAGTTTCACGTTTTTTTTTTTTGTATCTCTGCATGGTGGCCCACAAAGCTGCATGCCATAGTTTGTCGAAAGCCTTCTTGAAATCAATGAAGACTTGATAGATGTCATGATGGATGCATGACTGGTCTTTATGGGTCAGACAATTGTATTTTTGCAAGGACTACAATTCCTAAATTTTTTATTGAATTTTGTATTTTATAAAATATTTATGATGTAGTGCTTCCGTATAAATATCAGAGAAAGAAGGGAGGAAAGTACATCATCTTGTTAGATTCCTTGTCTTATCTCAAAACATTTGTACTGTTATGTGTTAACTACAGTTGTACATTGTACATTCTCATAAATATTCCTGTTTATTCTACAGATTTGTCTTTTCATTCCAATATTGAATTGAGTGTGTGTGTGTGTGTGTGTGTGTGTGTGTGTGTGTATTTTTGTGTTTGTGTTTGGATATTTAACATAGCTCTAACCATTTTTCAGTTATATTGCTATGACGTGCATCATGGTTTGTTTTACTGTCTAGCACTGGGGCATCATGCTGCAATAATGTGGCATCATGTTTCAACTAATCACATTGTTTTGTTGTCTAGCACTGGGGCATCATGCTGCAATAATGTGGCATCATGTTTCAACTAATCACATTATCCTGACACCAGGCCAACCAGTTCTAACACCAACATGTTAATGCTGAATACCAAGTGAGGCAGCAGGTTAGGTACCATTTTTATAAGTCTTTGACCAGATCCAGCTGGGTTTTGAACCCATATTCATGGCAGATACTCTAAACACTTAGGCTATAAAAGTCCAATATTGATGAGTTTTATTAGTATGATATCATGCCAAAGAATGTCAATATATGAAAATATTATTGTACAATGCAAAACAGTATCAGTATATATGTATATGTAGAAATACATTGCATAATGCCAAACATAATAAATATGTTGAAATACCATTGCATCATGTCAAACATAATAAATATGTAGAAATACCATTCCATCATGTCAAACATAATAAATATGTAGAAATACATTGCATCATGCCAAACATAATAAATATGTAGAAATACCATTGCATCATGTCAAACATAATAAATATGTAGAAATACATTGCATCATGCCAAACATAATAAATATGTTGAAATACCATTGCATCATGCCAAAGATAATAAATATGTAGAAATACCATTGCATAATGCCAAACATAATAAATATGTTGAAATACCATTGCATCATGCCAAACATAATAAATATGTAGAAATACCATTGCATCATGTCAAACATAATAAATATGTAGAAATACATTGCATCATGCCAAACATAATAAATATGTAGAAATACCATTGCATCATGCAAAAGATAATAAATATGTAGAAATACCATTGCATCATGCCAAACATAATAAATATGTAGAAATACATTGCATCATGCCAAACATAATAAATATGTTGAAATACCATTGCATCATGCCAAAGATAATAAATATGTAGAAATACCATTGCATCATGCCAAACATAATAAATATGTAGAAATACCATTACATCATGCCAAACATAATAAATATGTTGAAATACCATTGCATCATGCCAAACATAATTAAATATGTAGAAATACCATTGCATCATGTCCAGCATAATAAATATGTAGAAATACCATTGCATCATGCCAAACATAATTAAAAATGTAGAAATACCATTGCATCATGCCAAACATAATAAATATGTAGAAATACCATTGCATCATGCCAAACATAATAAATATGTAGAAATACCATTGCATCATGCCAAAGATAATAAATATGTAGAAATACCATTGCATCATGCCAAACATAATTAAATATGTAGAAATACCATTGCATCATGTCCAGCATAATAAATATGTAGAAATACATTGCATCATGCCAAACATAATAAATATGTAGAAATACCATTGCATCATGCCAAACATAATAAATATGTAGAAATACCATTCCATCATGTCAAACATAATAAATATGTAGAAATACCATTGCATCATGTCAAACATAATAAATATGTAGAAATACCATTGCATCATGCCAAAGATAATAAATATGTAGAAATACCATTGCATCATGCCAAAGATAATAAATATGTAGAAATACCATTGCATCATGCCAAACATAATAAATATGTAGAAATACCATTGCATCATGCCAAAGATAATAAATATGTAGAAATACCATTGCATCATGTCAAACATAATAAATATGTAGAAATACCATTGCATCATGCCAAACATAATTAAATATGTAGAAATACCATTGCATCATGTCAAACATAATAAATATGTAGAAATACCATTGCATCATGCCAAAGATAATAAATATGTAGAAATACCATTGCATCATGCCAAACATAATAAATATGTAGAAATACCATTGCATCATGTCAAACATAATAAATATGTAGAAATACCATTGCATCATGCCAAACAGTATGAATATGTAGAAATTCAATTGTATCATGCCAAACATTATGAACATATAGAAATACCATTGCATCATGTCAGACATAATGAATATGTAGAAATACCATTGCATCATGCCAAAAGTTAGGAATATATAGAAATACCATTGCATAATTCCAAACAGAATGAACATATAGAAATACCATCATGCCAAACTGTATGAAAATGTAGAAATACCATAATATTGCATAATTCCAAACAGTATAAATATGTAGAAATTCAGTTGCATCATGCAAAAGAATATGAACATGTGGAAATACAATTGCATCATGCCAAACATAATAAATATGTAGAAATACAATTGCATCATGCCAAACATAATAAATATGTAGAAATACAATTGCATCATGCCAAACATAATAAATATGTAGAAATACAATTGCATCATGCCAAACATAATAAATATGTAGAAATACAATTGCATCATGCCATATATTGTTTGAGCGGAATGGTTTGCTTAAGCAATAGGAATTGCAAAGTGTTCATAAGACTAAGGAAACATTTTGGACTGTTGTGAATTCATTCAGAGACATTTTAGACAATGTCTTTATGAGATATCAAGACTTCATATGTAACATGTTCAAGACTGTTGACACTTCTTTCAAACATTTTTATAGAATTTCAGCACATTCAAAGATATTGGTACAGCAATACGTTCAGGTTTTAGAATTCGTTTGGAATACTCTATTATTTAGGACTTCTGATAGAACTGTTGTGATTATTTCTAGATTCTTCATAATACTGTAAGTTTCTCATACATTTTAATTGTTATAACTGAGACATATAAATTATTTTAAAGTTTTAACAAACTTGTTGGTTTCTTTCTTTCTGTTACTTAGTTTATGACAAATAAATAACTTAAAGAGTTCTAATAATTTGAGTGAGGCAAGGCAATCTATTTTCAGCTTGATAATATGTATGTTGCAAGGTGCTTCATGTACATCTGCCCACCAGCAGCAACAACAGGGGTTGGGTAGAGGGTGTGTGTGTGCTGTTGTTGAACATATTTGTTAAATTTTGAATACTGGCAGCTATAGCCATAGCCACACTTCTTAAAAACATCCAGAAGAATTGTTTTGCCATTTGAGACATATGGTATTTCTGGTAAGTCTGTTTATTGTCTGCTTGCGGTCAGTTTATAGTGCAGTAAAGGTCACTTCTTCCTGAATGTATAACGTTCAGAAGTTGGCAGTTTTAACTCTGATGGCCACTTGTCAGATATTATTAGACACAGTCTCAGACTTAACAATGTGGTATGGCAACTCCACAGAAAATGTCGCCAGTAATGACAGTTTGTTCACAATCAATAACTAGTTGTAAGTTTAGCAAATCTGTGACATATGTTTTATTGCAATGATTTTTTGAAAGTTTCTTTGTATAATTGGGGCAAACTGAAGGAAATTGGCAAGAACTGACCACTGCTTAACAGGATTTGCAAGTTTTGGGATTTTCCAAATAAAAAGCCCATCGGTTTTCCCCCATCAAAGAGCTGTTCAATAAGGGAAATGTTTTCCCTATTGGGAATTTGGAAAGGTTGGGAATAACAAAATATCCTAGCCTGTATCATTATCAACAGATAAGGGATAATTTGAGCTATCGGAATGTAACTATCGCTCACCATCATTAAGTTTACCATAATGGCATCTTATATGCAACTCTTTGGGGGGAGGTGCCCACTATTCATTTCTGGTTACTTGTGACAGAAACTGAGTATGGTAAAACCTGTCTTGAAAGACCACCGCTTTTGTGAAAAATGTATGGTTTCTGAGAAACAGGTGGTCTCTCATAACAGGTCACAGTGCTGTATAATCAGTAAATATGGATTGAGTATTTATTTGATGAACTGTAAAAATGGTAAAGTCCCTAGAAGGATTCACATGCAGGTATATGATAAATGTATTAACATCAAACAGCCATGGAAAATTGGTTAATCCTTTAATCCTGATAGTAGATATATCTGTGGGTTTTATCATTACATCTGATCTGAGACTTATTCCAAATCTCATCAGTAATATGTGTGTGGTCTTAATTCTATTACATTTATGGCCTTGTCCATCTCTAAGCAGCTTTACATGTGGGTCTTCCTATTAAATTTAGAGTCTGGTCCAACTAAGAGCAGCTATATATTTGTGGGTCATATAATTACATTTGAGCCCTTGTCCAAGTCTCAGCAATATTTATGTATTTTATCATTACTGATGACCCAGTCCAACTCTCACCAGCTATATTTGTGGATCTTATTACATTTGGGGTCAACTCTGACTCTCAGCAGCTATACTGTGGGTTGTTCTGTTACATTTAGGGCCCAGTCCAACACTCAGCAGTTGTATGTGTGGGTTGTATCTTTACATTTGGGAGCCAGTCCAACTTTCAGCAGCTATATTTGTGGGTCTAATCATTATATTGGAGTCCAGTCCAACCCTCAGGAGCTATACTTGTGCAACTTTTATATTCCGACTCAGCAGCTATATTTGTGGGTCTTGTCATTACATTTGGGGTCCACTCAGACTCTCAGCAGCTATATTGTGGGTCATTCTGTTACATTTAGGGCCCAGTCCAACTCTCAGCAGCTGTATTTGTGGGTATATTCATTACATTTGGGTCCAGTCCAACTGGTAATAGCTGGTTGTGAAGTTTTTTGACAGCTCTATGAGAGATAAATCTGGTCTTTGCCATAAAACAGGACTCAACCTCTCACAAAATCTCCAAGGTGGGACACATTTCTGTTTTTTGAAGCATCCATCGCTTACCTTGTAACTTAAAACTTGATATTAAAAAATACTATTAAGTCAAAATCAGAACAATCTGGATATTTAGATATCTTAAATAGGTCCCAATCATTAGTTTCTGATAACTGTGACCTAATTTTAAAGGTCACATGACAGTATTTCATGTTAATTAAGGGACATCAGCTACTAAATATGGTTATTAAATATTGTTTGACCAAACTGGACCAGATGCCTTTGTGGTTGACAAGTATCTACAATAAGCATGACTTATTGGTCTCTTATTGACCCTATGACCAACTTTGAACTTCTAACTGGATAATTACCATCAATGTGGAATCCCATGACCTTATTAGATCATGGAGACTGTAACCTAATTTTCAAGGTCATGGGGATATACTTTGATTTCAGTGAAAGTAAACATGTAAATGGAATTAAGTTTTAAGCAAGATATCTAATTTGTACTTTAACTAAACTGGTGCAAATTTTAATTTAATAAAATTAAAAAAATAAAATTTAATTTTAAATTTAAACAGATGCCTAATTATTGTGTACCTAAACCATAATTAGCTTTTTAGAATTTTAAGTAAAATTTAATTTTAAATTTTTTAAATTTAAGTAAATTTTTAAAGTTATATTCTGCATTCAGTTTTATAAAAGGATGGGTGAGTGAGCTCTACTAAATTAGCATCTAAGCAAGATATCTTGATTCTTTTACTTAATTTCATTGCAACCTGCAATAGCAGACTTCTTCATGCAGAGGACATCCACTTATATAATAATAATAATGAAGGCTTTGTATATCACCTAATCTTTAGAAGCTCTAGTTCTTTACAGCATTATACAACACCTATAAAATTTATTTTAAAAAACACAAATATAATGATATGATTACAAAAAACAAACACCATGAAATTATAAAAAATAAAATATGCTGAAAATATTTAAGGTAGGAAACATTATTAGGTCTTTAAGTTTGTTCTTGCAGTTGAAATAGATGAGTTTTAAGAGCGCTCTTGAATGGAATCACTGTGCCTTTGTGTCTAAGTTCAGTGGGCAATTTGTTCTGCTTTGCTGGGCCTTGGTATGCAAAAGAATGCTGTACTTAAGACTTCGTCTTCATAGTGGGAATAATGAGTATATGATTGTCAGAAGAGGAGCATAAGCATCTGGCTGGTGTGTACACATGGGTGAGCTCAGATAGGTAGGTTGGACTGGAATCCATCAGTGAAACAAAGCACAGAGAACACATTTTGTGTTTGATTCTGAATGTAATGGATAGCCAGTGTAGAGTACAAAGCAGGAGGAAGTGTGCTCTGATTGTGGTACTCTAAGGATGATCCGAGAAGCTGTGTTTTTAACTTTTTGAAGTTTATGATGTAGATATTGAGATGAACCAGACAGAATTGAGTTAAAATAGTTTTGTCTTGAAAGTACTAATGAACAAACAAGTGTTTCATTGGCATCAACTGAAAGATATTTTTGAATGGAGCTGATGCATCTCAGCTCAAGACATGCAGCCTTGCATATATTCATGACATGTTGGTGCAGTGTGAGAATACTGTTGAGAGTGACACCTAGGTTTCATACAGAATGTGTGAATTTAATATTGGTGTTGCCGATATTTTTTGTCTGAGGTAAAGGATGTGAATGGGAAAGTCTTTGTGTTATATCAGGTTATAATCTTCCAAATTCTGTTGGAGGTTTGATTCAATGATACTAGAAATATCTTTGTCCCATAATGACTTTCCTTTCTAGTGACAAAATGTTGGCCTTTCATGCTAATAATTGATGGATTTTTTTAATCAAAATTGTCCATTTTCTTCCGTTAAGTACCAAACGTCTACCCTCTATTATCACAGAATGACATTAATTGTGTATTCTTTTTTGGGGGAATGGGGGTGTGTGGAGATTGCATACTTGACTCGTAGCCAGCAGGAGCCAGCAGGAGCTTCACAGAAAACAAATAATCAGGGCTATATAGTAAATTTTATGATTTGCTGACTTGGTTAACTATTATGGTATCATCTTATCAAACCATTACACTGAGAGAGACATCTATTCCAGTAAGACCGAGACAAGAGAAATTTGAGATTTATCTGTCATATGGATGAGAGAGAATGATGTCATTCAGACCAATATTTGTAAAAGAGGATACACAATGATGTCTGGTATCATAATACACTTGTAAGGATGTCATTATGGTTTAAGCTATCAGATTGCATCACAGGCTATTTTAATGCTTGATAACAGTAATTGATACTTATTTACCCTCTCACTTAAAAGTGGGAGGCTGCGTAGATCTTTTTTTTATCAATGATGAGTTACATAATCTAAATTAGATCATTCAATTTCCGGCATCTGCAGGAATTCTATTAAGATTTCGAAATGAAATCTTATGATAATGAATATTGGTTTACTGAAATGGAAGAAGGTTTCAAGTCCTTGTAAATATTGTGAAAACCTGTTCACTGAGATGCTAAAATAACAAATTTATTAACACATAAAAACTTTAAAGAGCTGAAACTTGTATATACCCAGGTTTTATAAAACGTTTCAGGTAGTTGTGGTTGATGCTACCTTAATGTGTCTTTGAGAGAGCCACCAAGCTTCTGTTTCCTTGGTGGATCACACCAGTGGAATATTGGGATTGAACCACAACTGGGTCATACCAAAGATTGTAAAAAAAATATGGTACTAAGGTACTAACAGCTGCCTCACTAGGTGCTCAGCATTAAGAGGTTAGTGTTAGGACTGGTAGGCCTGGTGTCAGGATAATGTGACTGGGTTAAATATTGGTATATCATGATACGTGTCTGCAGCATGATTCCCCAGTGTACGACATCACTATAAACTGCCACACTGCAGACATCATTGTGATATAACTGAATTTTAAAAAAATCTATGTTAAAAGTTCAAATCACACACAAACACACACATAAACATGCACTATACAGTACCTCAAAGTAAGGATTCTCTTAATATGGCACACATGGTGATGGATCCTGATTAATTAATTAATAATATATTATTAATTCATTAATTAATAATAATACATATAAATACATCAGTATAATCTGACTCTCTAATATGGTTGCCATCAACATTACAGCGAGGGATAACTGATCATTTAGATAACAGCCATATAAATTTAATATGCAAACAAAAATTCCCCCGAGATAAGATTTTTCTTTGTTCTCTGTTCATTTCTAAATGTGGTGTAACTTGAAACAATGTCTGTTTAAGATAGGTGGTAGCTAAAAGACACGTGTCCTTAATATGAATGTGTTTGTATCTGACATTCATCTTAACATAGCTGTATAGATTTGTGACAAGTTGTATCAAATCTAAAACTAAAAGTCACTTCAAAGTCACAGTGTAACAGGATCTGATATTCATCTTACATAAGATTGATAGATTTGTAACTAGTTGTATCAAGTCCAAAACCACTAGTCACAAAGTGTAACATGAATTTGACATCCAACTTAGCATAACATGTATAGATTTGTAACTGGTTTTATAAAGTCTGAAATCACACATCATTAAGAGAGGTTAACATTCATCTTAACATAAAACTGTATAGATTTTAAACTAAACAAAATAAGACATAGATCTGACGTTCATCTCAACATAAAACAGTCTAGATTTGTAACTAACAAAGTGTAACATGGATCTGACATTCATCTCAATATAAAACTGTTTAGATTTGTAACTTTTCAAGTGTAACATGGAACTTACAGTCACCTCAGCATAAAACTGTATAAATTTGTAAATAATAAAGTGTAACATGGATCTGACATTTATCTCAAGAAAAAAACTGTATAGATTTGTAACTAATAAAGTGTAATATGAATCTTACATTCATCTCAACATAAAACTGTATAGATTTGTAACTAATAGTGTAACATGAATCTGACATTTACCTCAACATAAAACTGTATAGATTTGTAACTAATAAAGTGTAACATGGATCTGACATTCATCTCAATATAAAACTGTATAGATTTGTAACTAATCAAGTGTAACATGGATCTGACATTCATCTCAAGATAAAACTATAGATTTGTAACTAATCAAGTGTAACATGGAACTTACAGTCACCTCAGCATAAAACTGTATAAACTTGTAACTAATAAAGTGTAACATGGATCTGACATTCATCTCAACATAAAATTGTATAGAGTTGTAACTCAGATGGTGTTAAATGGAATTGACATTCATCTCAACATAAATCTTTATAGATTTGTAATTAATAAAGTGTAACATGGATCGGACTTTTGTATCAGTATAAAACTGTATAGATTTATAACAAACAAGGTGTAACAGATCTGACATTCATCTCAAGATAAAACAATATAGATTTGTAACTTATAAAGTGTAACATGGATCTGTCATTTACCTTAGCATAAAACAGTATAGATTTGTAACTAATAAAGTGTAACATGGATCTGACATTCATCTCAATATAAAACTGTATAGATTTGTAACTAATCAAGTGTAGTATGTATCTGACATTTATCACAAGATAAAACTGTTTAGATTTGTAATTATTCAAGTGTAACATGGAACTTACAGTCACCTCAGCATAAAACTGTATAGATTTGTAACTAATAAAGTGTAACATGGATCTGACGTTCATCTCAATATAAAACTGTATAAATTTGTAACTAATAAGTGTAACATGGATCTGACATTCATCTCAAGATAAAGTATGTACCATGAAGTCCCACCCAGTCACATTATCCTGACACATTATTTTGACACAAGGCCAACCAGTCCTAACACTAACCTTGTAATACTGAACGCCAAGCGAGGCAGCTGTTAGTACCATTTTTAGTTGTCTTTGCCATGACTCAGCCGGGGTTCAAACCTGCGACTTCCTGTGACTGAGGTTGACACTCAAACCACTAGCCCACCAAAGTTGTCCTTACATTATTGTGAGGTGGCACTGTATATTGTACCTCATTTTATGCTCAGCAGTGAATTACTTGATTTTCTAGTTAAAATAATATTGATATTTCACTGCAGTGAGAAAATAACAGTGAAAAAATAACAGTGAAAAAATAACAATATTTTTTCACTACAGGAACTACATTTTTGGGTCAGAATATTTGCTTGAAACGAGTGAATAAACGAGTGAAAGAGCAGATTTGAGGTAGCCAACGTATGTGAGCATAAAATAAAAAGAATATTTGCTTGAAACGAGTGAATAACGGATACATTTCATCTCTTGGATAAAAAACTCTAGTATTTTCATGAGTGGCGAAGCCACTCGTGAAAATACTGAGTTTTTCATCCACTCGATGAAATATATCCGTTATTCACTCGTTTCAAGCAAATATCCTCTATTTATTCTAAAGGTGATCTGTTATTGCCTGATAAAAATAATAATAATAAAAATAATAATAATAATAATAATAATAATAATAATAATAATAATGGCTTTATTTAAAGAGGGTAACTCAATTGGTTAAATACAACAAATCTCCCTTCAGACCTTCTTAACAGCTATTACCACTGTAGTGAATATCCCAGCACAGAGAGCTATTACCACTGCAATGAATGTCCCATTATAGAAGGCAAATTCTACTGTAGTGAATGCCCATCATGGAAAGCCCCAGCACATACTGTTCTACTGTAGTGAATGCCCATCATGGAAAGCCCCGGCACATACTGTTCTACTGTAGTGAATGCCCATCATTAACAGTTAGTTCCACTGTATTGAATGGCCTTGTGATAGACAGCTAGTTTCGCTGTAGTTCTACATTATTCAATACTTCATCATAGACAGCTAGTTTCACTGTAGTTCTACATGATTCAATACTTCATCATAGACAGCTAGTTTCACTGTAGTTCTACATGATTCAATGCTTCAGTATTGACAGCTAGTTTCACTGTAGTTCAACACTAGTTTCAGTACTAGAGTATTTAAGAAGAGATATCATGAGCATGTATGTGTTTCTAACATAATGGAATTTAGTATTTTAATGCTAAACATGTTAAAACAAACAGTAATTATTGCTATCTTCATTTTTAGGTATCTTTTTCAGGAATGACTTATGATTGCCAAGCAGATTTTGGATTTTCAATTTTCTATATTAGTTATGACCCGTTATTGAGAAGTAGATTTCATTTTGAGGTAGCTTTATTAATGATCTATGAATGACAAGCAGATTTCATTTTGAGGTAGCTTTATTAGTTATGATCTTTGATTGAAAAATATATTTCATTTTGAGGTAGCTTTATTAGTTATGATCTTTGATTGAAAAATATATTTCATTTTGAGGTAGCCTTATTAATTGTGATGTATGATTAACAAGCTTATTTCGTTTTGAGGTAGTTTTATTAATAACCTATGATTGACAACCAGATTTCATTTTGAGGTAGCTTTATTAATTATGATGTATGATTGACAAGCATATTTCATTTTGAGGTAGTTTTATTAATGACCTATGATTGACAACCAGATTTACTTTTGAGGTAGTTTTATTAGTTATGACTTATGTTTGACAAGTAGATTTCATTTTGAGGTAGCTTTATTAGTTATGATCTATGATTGTCAAACAGATTTCTTTTTTTATGTAGCTTTGTAGCTTTTTTATTGATCTATGATTGAAAAGTAGATTTCATTTTGAGGTAACATTATTAGTTATGATCTATGATTGACAAGTTGATTTTTCTTAATATATATCTAAAAAAAATCTCTTACTTTGATTGCAGGTAAGTTAACAATAGAAACAAGACAATACTTAGTGACAAGTCATGGTAAGTACTTTTTATATTACATTTCTTACAGCTGAATTTATATAATACATAAAGGTTCTAATTAAATTTAGAGTTAAATCAGGTATGGTGAGCATAGTTATCTACCTTTAAGTGGTGTTTGTTGTAGAGGATATATGTATGTATATGTATGTATGTATGTATGTATGTATGTATGTATGTATGTATGTATGTATGTATGTATGTATGAGACTTACATTGCCATTTCTTCTGAAATGTTATTTTTACTTTATTATGTCAAAAAGTGTTCTTAAAAACCCCAGAACGGAATCAATTCGGCATTAGATCACTTTTAGTCTGGTCAGTGTCATACCATGTTAGCTGCTTCATTGCCTGATGGCAACATAAAAAAAAGTACTAAACAGTTCATCATCTCATTCCTGCAATCAGGAAGGACTTGGAATATGAGATGTTAATTTAGCAAATAAAATACCATGACCTTAATGTGCACTGAGACAAGATTCTGGCCTTGTGTAATTATCAACTACAAATGTAATCAATGGATGTAAATCAAATCTGACTGCAACAGTAGTAGCTATTCCCAGAATGAAGAGACTGATTTAATTAAATATTGTTCATGTGACATCATGGTGAATTTTTCTGAGTTCAGCTTAAAGGCATGTATGTTAGATGAGTAGGTAATGTTATATTATGATGACCTTTCGTAGGGTTCAACTTAAAGGCAAATATCTTAGAGGAGACTATATTACTAAATAGCTTACTACATTTAGCTTGATTTTAAAATACTATTAAGATGGACTTATAAAAGTTATTTTTCAATTCCCACAAGACTTTTCTAGTGTTCTCTTTACAGATTGTTCTGTATTCCCACAAGATTTTTCTAGTTCTATTTACAGATTGTTCAGTATTCCCACAATACTTTTCTAATGTTATCTTTACAGATTGTTCAGTATTCCCACAAGATTTTTATAGGCAAAGGCATCATAGATAATTACCAGGCTTTACAGATTGTTCTGTATTCCTACAAAACTTTTCTAGTGTTATCTTTACAGATTGTTATGTATTCCCACAAGACTTTTCTAGTGTTATCTTTACAGATTGTTATGTATTCCCACAAGATGTTTATAGTGTTATCTTTACAGATTGTTCTGTATTCCCACAAGACTCTTCTAGTGTTTTCTTTACAGATTGTTCTGTATTCCCACAAGATGTTTATAGTGTTATCTTTACAGATTGTTCTGTATTCCCACAAGACTTTTCTAGTGTTATCTTTACAGATTGTTCTGTATTCCCACAAGACTCTTCTAGTGTTATCTTTACAGATTGTTATGTATTCCCACAAGATGTTTATAGTGTTATCTTTACAGATTGTTCTGTATTCCCACAAGACTCTTCTAGTGTTTTCTGTGCAGATTGTTCTGTATTCCCACAAGACTTTTCTAGTGTAATCTTTACAGATTGTTATGTATTCCCACAAGATGTTTATAGTGTTATCTTTACAGATTGTTCTGTATTCCCACAAGACTCTTCTAGTGTTTTCTTTACAGATTGTTCTGTATTCCCACAAGATGTTTATAGTGTTATCTTTACAGATTGTTCTGTATTCCCACAAGACTTTTCTAGTGTTATCTTTACAGCTTGTTCTGTATTCCCACAAGATGTTTATAGTGTTATCTTTACAGATTGTTCTGTATTACCACAAGACTCTTCTAGTGTTATCTTTACAGATTGTTATGTATTCCCACAAGATGTTTATAGTGTTATCTTTACAGATTGTTCTGTATTCCCACAAGACTCTTCTAGTGTTTTCTTTACAGATTGTTCTGTATTCCCACAAGATGTTTATAGTGTTATCTTTACAGATTGTTCTGTATTCCCACAAGACTCTTCTAGTGTTATCTTTACAGATTGTTATGTATTCCCACAAGACTCTTCTAGTGTTATCTTTACAGATTGTTATGTATTCCCACAAGATGTTTATAGTGTTATCTTTACAGATTGTTCTGTATTCCCACAAGACTCTTCTAGTGTTATCTTTACAGATTGTTATGTATTCCCACAAGACTTTTCTAGTGTTATCTTTACCGATTGTTCTATATTCCCACAAGACATTTCTAGTGCTATCTTTACAGTTTGTGTTTAATTCTAACAATACCTTCATTGTCATCTTTACAGATTTTCTTTATTCACATGATGTATTTCTAAAATTCTATTTATATACTGTTCCATGTTCTTACAATGCATTTTCAGGGTTCTCTGAGAGTACAGATTGTTGTGTATTCTTGTCGTATGTTTCTGATGTTGTTTACAGACTGTTCTATATCCACATAGTGTGTTCTTGTGTTCTATTTACATAATTTTCTATGAAAATGTATAACATAGGGAACACTAAATTGGTTTCAAAGCAGGAACCAGAGCCCAAGGGCAAACCCCAATTATGTAAAAGCCCTGATGTTTTGGCAAAGCTTTGCATTCAGCATAGACACATTTGCCATGGCAAGAGAAAGAACTTGTTCCCAAGGACAAAGCCAAATTTTTCCTAGTCTTAACAAAAGCACTGATGCTCTGACATGCAGTGTGATGTCATACAATAAATTACAGTCAAAGCATGTACATTTTGGTGTCATTCAGTTCATTACAGTGTATTAAATGCCAAATCATTTAGTGTGATGCTAAATACATGTAGTACATCACATTGTATTAAATGCTAAACCATGTAGTGTGATGTTAAATAGTATATCTCATTGTATTAAATGTCAAGTAGTAATGCTAAATAGTACATTACAGTGTATTAAATGCTAAACCATGTAGTGATGTTATATAGTACATTACAGTGTATTAAATGCTAAACCATATAGTGATGTTATATAGTACATTACAGTGTATTAAATACTAAATGATGTAGTGATGCTAAATAGTACATGATAGTGTATTAAATGCCAAACTAACGAGTGTGATGTTATATAGTACATTACAGTGTATTAAATGCCAAACTAACGAGTGTGATGCTAAATAGTACATTACAGTGTATTAAATGCCAAGAGTGTGATGTTATATAGTACATTACAGTGTATTAAATGCCAAAATAAAAAGTGTGTTGTTATATAGTACATTACAGTGTATTAAATGCCAAAATAAAAAGTGTGTTGTTATATAGTACATTACAGTGTATTAAATGCCAAACTAAAAATTGTGATGTTATATAGTACATTACAGTGTATTACATGCTAAACGATGTAGTGATGTTATTTAGTACATTACAGTGTATTAAATGCCAAACTAAAAAGTGTGATGTTATATAGTACATTAGTGTATTAAATGCTGAACCATGTAGTGATGTTATATAGTACATTACAGTGTATTAAATGCCAAACTAAAAAGTGTGATGATATATAGTACATTACAGTGTATTAAATGCTAAATGATGTAGTGATGTTATATAGTACATTACAGTGTATTAAATGCCAAATTAAAGAGTGTGATGTTATATAGTACATTACAGTGTATTAAATGCCAAACTAAAAAGTGTGATGTTATATAGTACATTACAGTGTATTAAATGCCAAACTAAAAAGTGTGATGTTATATAGTACATTACAGTGTATTAAATGCCAAACTAAAAAGTGTGATGTTATATAGTACATTACAGTGTATTAAATGCCAAATTAAAGAGTGTGATGTTATATAGTACATTACAGTGTATTAAATGTCCCCAAACCATGTAATTTGATGTGATAAAGTACATCATGGTGGATCAACTGCCAAATTATATAGTTTGAAGCTAAATAGTACTAATGTAATATGATGTCATACAGTATCACAGTGTGTTAAATGCCAAACCATATAGCTGTATGGGATATAGTATATAACAGTGGCTTAAATGTCAAAGCATGTAGAGTGTGATGTCATACAAAATACATCACAGTGGATTAAATATCAATGCATATTCATTGTGATATGCAATACATCATCAGTCTCTTGACCTAGTATGTGCTGAACATCTGAGCAGCTCCCTCCACTTGTCTTGATCTTGTGCCAATGCCTGTGTCTCTGCACAACATTTCCTGGTCCATTCTGTGATGTTGTCAGTCCACGTTTTCTCTTGTCTACCTCTCCTTCTGCCACCCTGGATGCTACCCTGCAGAACTGTTGTGGATAGGCCATTGGCTCTAGTGTCATGGCCATACCATTTCAGCTTTCTCCTTTTGATGGCGGTGAGGAAGTCTTACATTACAATACATCACAGTGTCACAATGTATCACAGTGTCACAATACATCACAGTGTCACAATGTATCACAGTGGATTAAATGTCAAAGCATCTACAGTGTGATGTCATATTATGTATCACAGTGGATGAAATTACACAGATAATATGACCATCACATTGGCACTGATAATATTCCTGATGACTTGCAATTAATACATTGGGATGACCAGCACATTGATAGATACTATTTCTGATAACATGTAATTAATACATGGGGATGACCAGCGCATTGACACAGATAATATTCCTGATTACATTTTATGAATACATTGGGATGACCAGCACATTGACACAGATGATATTCCTGATGACATGTAATTGATGGAAGTCATGACATCACACCATGTTTTTGATTGAAAGACTGATTATTTTAACGTTCAACTGTTCAAAAATATTGTGACATTCACCAGTATTTTTTTGTACATTGACTGTATTTAACATTCTTTAGTTGTGTATTTATTTTCATAATCTGAGTACATATTATAAGATGGTACAGTCTTTCTATCCTGAGTACATACTATAAGATGGTACAGTCTTAATATTATGAGGACATACTATAAGACAGTACAGTCTTTCTATCCTGAGTACATACTTTAAGATGGTAGTCTTTCTATCCTGAGTACATACTTTAAGATGGTACAGTCTTTCTATCCTGAGTACATACTTTAAGATGGTACAGTCTTAATATTATGAGGACATACTATAAGATGGTACAGTCTTTCTATCCTGAGTACATACTTTAAGATGGTACAGTCTTAATATTATGAGGACATACTATAAGACGGTACAGTCTTTCTATCCTGAGTACATACTTTAAGATGGTACAGTCTTAATATTATGAGGACATACTATAAGACAGTACAGTCTTTCTATCCTGAGTACATACTTTAAGATGGTACAGTCTTAATATTATGAGGACATACTATAAGACGGTACAGTCTATTCTATTTTATTCAGTCTATTCTATTGAGTCTATTTCTATTCTGAGTACATAATATAAGAGGGTACCATCTTTTAAAATGTTTGTTTTTTTTCTGAGTATATTCCATATGATTGTGCAGTCTTCATATTTTGAGTTCTTACTCTAAGACGATACAGTCTTTCTGTTATGTGTACATTCCATAAAATTGTGCAATCTTTCTGTGCAGTGTACATTTCATGTAATTGTACAATCTTCCTATTCTGAGTAGATAAAGGGCTGATGGGGGGGGGGGAGAACCAGGGATATATCTGTAGGGCATGGCCCATAAATGGACCAGGGCAGAACAGCACTTTTTAATTTTATAAAAGAAATTTTTTATTTGAACAAGAATTAGGAGACGCCTGGTTGTTTCTTAATTTCAGGGCCTGTGATCTCGCTATGGCCATGAGTACATGCTATAATAACCGCTCTGGTGGCTTAGTGGTTAGAGCATCTGCCACGAAGGCAGCAGGTTGTGGGGCAGGATAATGTGACTGGGTGGGACATCATGCTACATCTCTAATACTCTAAGATGATATCAGCTTTCTATTCTGCATACATACAATAAGATGGTACAATCTTTTCTATACTACATACTCTAAGATGATATCAGCTTTCTATTCTACATACATACTATAAGATGGCACGCTAATTTATAGAAGGAAACAAAATCAACCTTTTTTCAAATGAACAACCTGACCTTTAAAATGTTAAGGATTCTTTCAATACACCTTAGACCTTAGAACCTTAGTGGCTGAATGGGTAATATGCCAGGTGTAAAATCTAGATTCACATCCATTGAGTGAATCAACCTAGGGTGCCTACCATGATTAGTACAACTAAAGGATTTGATATGGAGAAATCAGAAAACTTGTTACAGACACATATCTTTTAAAATGGCTCTTTTTAACACAATTAACTACGCCCACTGCAGGCAAGATACGTTATATAACTGTCGACTGGATTAAAAAAGTCCTTAAGGAAATTTCACTGATAGGTTCCTAATATCATACCAGTATTAGGCAGGCTCAAGAAATGAGTATATATTGCTTATTTTATTAAGAAAAAAAAATATTGGGATATTTGTTTAGGTCAACTTAACTTGAGAAATGCATACAGCTTTATGAATATGCCTGGAATCCCTTGCTGAATGAACTGAATAATGTTTCGTACCTAAACACCAAGGAATTATTTCAGTTTGTGAAATCAGATAGAGATCAGGTTAGATTGAGGTTTCCATGGCAATAACAAAGAGTCTTATCATTAGCAACCGCTCAATGCAATTTGTTTGGGGTTGGAATCTTTCCAGTTCATAGATCAAATTTATGATTGCTTTTATTTTCATCTTAATGATACAGTTTACTTGTGCACTGATATATAAAAAAATTCAGTTTGCATAAACCTTCAATTTAGCATCTTTAAATGGTTCTTTCTATGCTATTATCACGCATTAAGCATGCTTTGTCGATGGCTGCTTAAATTTATAGTTTCTTCGTGTCATGCTATGCCATGTCTCATTTATGTTGTTATTAGGCTTTAATCTTTTTTTTTTTTTAAATTGTTCACGTAGACTCTCTTCATGATCTCTCAGAAAGTAAATATTATGCATTTAAAAAATGTTCGCATGAAATAGACAATTTAGGGACCTGCAAAATGTGTCCTTTTTGGACAGGTTTCCTATATATATATGCATAAATTTTTGTTCATTGCAGACAAGCAGCCTTCATATGAAGGTGATTGCTAAGGCAAGTTTTACTGTATACTTACCTTCTTGTATTAAAACATTCCAATTTTCTCCATATCATAAATCTGTTAAAAATATTTCTTTTTCTGTGTGTGACCTTAACGTTGTGTTTTTTTTTTAACTAAGTAAAGCTTGCCTGCATACACATCTTGTCAAAAATGCAGTTGTTTTAATCCATGACAGCAAAGTTAGGTTTTTTTTTACCAAGGACTAAATATAGGCCATATTAATATACAGGGGCTAAATATAGGCCATATTAATATACAAGGACTTCATATAGATAATATTAATATACAAGAACTACATATAGGATATATTAATATACAAGGACTTCAATAATAAAAAGGATTTTTAAGAGACGTTCTAAATTTAGGTACCAAATTTTAAATCAGGGTGTTCAGTAGCTCCTATTGTCTAAATGACATCCAAGCAATTTCAAAATTCAACCTTTTTGCTCTCTTTGTCAGGTAAATAATTAGAAAAGTTCAAAAGCACAAAAAGAATGTTCTAAGAAAGTTGCCCTTTGTTCTGAAATAATTTACATAAAAATGTGAAAGAAGCACCCAAGTAATATTTATTGCATGAAAGAATTTAAAAAGTGACCACAAGATACTTTACATCTGTATGATTAATAAATGCATTCTCTCATTCATCCTTATTTTCTTACCTTTTCTAGCCTCACAATATCTTAATGTCATCATTTTTTAAATCTCCTTTCATTTATCGTTTTAAAATAATACATACTTGTCACTACTGCATAGCTCATCTTTCAGAGATAGAATTACTCTTGTCTGTATAATACAAATTCATGTACTCATTGATGAACACTTCAATCAATTGATCAATAGATCAAGAGAGAGAGAGAGAGAGAGAGAGAGAGAGAGAGAGAGAGATATATATCTGGAAGGTTTCTGACTATAATCTGTTCCCCACTGGTAGTAGCCAATGCACAGTGACCAGTGACCATCGTCAATGCACAGTGACCATCATCTCTTTTTGGATGATGCCAATGCCAATTATATTATCTCAATTCAAATGCACTAGATGATAGTTTGCCTTCAACTAATTTCTAACATTAATTTAATTGGACATTCAACAAAGTTTTTATTATTCTAGAATATATTCTTGAGCCATTCCATTCACTTTATTAATTTAGCATTTTCTAGAGTTTATAGGTACTCGTTCATTTGATTTTCAACAATGACATGATTTGATTCCAAAAGGACTAAAGGTACTAATTGATTATGGATTAATTATCAATGAGCTCAAAACTCAGCATACAAAAATTAACAATACTTTCATTTTCTCTGCAGGGTAGGTTCTGCTTCAGTTTTTAAAATTGTTGAGATTGATTACAATCTATGCTTTTTGTGATCCAAAGTAATTCAGACATTATTAAAGATAATAATTGGCTATGGTTGGATTGCAAAAGAGTTAGGATCACTTAAAACAGGCTTGTTTCAGCTTTGGTACTTAAATATGAGATAATTTTTAGCATGCATTATCATCGCAAAGCAGAAATCCCAAAATGTCAGCAACTGAAATGTCAAATGAATTTCAATGATGGATGGAAACAGGAATTATCAGTGGCTTGTATCAAGTTCATAGTACATGAATATGCATTCTGCCCTTCCTGTTAAGCTGATTTTAAAATCTGCTACAGTGGCAAGAATGACAATATGCATAATGTAGAAACCCCATCTTATGAAAGCATACTAAATGCAACAACAAATATGATGTCAGTGTGGTCCATGTTCATGGAATCTGCATCAAATGTGACAAATATACATGTGCCATTGTTACAGCTAAACCTGCATAATCAAGGCCAACAAGGATGGTGGGGGATGAACTGAGGATATATCCCCAGGGCCCAGGCCAAACATAGCTTTTTAATTTATAAAAAATTAATTTGTTTGAACAAGAACTAGAAGAGGCTTGGATGTTTCTTACCCCAGGACCATGATTGCTCTCTAAGGCCCTGTTTATGGTAGCAGATAATTTTTCAAATACTAGTCAAAATAATTATAACTGACTAAGAAGAACTTTACGTCTGTATTGGACATATGCTGCAATGATTCACCATTTGCCAAACATTCTGCCTCACTTGATGTAAAAACTGACCAAATTTTGGAAATATCTTTAACTGTCCTATACTGGCATCTCTGTCCTGAATTTAATATTTTGCAATGAGCATGCACATGACTTGGGAGACTTATTTTCTAAAAGTAAGAATTAATTGTTTGGTAGTAAAAAAAAAATACTGATTTTTGTCTCTGATGGCATGCCATAAAACTTCAGTGAGCGTAGTGTCATGTACACTAGTTTGAAGATTTCCATCCATATGAGAATAAAGAAACTCTGGTTGACCATATACTGTACTGGTCCTCTTCTTTAATCAGTCTGTCTTTATTTAATAAAGAACACAGTTGTCAAAATATGCAAGATAGGTATAAAAAAGATGACATTTGATCTGTGAATGTCATCATTTGAGACAAAGAAGAAATGCAGTTGCTCAGTGGCTTCTGTGTCATTCTTATGATAGGTTCACAGGTCAGCTAATGTGGTGTTTGCATTCCCTCAGATATATAATTTACGACCTTTTTTGTAAAAGATCAAAGAGATTCTACTTTAAACAAATTCAACACACAAGGAAAAATATTATTTTTACCAAATTGAAGATTGTAACAACCATGTACAAGTAGTATTATAATACATGCATTGTATTACAATTTCTTCCTCAACAACCATGTACAAGTAGTATTATAATACATGCATTGTATTACAATTTCTTCCTCTACAACCATGTACAAGTAGTATTATAGTACATGCATTGTATTATAATTTCTTCCTCTACAACCATGTACAAGTAGTATTATAATACATGCATTGTATTACAATTTCTTCCTCAGCAACCATGTACAAGTAATATTATAGTACATGCATTGTATTACACTTCCTCAACAACCATGTACAAGTAATATTATAGTACATGCATTGTATTACAATTTCTTCCTCAACAACCATGTACAAGTAATATTATAGTACATGCATTGTATTACAATTTCTTCCTCAACAACCATGTACAAGTAGTATTATAGTACATGCATTGTATTACAATTTCTTCCTCAACAACCATGTACAAGTAGTATTATAGTACATGCATTGTATTACAATTTCTTTCTCAACAACCATGTACAAGTAGTATTATAGTACATGCATTGTATTACAATTTCTTCCTCAGCAACCATGTACAAGTAATATTATAGTACATGCATTGTATTACACTTCCTCAACAACCATGTACAAGTAGTATTATAGTACATGCATTGTATTACAATTTCTTCTTCTACAACCATGTACAAGTAGTATTATAATACATGCATTGTATTACAATTTCTTCCTCAACAACCATGTACAAGTAGTATTTAAGTACATGCATTTTATTACACTTTCTTCCTCTACAACCATGTACAAGTAATATTATAGTACATGCATTGTATTACAATTTCTTCCTCAACAACCATGTACAAGTAGTATTATAGTACATGCATTGTATTACACTTCCTCAGCAACCATGTACAAGTAATATTATAGTACATGCATTGTATTACACTTCCTCAACAACCATGTACAAGTAGTATTATAGTACATGCATTGTATTACAATTTCTTCCTCAACAACCATGTACAAGTAGTATTATAGTACATGCATTGTATTACAATGTCTTCCTCAGCAACCATGTACAAGTAGTATTTAAGTACATGCATTTTATTATACTTTCTTCCTCTACAACCGTGTACAAGTAATATTATAGTACATGCATTGTATTACAATTTCTTCCTCAACAACCATGTACAAGTAGTATTATAGTACATGCATTGTATTACAATTTCTTCCTCTACAACCATGTACAAGTAGTATTATAGTACATGCATTGTATTACAATTTCTTCCTCTACAACCATTTGTGTTTGCAAGTTGTAGATGAAAGTATAATGTTAATATGACTCTATGATCTTATGTTAAGTTAAAGAAAAGTGCAAAAACCAACAAGTGTTATCTGTATGTGTGTGTGTGTGTGTTTGTGTGTGTGTGTGTGTGTGTGTGTGTGTGTATGTGTGTGTGTGTGTATTTGATTTGGATTTTTAACATAGTTTCAAAGCAATTTTTCAGTCATATTGCTATGATATCTGCAGTGTGGCAGTTTATAGTGATGTCTAGCACTGAGGTATCCTACCACATACATGTAGAATGTGGTACCACCCAGTCACATTATCCTGACACAAGGTTGACAAGGTCAAATCCAAATTACAATTATACATAACCTATAATAATGGCAAAACTAACAAATAAAATTTAATATGTACAACAACTGTGAAATGTTTTTTTTGGTGGGTAAAGCAATATTTTGTGGATTTTGTGATTTCACACTTTAAATTTCAAGACCTAATGAAGAATATTGAATTCATAAAATCAACTGGACACTTTTTCAATAATTTCAGTACTAATGAATATGACAATGTGTAAAGAATAAAAAAGGAAAATTGATAGAACAGTGGCCGCATTTAATGTTATTGTTGTGTGAGAATGTTTTGCAAACAGATACCTGTGTAAGGAAGAATCATATGGTAATTGCATGGACACAGATGAGATGATTGCATGGACACATATGAGACAATTGTATGGACATATATGAGACATTGTATGGACTCAGATGAGATAATTGTATGGACACAGATGATATAATTGTATCAATACATATGAGATAATTGTATGAACACAGATGAGAAAATTACATGGACACAGATGAGATAATTGCATGGCCACAGATGAGATAATTATATAGACATAGATAGTTGCAAGGACATGGATGAGATTGATTTTATGGACACAGATGAGATAATTGCATGGACACAGATGAGATAATTGTGTGAACACAGATGAGATAATTGCATGGACACATGAGATAATTGTATAGACATATACTTGCAAGGACATGGATGAGATAATTGTATGGAGACAGACAGAGGAGATATTTGTATGGATACAGATTAAATAATTGTATCCACACAGATGAGATAAGACCAGTATGGAAAGACGAGTGTGATGCAAGAAAAGCAATCAATATAAATACCTCTATGACAATGTATAGATTAAAGACAGGAAAGTACTGTAATGCTTAGAAATAGTACCTCTGGATTATTGTTAAACCTTTTGACCATGAAACTTGGTAGACTAATTGCTAATTTTTCAGAATGTATCTTTGTATGAAGTCATATATTATTTCCTATGAATATTGCTGGCACTTCCTGGAATAATAAATCACATTTATTCTTCCACACAAACACACTCAAACAAATGATAAATGAGCAATTAATGTAGATGATTGGTAGTTCTGGTTTTATCAACCTTCAGACTGGATGATAAATAGACCTTGTTTAACCTTTGCTCTGCTATACCATCTTGTTTGTATGAGCCATATTTATAGTCACTGGTCAAGCTGGGCATTTGCCAACATCACATTTTATATAAAAGAAGTCAAAGGTACCAAGAATGTCTGCCGGTTTATTTTCTGATATCTCGCATCCTTTCCATAAATTTGATGCCACCCCACCCACCCACCAATACTGCTCCAAAATAGAATTAGTCATTGGAATTGATGATTTGTGGCACCAAGAAGAATGTAGAATTGCTCTTGATTGTGGTTCAAATGTTAATTCTTAATTCTTCATTCAGGGAGCAATATACATGTGTACAAATTTGGATCAATGAATTTAATATTCGGGTAATTTTTCTCTATAGATGTCAAGAAATCTGGTCACACAGAAAGATAAATAGCCTAAATTTGACTGCCCATACTGTTACTGGTATCCATGTTAGGTCTGATTGCAAACAACATAGACCTTGATCTGGCATTACACAATGTACCAGCAGATTGGGGTTTATGTCACTAATGTTCTACTAATTACGCTTAACAAACTACAAAAGACCCAGATATACTGACACATTATGCAGTGATCGATGCAGTTTGACTAAATATGAGTGTATACGGTAGTTGTCTTGCTTTATCCTTATGCAAATGATATGCTTATTATCAACCAATTGTTTTCATGAATAAGAATCACGTTATAATAAATAAAGTCACTGGAATTGTAAAATAAAAAAGCTTCGTTGTTTGATTCATGGTTATTGTAGCAGATACAAAATTTAGTGATGCTGTCCAAAATGTGCTGCCTTAAATTTGCAGATAGAGGGAGGTATCAATCTTACCACAGATAATCAGATAAAAATAATTCAGTCCATGATACACAATCCCAATAAAAGTATTTATCAATGATATACAAATTTTTTAAAATTTATTATTTTTAATTTTATAAATAAGATTGAAGGAGGAAATGTGCGATTTGGATCATTGGTTCATAATTAGTGTTTTTAATTTTGCCCTGCATATGACCTTCACAATTGGATTAAACAATGGAGGTTAGCTCCATTTTTTATTTAGCTGATATCTGCTAGTCATAGACCAGGAGGGGGCCCGAGTGCCCAAGAGGTCTAAAGTGCTCTCTGTTACGGATCATTGCCATCTCACTTCTGTCTGCATGGGTTCTAAGATTCAGCTAATGTAGTTATGTGAGAAAGCTTGCCAGTAGCTTCTCGTTGGTCGGTGGTTCTTTCTGAGGGTTTCTCCAAGTTCTTCCTCCACCAATAATACTGGCTGCCATGTATAGCCTATCGCGTGCTGAAAAATGGCGTTAAACTCCACAATAACATAACATAGACCAGGAGAGCTGAAGGCCAAACATCTAATAATGCAGCCTGTCCATCTGTTAGTACAGGTTATCATGACTCCTAAACTACTTTCCAGATTGCTGTGAAACTTTACACAGACATTTATTTAATTGAACTAGTTTGTCCTAAATGAAAATGATGCTGAGTTGATGTTTAATATGGCCACCACAACAGCCATGCTGAAAATCTTGTTATTGCTACTCCGCCTGAATGTCATATCAACATGGAGTTTTCACCAGAAAATATATGGTTGGCACAATATACAAATGGTTTCACCTGCACATTCAATATGACCACCACAGCAGCCATCTTGAACATTTTTATATCACTACTTTACCTGAATAAATGGACATATCAGCATGGGGTTTTCATTGAAAGACTTTACAATGGTACCAATTTAACCTCCAATATGGTCCCTTTGTATAAACCTGCTATGAGAGACCACCTGTCTTGAAAGACCACTTTTTGTTGGCAAAAGGGGTGGTCTCATAACACATTTTACTTTTTATCAAGATACTTGCTTTTTCAGATGAGATCCATTGCCTACTGATGGGACAATCATGCACCTGACAAAGATTGTTACCACACTTGAGGCCATTTCTATGATCCGATTTGGGTCCAACTGTGTACTTAAATAATCAAGATCATGGACAGGTTTGATAATAAGTGAGATGCACACCTATTGGATAATATCAGTTCTGCTCTGGTTCTAGTCTGATTTTGATTAATCTTTGAATATGGGTTTATATGTAAACAGTTTTGGATGAGTTTGATAACAATCAAGAGTTATGCATAAAAGTGGGGTTATCCTGCATATAATTGGTTGAATAATGAGGTGATATTGCATATAATTGGTTGAATAAAGGGGTTATCTTGTATATAATTGGTTGAATAATGGAGTGATCTTACATATAATTGGTTGAATAATGGGTTATCTTACATATAATTGGTTGAATAATGGGGTGATCTTACATATAATTGGTTGAATAATGGAGTGATCTTGCATATAATTGGTTGAATAATGGGTTATCTTACATATAATTGGTTGAATAAAGGGGTTATCTTGTATATAATTGGTTGAATAAAGGGGTTATCTTACATATAATTGGTTGAATAATGGGTTATCTTACATATAATTGGTTGAATAATGGGTTATCTTACATATAATTGGTTGAATAATGGGGTGATCTTACATATAATTGGTTGAATAATGGGGTGATCTTACATATAATTGGTTGAATAAAGGGGTTATCTTGCATATAATTGGTTGAATAATGGAGTGATCTTACATATAATTGGTTGAAATGGGTTATCTTACATATAATTGGTTGAAATGGGTTATCTTACATATAATTGGTTGAATAATGGGTGATCTTACATATAATTGGTTGAATAATGGGGTTATCTTGCATATAATTGGTTGAATAATGGGGTGATCTTACATATAATTGGTTGAATAATGGGTTATCTTACATATAATTGGTTGAATAATGGGGTGATCTTACATATAATTGGTTGAATAATGGGATTATCTTGCATATAATTGGTTGAATAATGGGTGATCTTACATATAATTGGTTGAATAATGGGATTATCTTGCATATAATTGGTTGAATAATGGGATTATCTTGCACATAATTGGTTGAATAATGGGATTATCTTGTATACAATTGGTTGAATAATGGGGTGATCTTACATATAATTGGTTGAATAATGGGATTATCTTGCATATAATTGGTTGAATAATGGGGTTATCTTGCACATAATTGGTTGAATAATGGGATTATCTTGCACATAATTGGTTGAATAATGGGATTATCTTGTATACAATTGGTTGAATAATGGGGTGATCTTACATATAATTGGTTGAATAATGGGATTATCTTGCATATAATTGGTTGAATAATGGGGTTATCTTGCACATAATTGGTTGAAATGGGTTATCTTACATACAGTTGGTTGAATAATGGGGTGATCTTACATATAATTGGTTGAATAATGGGATTATCTTGCATATAATTGGTTGAATAAAGGGGTTATCTTGCACATAATTGGTTGAAATGGGTTATCTTACATATAATTGGTTGAATAATGGGGTGATCTTACATATAATTGGTTGAATAATGGGATTATCTTGCATATAATTGGTTGAATAATGGGGTTATCTTGCACATAATTGGTTGAAATGGGTTATCTTACATACAATTGGTTGAATAATGGGGTTATCTTACATATAATCGGTTGAATAATGGGGTGATCTTACATACAATTGGTTGAATAATGGGTTATCTTACATATAATTGGTTCAATAATGGGGTGATCTTGCATATAATTGGTTGAATAATGGGATTATCTTGCACATAATTGGTTGAAATGGGTTATCTTACATATAATTGGTTGAATAATGGGGTTATCTTACATATAATCGGTTGAATAATGGGGTGATCTTACATACAATTGGTTGAATAATGGGTTATCTTACATATAATTGGTTCAATAATGGGGTGATCTTACATATAATTGATTGAATAATGGGTTATCTTACATATAATTAGTTGAATAATGGGGTGATCTTACATATAATTGGTTGAATAATGGGTTATCTTGCACATAATGGGTTGAGGGTCTTACCACTTGACAAACTGTATTTCTGACCTGATTTGAATAAAACTTGGTAAACAGGAAAATGTTGTAACCTGTGCATATTTTTGTGGTAATCATGTACTGGATTGGATAAGCTTTTCCCTGTTCTAGAGACTGGAGTTATTTTGGTATTAATATTATTGAATTTGGTAAATCGAAATCTTGAGTGATCATTGAAATTCATGAATAGTTTAGTAAGATAGTACACTGCTAAGTTATGTAATCCAGATGAGTGGTATGAGGCCCACTTGTTTTTCTTGTTTTTTTTAAATTTCTTTAGTAAATTAGTTTACATACAAACCATGAAAGTGTTGCATGCACTTCAATATTAAATTAGGTCACTATTTGATAGACATGCACATTAATCAAAAACATCAATATACAATTACTCACCCTTACAGTGATGGAAATTCAATACATACTGTATATCAAATAGTAAAATAGATTTTGTGTCAGTCCATGTCAAACTACATATAAATCTAATATTGATCTGTGTTATATTTTTCAAACATGACATTATATGATGTCAGTCAGAAAATGAGAATTTTGTTTTATATTATTTTAGGTCAATATTGAATTATTGCTGCAGTGCATACAGATAGAAATATAACTGAGATGAAGCCCAGAATCTCGAATTTCCACATTTTTAGCCATTTTATAGACAACGCTTTAAAGCTTTCGATTTTATCCCAGACTGCTGTGGAATATGATTCAACATTGTTTGAAGTCATTCTAATGGTTCCCAAGACTTTTACAGCATTGTTTGATGCCATTCTATCCCAGACTATTACAGTATTTAAGATTCCACATTGTTTGATGCCATTCTATCCCAGACTATTACAGTATTTAAGATTCCACATTGTTTGATGCCATTCTATCCCAGACTATTACAGTATTTAAGATTCCACATTGTTTGATGCCATTCTATCCCAGACTATTACAGTATTTAAGATTCCACATTGTTTGATGCCATTCTATCCCAGACTCTTATAGTATTTAAGATTCCACATTGTTTGATGCCATTCTATCCCAGACTATTACAGTATTTAAGATTCCACATTGTTTGAGGCCATTCTATCCCAGACTCTTACAGCATTAAAGATTCCACATTGTTTGAGGCCTATCTATTAAAGACTGCTAAAGTATATAAGATTCCTCTTTTTTTTTAAAAAGTCATTCTACCTCAAACTGCTAAAGTATTTAAGTGTCCACATGCTTTGAGACCATTGTACTCAAGAATGATGTAGCATATAAGATTCCACATGCTTTGAGACCATTGTACTCAAGAATGATGTAGCATATAAGATTCCACATGCTTTGAGACCATTGTACTCAAGAATGATGTAGCATATAAGATTCCACATGCTTTGAGACCATTGTACTCAAGAATGATGTAGCATATAAGATTCCACATGCTTTGAGACCATTGTACTCAAGAATGATGTAGCATATAAGATTCCACATGCTTTGAGACCATTGTACTCAAGAATGATGTAGCATATAAGATTCCACATGCTTTGAGACCATTGTACTCAAGAGTGATGTAGCATATAAGATTCCACATGCTTTGAGACCATTGTACTCAAGAGTGATGTAGCATATAAGATTCCACATGCTTTGAGACCATTGTACTCAAGAATGATGTAGCATATAAGATTCCACATGCTTTGAGACCATTGTACTCAAGAATGATGTAGCATATAAGATTCCACATGCTTTGAGACCATTGTACTCAAGAGTGATGTAGCATATAAGATTCCACATGCTTTGAGACCATTGTACTCAAGAATGATGTAGCATATAAGATTCCACATGCTTTGAGACCATTGTACTCAAGAATGATGTAGCATATAAGATTCCACATGCTTTGAGACCATTGTACTCAAGAGTGATGTAGCATATAAGATTCCACATGCTTTGAGACCATTGTACTCAAGAATGATGTAGCATATAAGATTCCACATGCTTTGAGACCATTGTACTCAAGAATGATGTAGCATATAAGATTCCACATGCTTTGAGACCATTGTACTCAAGAATGATGTAGCATATAAGATTCCACATGCTTTGAGACCATTGTACTCAAGAATGATGTAGCATATAAGATTCCACATGCTTTGAGACCATTGTACTCAAGAGTGATGTAGCATATAAGATTCCACATGCTTTGAGACCATTGTACTCAAGAATGATGTAGCATATAAGATTCCACATGCTTTGAGACCATTGTACTCAAGAATGATGTAGCATATAAGATTCCACATGCTTTGAGACCATTGTACTCAAGAATGATGTAGCATATAAGATTCCACATGCTTTGAGACCATTGTACTCAAGAGTGATGTAGCATATAAGATTCCACATGCTTTGAGACCATTGTACTCAAGAATGATGTAGCATATAAGATTCCACATGCTTTGAGACCATTGTACTCAAGAATGATGTAGCATATAAGATTCCACATGCTTTGAGACCATTGTACTCAAGAGTGATGTAGCATATAAGATTCCACATGCTTTGAGACCATTGTACTCAAGAATGATGTAGCATATAAGATTCCACATGCTTTGAGACCATTGTACTCAAGAGTGATGTAGCATATAAGATTCCACATGCTTTGAGACCATTGTACTCAAGAATGATGTAGCATATAAGATTCCACATGCTTTGCGACCATTCTACTCAAGACTGCTGTAGCATATAAGATTTCACATTATTTGAGGCAATTCCATCCCAGACTGCTGTGGTACATAACATTCCACATTGTTTAAGGCCAAACTATGTCACTGACACAGAAACAGATTATATATTAAAAGATAATCAATATATAATGTTTAAATAACCAGTGGATCACAGAATTCAAGAAAACACTAAAACATGCAAACACATTGTATACAAAAGTGGTCAACTGCATAACACTTTATATCTTGTAGAAGAAATGTGTGTGCTGATTTGTCTCTATACAAATAAACTTACAGTATTGTGTATTTCACTCTCTCACTACAGTGAAACTTGTCGTAGTATGACACTTCTGTTCAACGGACAGAGTGATGGATCTTTTAATAACATTATATAGATTTCACTTATGTGTGAAGGACACTTGTATTTGAAAATTTTATACGAATTTAATCTGTCTCCAGGACACACACAAATTCAAACACACACACACACACACACACACACACACACACATTCATGTGCTTTGCTATCAATAAAAATGTTCATGTGTTTTTTAAGACATTAATTCCAAAAAGGCAAACCCTTCTGGTTAATTAACCAAAAATGTTATGACTAGTAAAATTTCTAATGATGCCGAGTTACATTCAGTGAGTAACAAGGTTCAAACCATTAGAGATAAGCTAAACAACACAATTTCAATTGACTGGTCATCACCATACAGTTCTGATACAGCATTTTAGCAACAACCAATAGTAGCATTTGAACCTATCTCTATGGATTTAGTACAGACAGTCATGATGAAGTGTGCACCAAAGTCATTTGAATTTGATCCAGTTCCAGTATGTATGCTGCTTGAGTGTTTAGATTCAATTAGATCCAATATTGCCATCACTAACTGATGTTATTAATATCTCTCTCTCATCCGGGAAATTTATAGCATTTGACACAACATACCATGCTACATTACTTCACTGTCTCCAGTATGTATTTGGCATTCACAATACAGCCTTAATGTGATTCAAGTCCTACATAGTCAACAGGACACAAATTGTATATGCAAATGGAATACACTCTAGCCCAGTTGATCTATGTTGTGGTGTTCAACAAGGATTTGTTCATGGACCTGTTCTCTTCATTCTATACACTCAGTCACTCTCAAGTGTCATAGATCATAACCCAGTGTGTCACCAATTGTATGCTGATGACACCCAAATATACAAATCTAGCCACCCAACTGAAGTTGATGCTACCATCCAAAGAGTAGAGAGGTGCATTTCTGATATGACATCATGGATGACATGTAACAAGCTGTAGAATCAAATGATGATAAAACTGAGGCCATTCTGATCATAATACAAAGACTGTCTCATTCACATCCTTTACCTCAAACAATAAATATCAACAAGACCAACATTAAATTCTCAGTCAGTATGAAACCTAGGTGTTACTCTGGACAGTACTCTCACATTGCACCAACATGTCTTGAACATATGCAAAGCTGCATATCTTGAGCTGAGACGCATCAGCTCCATTCGCAAATATCTTTCAGTTGATGCCTGTAAAACAAAACTGGACTATTATAACTCAATTATCTACTCTAGAAACTTCAAAACACAGCTGCTCGGATCATCTTTAGAGTACCATGATCATAGCACACCTCCCCACTGCTCTGTACCCTACACTGGCTATCCATTCAATCCAGAATCAATCAAAATTTGTTTTCTGTGCTACGTGTCACTGACGGACTCCAGTCTAACACTCCTTTCTGGCCTCACCCATGTGTACACACCAGCAAGATACTTACACTCCTCTTCTGACAATCGTATATTCATTATTCCCAATACGAAAACTTAGTCATAAGGACAACATTCTTTTGCATACCAGGGCCCAGCAACTTGGTATGAAATGCCCATTGAAATTAGACACAGTGATCACTTTCAAGAGTGCTCTTAAAACTCACCTTTTTTGACTGCAAGAACAAACTTAAAGACCTAATATTCTTTCTTACCTGGAATATTTCAGCATTTTTTATGTTTTCTAATTTCTTGTTTGTTTTTTGTAGGCATATCAATATAGATGTTGTAAAGCGCTTAGAGCTTCTAAAAGATTCTACAGTCTTATTATTTTTTTTTATTATTATTATTATTATTATTATTATTATTATGTACTCCAGATCATGTGATGTTTTATACAAAGACACTTTACATTGAGGGACCACAATAAATGTTTTATACCAAGGTACCTTATAATGAGGGACCATTTACAACAATCCACCATATAGTGATGGGTAGTCAGGAACTATTTTTCATCTGATGTAGCTATAGTGAGGGACATCAATAAACTAATTTGGGACAGTAAAGAACTATTTTATTCCAGTGTTATATTATATTGAGGGACACTAAGGAACTATTTTACTCCAGTGTTATATTATATTGAGGGACACTAAGGAACTATTTAATTCCAGTGTTAAATTATACTGAGGGACAGTAAGGAACTATTTTATTCCAGTGTTATATTATATTGAGGGACACTAAGGAACTATTTTATTCCAGTGTTATATTATATTGAGGGACACTAAGGAACTATTTAATTCCAGTGTTAAATTATACTGAGGGACAGTAAGGAACTATTTAATTCCAGTTTTATATTATATTGAAGGACAGTAAGGAGCTATTTTATTCCAGTGTTATATTATACTGAGGGACAGTAAAGAACTATTTTATTCCAGTGTTATATTATATTGAAGGACAGTAAGGAACTATTTTATTCCAGTGTTATATTATACTGAGGGACACTAAGGAACTATTTTATTCCAGTGTTATATTATACTGAGGGACAGTAAGGAACTATTTTATTCCAGTGTTATATTATATTGAAGGACAGTAAGGAACTATTTTATTCCAGTGTTATATTATACTGAGGGACAGTAAGGAACTATTTTATTCCAGTGTTATATTATACTGAGGGACAGTAAGGAACTATTTTATTCCAGTGTTATATTATACTGAGGGACACTAAGGAACTATTTTATTCCAATGTTAAATTATACTGAGGGACAGTAAGGAACTATTTTATTCCAGTGTTATATTATACTGAGGGACAGTAAGGAACTATTTTATTCCAGTGTTATATTATACTGAGGGACAGTAAGGAACTATTTTATTCCAGTGTTATATTATACTGAGGGACAGTAAGGAACTATTTTATTCCAGTGTTATATTATACTGAGGGACAGTAAGGAACTATTTTATTCCAGTGTTATATTATATTGAGGGACAGTAAGGAACTATTTAGTTCTAATGTATCTTAAAATGAGTGACCAACATGAACTATTTTAGTCCAATGTACATTGTAATGAAGGACCATTAGCATATGATGGGGGGAAAAGAAAGACAATCCAATGTAATTTGAATCACTTTATTGGTTCCGTTTTTGTCTGTTTCCTTTAATACTTGGAAGCCAATACAAAAATAAAAAAAGAATTCTGCTTAAATACTTACAGCAAGAAAACATCATACACTAATTTAAAACACAAGACTCAGCAAGTTTTGTTTATAAAATAAGACTTCGTTGTAAAATTAGTTCAAATCAAGATCAAATGTCTAACATGTGTGAAATGTATCACAAAAATAACACTAGTTCACTTTTTTTTAGGCATTATGTCTTGTAAAAAAAATTACATTTTGGTTATAAAATTTGTATTTTTTTCCACACATTATTATTGTATTTTCAAAATGTACTTCTTAGAAACTGAATAATCCTTAAACAAAATAATGTATTTACAATGTACTGATAATAAAAATAAAGCTTTGGTTACCACCTTGTGTCCAATCACAAACAACATAGACCCTGATATGCATAATGTGCCAACAGATCAGGGTTTGCTTATTAAACTGAGTATACCAAATAAACAACAAATATACATGTTCCTTTGATGAAATGCTTGTCATACTGTAATACAATGGAATAGTTCTTTAACAGTTGCATTGGAGGGGCATGGGGGGGGGGGGATTTTGTAATTCAAGTTTAAATTCTCATCTTGAATATTATAAACATACAAGTATTTCTGATTTTACCATAAAGTATCGGATTAGAGTCCTCCATTAATGTAAAAAAGACAATGTAATTAAATATATTGAGGAAAAATGCAACAAATTTATGTACATGAATGCATTTGACAAGTTTTTTTTATCTTCAGAAAAATGATATCCTTAAGTGATATCTGTTTGTATCAGATATAGACAATATGTTTGTATAAATATAAATTGCACGATATCAAGGTGTTTCAGTGCAAGGCATAAACTAATATCTTTGTTTGATTTCAAGACAAGGTCTTAGAAAGAATTTAATTGTGTTGCTCTCGGCAAAATAGTGCTCTTTAAACTATATACATGCAATATATAATTAGCTATACAAAGAAATCGGCAAATGTTTAATAATTAAATATTTTCTCATTCTGGGATATTCCTCTGTAAATAATAATTTATATTTTATATCTAATATTTCTTTTTAGAATAAAAATGGAAATTCATCTGCATTATCATTGCTAGCACTCAATGGTAATGTCGATGATGACGATAATTATTGATTGATTAATATTGTTCTTTTTTTATGTTTGGGTGTGGGGGTTATTATTCTTAATTGATGAGAGTAAAGTTTACTCATTCAAATTACCAAACTTTCATCAAATTACAAGAGATTCAATAAGTAAGCTTATCAAAGTGGTCAAAAGATGCACTTCGGAAAAATTCATAAAGGGGGAATTATCAGATTTTGATGATAGGTATCCTAATGAAGTTTTCACTGTTAAGACCAGATGTACAGAGACTAATTACATTTACATTAGTATTAACAGTATTTCAAATGTGTGTGTGATTTTAATTTTTTATGTAAAATAATTTTTAAAATAATTAAAATAAGTTTTTGAAACATGCTTGAAAAGAATATGCCATTGAAAGGTTGATATGACAAAATAATGTTGTCAAAGTCAACTAATTTCAAATGAAATATTTGATATCTTGTAATTAATAATCATTAAAGGTAGTTTTAAAGCAAAAGCTAAGATATGTCATTTGAAAACTTCAGTTTGCATATATCATTGCAAATGTTTGATATTCTGTTTTTTAATTATTTATTTTGAAATCTTGACTATAAATAATAGCAATTCTCAAATTTTGAAGAAAAAAATCATCTTCATGACAAATTATTTAGGCAATGACAAGATATTAATTAGCACTCAAACACATTAGAACAATTCTGATTTGACTTTACACTGATGATGGTTTGACTTTACACAGATTCTTGTTAGACCTTACACCGATTCTTGTTAGACCTTACACCAATTCTTGTTAGACCTTACACTGACGATGGTTTGACTTTATACTGACGATTGTTTGACTTTACACCAATTCTTGTTAGACCTTACACTGATGATGGTTAGACTTTACACTGATTCTTGTTAGACCTTTGTTTCTATGCCATATACTGATTCTAGTTGGACCATTCACTGATGATGATTAAAGTGTACGTCACATGGCACATTTACTCTTCTTAAATTGAATATGAATGGTTCTTGTAACATTTCATACAAATAAAGTTTAACCAAGGTCTGTTTAATGCTAATTACTTAATACTTTGTACCTTAAATACCATTTTTTTTTTAAAACTTCCAGACAAAGATTACTAAGGACTTATGCAACAGTGATCATGTACTAAACTGGGTTAAGAATAAAGGATGTCAACACGAATCATGACACGACACATTACATGTAGTATGAATTTAGTTTCAATTTGTGCAGTTTTCATCAGGACACCATAGCATGACAGTTAGGTTTGTAATGGGTCAAAACTTTAGGCCAACATTTTCGCATACTTAAGATTTTCCTTTGAGCATGAATCTAATAACCTTCCAAGGAATATGGATGCAGGAAACCCAAAATAAAGCAAATAGTTGCTATTTCAATGCATGTGTAATCAAATTCTTTATTTAAAAAATTAGACCCAGTTAATGAAATATTTGGTACTGAATGACTACAGGACTCATCGGACTTGTACTTTGGACCTTGCACTGAGTTTGTACTTTGGACCTTGCACTGAGTTTGATTAAAAAAATTTGTAAATATTGTTATATCAGAAAAAATTAAATAGATTGTAATTGTTTAAAAATTTAAATAAAATTTATACAAATATTGATGGCATCAAAAAATCTACTTTGTTCACTATATTAATAATAAAATAGTGACCTAATAACAAAATTATAAAAATAAAAGTAGCATTTCACAACAACATTAGGATTAGATTTAACATACATTATATGAACTGGCTTTTACTGTATTATATGCTAATTAAATTATAATTGACTGATGAAGGCCATTGTTACAGATCATAATACAGTCACCAGTTTATATAACTAAAGACTTTCATTTATGGGGGGGGGGATTAGGGCAATAGTTGATATTATTTTATACGTTATAATGGGATATATTCACTAAGAGGGTTCACTATAGTTGTGATTTATTAGCCTTCTATAAAATAAAACAAAACATTCTGAAAAGGTTAAATGATTGTTATCTTGTTGAATCATGCTCATGGCCCAGATGTCAAGAACATTGAAGGCTTTATGTATACAAAATGTTGGCCCCATTAAAATACCAAGTTACACCTGAACAATAAAATTCAGAATTATTAATTGCAATATAAATTAGCCATTCATTTTTATGTTATGTGTAATACACTTTTAACATTTATTTACATGTGCTATTTACATGTTTACAAAATTTGATCCAGGTTAAAAGATTCGCATAAAATAAGATCAGATGAAAATTGTTCATAAAGTATTCTTATGTCATTCTAATATATGACTCTCCAATTCTAAAAATCCATGTAAGTATTTTTTCATACTAACATTTGACAGATTCTTCAATTCTAAAAATCCATGTAAGTATCTTGTCATACTAATATTTGACAGATTCTTCAATTCTAAAAATCCATGTAAGTATCTTGTCATACTAATATTTGACAGATTCTTCAATTCTAAAACTCCATGTAAGTATCTTGTCATATGTAAGTATCTTGTCATACTAATATTTGACAGATTCTTCAATTCTAAAAATCCATGTAAGTATCTTGTCATACTAATATTTGACAGATTCTTCAATTCTAAAAATCCATGTAAGTATCTTGTCATACTAATATTTGACAGATTCTTCAATTCTAAAAATCCATGTAAGTATCTTGTCATACTAATATTTGACAGATTCTTCAATTCTAAACATCCATGTAAGTATCGTGTCATACTAATATTTGACAGATTCTTCAATTCTAAAAATCCATGTAAGTATCTTGTCATACTAATATTTGACAGATTCTTCAATTCTAAACATCCATGTAAGTATCGTGTCATACTAATATTTGACAGATTCTTCAATTCTAAAAATCCATGTAAGTATCGTGTCATACTAATATTTGACAGATTTTTCAATTCTAAACATCCATGTAAGTATCTTGTCATACTAATATTTGACAGATTCTTCAATTCTAAAAATCCATGTAAGTATCGTGTCATACTAATATTTGACAGATTCTTCAATTCTAAAAATCCATGTAAGTATCGTGGCATACTAATATTTGACAGATTCTTCAATTCTAAAAATCCATGCAAGTATCTTGGCATACTAATATTTGACAGATTCTTCAATTCTAAAAATCCATGTAAGTATCATGTCATACTAATATTTGACAGATTCTTCAATTCTATAAATCCATGTAAGTATCTTGTCACACTAATATTTGACAGATTCTTCAATTCTAAACATCCATATAAGTATCTTGTCATACTAATATTTGACAGATTCTTCAATTCTAAACATCCATGTAAGTATCATGTCATACTAATATTTGACAGATTCTTCAATTCTATAAATCCATGTAAGTATCTTGTCATACTAATATTTGACAGATTCTTCAATTCTAACAATTCATGTAAGTATCTTGTCGTACTAATATTTGACAGATTCTTCAATTCTATAAATCCATGTGAAACTTTCATCCAATAAAATTTTAAGAATTTATCTGAAGAGGTAATGAAACTAGAACAGTTTCATTTGTTTTAAAATTAAATTTTATCAATTATGTTGAAGGTATATGTTAAATTGGGGTAAAATTTATTAATTCAAAGTTTTAGGTCATCTTTGTAAAATGAAAGGTAGAAAAACATTTGTAATACATTGAGATCGATGCATGGTCTGTGAATTTATTAAAAGGAATCAAAAGTCTGCAACTTGTTAATCGATTTTTTTACCTAAATTAGAATTAATCATAACTAATTATAACAAAACTATTAATAACAGTAGCAGGTTTAAAAAGACCACAGAATTTTTGTCCTCAACAAAATATCATTAACTCACCACTAATCCAGACTAGAAAACAACCAACAGTATAACCCCATTACCCTCTTGATATCTCCTAAATCTCTACCAATTTACACAAGACATACCAACATTATAACCCTATTACCTTCTTGATATCCCCTAAATCTCTACCAATTTACACAAGACATACCAACAGTATAACCCCATTACCCTCTTGATATCCCCTAAATTTCTACCAATTTACACAAGACATACCAACAGTATAACCCCATTACTCTCATGATACCAACATTATTTTATATCCCCCACCCCCGGAGAAACCTTTATCAATGACTGATTAAGCATCAAAACATGTCTTCTGTTTATCTTACTTTGATGATGCTAATGAAACTTAAAATATAGTAACATTTATATATATGTATATACATGAGAACATACTCCTTTCCTTTGCACTTTCGCCCATTTCATTCATCTAGACTCTATATAAACACTTGTTTAAAAAACATAAAATTGGACCATTCTTATGTACAATAAAAGAGATATGTGGAAATCCTTTTCCTTTGCTTTTTCATTCATTTCAAGCTTGTAGACTTTCTACATATACATCTTTTTAGCCTTAAAAATTGGGTACAATAAAACAATGGAAATCTGCCTCTGTGCATACATTAATGCATTTATAACATGTATCAATTTTTGTGTTTTGTTGTTGTAAATTCATATAACATGTGAACATATTCCCGAAAGGTATGGGTCTGAATCCTACATTAAGATAAGCCAGAGACAGCTGCCACAGTATTTCCTAAGGAAAGATACTTTGCAACATTAGCCTTGAGCAAGGCACTTTGCAACATTTGCCTTGAGCAAGGCACTTTGCAACATTTGCCTCAGAACTGAAAAACTTTTAAGACCATCTCGTTAAACAAGCCAGACCAAATGCTGAACCTATATATAAAGTACACCAGCTACTAAAGACATTTTTGATTCTTGAATGTTCTCTTGGGACAATTTTCATGATTATGTTTCTGATTTTATTGTTAAAGAATTCTGCATTTAGCTGCTGTTTGGCACTGCACTATGAAAGCCAAATGGTCACACATTGGGTACATTTTCATACAAGAATTTTCTCAGTAACTCGTACTATACTAGCATAATGAAATATTTCATAATTTTCATAAGTTTCTTCATAATTTCAGACATCAGTGCAATGAATATACATGCATGCATGTTCATCCACACACAGGATCATTGTCAATGTTCCAGTTTATGTTTTACTTATTTAAGAACATTTGGTATAAATATTATGCTTCCCCACCCACCCCACCAGCAGCTAATAAATAAGATGCTGTGCATAAACAGCTTAAAATAAACTAACAATGGCTTACTTATCGCTCTGCATCTAATTAACAATGGCTTACTTATCGCAAGGCATCTAACAATGGCTTACTTATTGCAAGGCATCACATTAACAATGGCTTACTTATTGCAAGGCATCACATTAACAATGGCTTACTTATTGCAAGGCATCTAACAATGGCTTACTTATCGCAAGGCATCTGACAATGGCTTACTTATTGCAAGGCATCTAACAATGGCTTACTTATTGCAAGGCATATAACAATGGCTTACTTATTGCAAGGCTGCTCTAACATTGCTTACTTATTGCAAGGCATATAACATACAATGAATCTGTTCAAAATGTCATTTAATAATTGGTACCAAATATATGCGCAAATCTTATCAAATGTAACAACTGTTTTGTACACTTCTTGGCAATTTCCATGACTTTTTTTTTATACTGAAAATGTTCCATGTTTACTTATAAACGTTCAAAGCAAAGAAATGTAAAATTCATAAACAATATTTATATTAATGCAAAAAAAGTTATAATAATACAGAGTAAATGTATAATTGTGGAGAAAAATCTTGGTGCACCGCTGAATTGGTTATTCTTCTGGCCTGTCAAATAATTTGAAGGGGATGAATGGTCAAGAGCGCTGAGGTAATTAAAACTGCGGTAAACAATACGTCCATTTAGAGGTTGAACAGGGCGGTAATTGTTCACAAGAATTTCTTGAATTGATTCCTTGTCCAAATTAACAGATATATCAGCAGCACCCTTGTGTTCACCTGTGGTATATTTAGTCTCATCACCATCAGCAGCTGGCTCTGGCATGGGGTCACTGTGCCCATTATGCTGGCTGCCATGATGGTTGTGTCCACCATCGGAGGTATCAGTTATTTTCTGATTAAACTCATCTTCCAGAGTAAATGACCTGGGCATTTTGCCCAGTGATGCTTTTGTTTCCATTCCATTTTCTTCACTGGAAATATCTTTACTGGCATTCAGCAAGAGTTCAGTTTCAAACTTTGCTTTCTCGACAGGGTTGTCCTCAATTCCAAGCTCCACAAAAACAGCTTCCTCTCCCTCCTGTTTAAGTGATCGCTTCCTATGTTTGTCATTCTGTTGCTTTGGCTGCAAGACCTTTCTGAAATGATGTAGCTGAAAAAAGAATTATAAACAAGTTTGTGAGCTATAATATTCCTCAGGTGTTATTTAAAAATAGTATCATCATATATGAATACACTAATAATTGTTTAACTCAAAGAATGAACTTTAATCTCTCACTGTTTAAACACATTTTCAAACAGTTCTACATAAATCTGGTGCAAAAAATGGTATTTTGTGTGGCTCTACATGACAGTGTCATGATATTACATGTGTTTGTGTGGCTCTACAATTGACATTGTCATGATATTACAAATGACAGTTTGTGTGGCTCTACAATTGACATTGTCATATTACAAATGACAGTTTGTGTGGCTCTACAAATGACATTGTCATGATATTATAAATGACAGTTTGTGTGGCTCTACAATTGACATTGTCATGATATTACAAGTAATAATTTATGTGGCTTTACATTATAATATCATGATACCTTTATTGACTTGTTCCACTGTACTAGTGTTTGTTATCTTGAGTGTCCTTGATAGGCAGGTTCTGTTATACATGTTATGTGATTCCTTGAGTTTTTTATAGACTGGTTCCACTATATCAATGTATGTGATCCACAATTGTCCCATATAAACTAATTACACTGTACAAATCATGTCATCTGCTTAGCGCTCTTTATAGATCTAAGCTCTACTGTACTAAGATTTTTGTGTTCTCTTGATTGACCTTTATATTCAAGTTCTACTGTACTTGTGTTTGAGATCCCTTAAGTTACATTTATAGACTGGTTCTAGCTACCAATGTTTGTTATAACTTGATTGCCCTTTATAGGCTGATTTGGCTGGACTGGTTCCATTGTAACAATCATTTGCCCTATCTGCAATGCTTGTTTCTGTAGAAAGGGTCTTCAATTCATGCATGCATGCATGCATGTATGCATGCAACAATTCCTCAGAGCTTGCCGCATATATCCACAGGTTATGAATATTTATGATATTGTTAATGATACTGTCCCTTAGTAACAATGTTCCCTCTAAGGTGTGTGGCAATGCAGCTCATTAGAAAATCCAGTGCAGCAGTTTCAAAATTCCACGCACCAGATGTTGTAATAAATAGAAAATGCCGTGCCGCAGTTTCATTTTCGTGCACACAAGAAAAATATTAGAGAGAACGTTGCTCAAATATCTTTTTTAGATTGAGTTAGTATTAAAGACTTATGAACATAAAAAAATTCATTGACTAAGCAATAAATAAAAAAAATGTACACAGAAATTGCAGGGCATGTTTCTGATGAGCAATTTATAAACTCATGCCCTCTGATCAAAAAGAAGCCAAACAAACCAGGTTAATAGACCAGATCTGGCCTGCAATCTTTACATTTTATAAGATTGCAATCAAGATATCTAAAGGATTAATTAGTTTTATAATCTTCTATAGAATTAATTACGGTTTCATAGTCTTGTAAAAGATAATGAAAATTGCTGATATTTCTGAGTTAAAATAATTGGACTAACCTGTCTATGCGAGATAGTTTGCTGACGAGCAAAGACTGTCCAGATCACACTTTCAAAACATGCTGGTGTTGTCAGGGAACCATTGTATCGATAGTACATGTGTGCGTCTGCTGGTAAATAGCGCTGTATACCTATTGCAGGAATCTCCACACGCTTTTTCAGATCTAGTATCAAAAAGCAGAAAAAAATCTTATTGGAGAATTGTGGTTTTATTTTAATAGTCACCTAATACTCTCTACATTATTTTAATAGTCATCTAATGCTCTCTGCATTCCTTTAATAATCACCTATAATGCTCTCCACTTTAGGAGGCCAGTAATTTAAAAAAATGAATATTAAGAATTCTGAAGACCTTTATGGATTCAAAATTAAAAGTTGTTCATTATACATTTTTTGACCTGTTTAAGAAAGGGGGATATGTAGAATTGTTCACCCAAGGCAGGCAATAATCTGTATGGGTGAATGAATGCTCAAACAAGGGCAATACATTTTTTAAATCAGTGTAAGAGAATGAATGCTCAAACAAGGGCAATACATTTTTTAAATCAGTGTAAGAGAATGAATGCTCAAACAAGGGCAATACATTTTTTAAATCATTGTAAGAGAATGAATGCTTAAACAAGGGCAATACATTTTTTATTCAACTAAATCATTGTAAGAGAGGGAAACATGACCATGTGAGGTTGTCTTGCTATGTTTCCTGACATATGATTTTCTGTGTGCAAATAATTGACACTTTTATCAAAAATAATACAAGTGACAGGCACCTGCAGTGTTGTGTCTATAGCAATAATTCAAGAGATTGATGCACATGCAGTGTTGTGTCTTTAGCAATAATAGAAGTGATTGACTTACTGGTATACATTTTGTTGTTACTTTATTGGAAATTAATCAGGTGTTCACTTTCTTATTACTGTTTTGGAAGGTAATTTTTACATCCACATCACTTTCTTGTGGCTCTATTGAATGGTAATCTGTGTGTACTTACCAGGATTCTTAACCCTGTGTAAGACTCTGATCAGAGGTTCCAAAACAGGATTGTCCTCATGTGCAACCTGTCAATTATAAGAAAATTTCAATAAAAAAAATAGTCTTTATTTAAATATAATCAAAATTAATATGAAACAGAAATATTTCATTTTCTTGGAAACTGCCCTAATGTAAGCACTTATGATGAACAAATTAGGGTAACACCTTTGCGCTACTAATGACATTTTGGACATGCAATGAATTTTTTTTTTTACCTAATCTTAGACATGCTAACAAAACAGAACCCTGGGTACCAATACTGTAAATTGTTTTATCTAGATTGCCAGAATTCTGGTGTATAGTTAAGACTTTGTTCTTGTTATTTTAGGGTTTTAACACAATTTTTCAGCACATGATAGGCTATATATGGCAGCCAGTATTAATGGTGGAGAAAGAACCTGGGGACACCACCCCCCGCCCCGAAAGAACCACCGACCGACAAGAAGCTGATGGCAAGCTCTCTCACATACCCACATTGGCTGAATCAGAGACTTGAATCCATACAGAGGTATGATGGCAGTGATCCGTAACAGAGAGCACTTTAGATCACTTGCCCACTCGGGCAAAAACTAGCCTAAAACTAGACTGCCCAAGTAATGGTGTGGAGATAGGATTTCTTATGTATATTTATACAGTTTAACTTTTGTCCATTATTGTAACTGTAATAATCATTTGTAAACAACAAACATGTTTGTTTGTTTGTTTAGAATTTTTAACGTAGCTTTAAGAATTTTTCTGTCATATCGCAACAATGTCTGCAGAGAGGCAGTTTATAATGATGTCTAACACTGGGGCATCAATCATGCCGCAGACATGTAGCATGATGTCCCACCCAGTCACATTATCCTGACACCAGGCGGACCAGTCCTAACACTAACTCTTAATGCTGCATGCCAAGCAAAGCAGCTGATAGTACGATTTTTAAAGTACGATTTTTAAAGTCTTTGGTATGACTCAGATGGGGATCGAACCAATGACCTCCCGCTTCCACAGCAGATGCTCTAACCACTAGGCCACCAGAGCATACATAAATGTATTACAAAGCAAAGTTTTTTTTATGATTGTAGATTTTAAAATAATGATCATGTTAACTTAGATTTGAATCAAGACAATATAATTTTTCCATTAGAAAAAAAAAGTCTACGTGATGTCAGGTTGATTCACTAAAATGTAAGTAAATAATGTTTACAGCTTCTGGTAATTTTCCATTAAGATGATGGAGTTTGTTTTTCAAAATTAAGTAGGTAGTATAAGTAAGATTAAGTTTAAGTAAATAATGTAGGTAAGCGCTTAGAGCTTTGTAAGATTAGGCGCTATACAAAGTCCTCATTATTAGTATTAGTTAGTGTGTGTGTGTGTGCACAGTAATAATGGTGGAGGAAGAACATGGGACCCCCCCCCCCCCGAATAAGGGAGATTACAAACAGACAAAATTCTTAAAAATTTTGGAACTAGGGGATTTGTCAAATGATGTTAATTCTGAGATGGACCATACCAATAAATGATGTTGGTAACAACATTTTTACAGTCTTATGTGCAGCCTACCTTGAACATTATACCAAGAACAGCCAGTCCCTGTGGTTGTATAGCTGCCTCTCCCAGACTTTGATACAGCTCAGAGTTATAACTGACAATGTGCATCTGAAATTTAATTTATTAAATCAGAATTAGAAAAACATACAAATTATTATCATAAATTACCTGTCCACCTAATAATTGGAAACACATCATCATCATCTCATCTTTATAAGAACTGCATTTTATATTTTAAAGGATTCAGTAAGTATTGAAATTAGTTATACACTTTTTATATGAACTCCAATATTTGCTTTCCTTTGGCAGTTCCTGTAGTGTGTAATACAAAATTTCAAGCTTAATTTGAATTCATAATTGAAAAGGTTTAAGTTAGGTAAATGGCCTGATATCTAACACACACACACACACACACACACACACACACACACACACATGATAAAGGGCTTAAAATATATGTTTTATCTTGTAACTAAATAGTCTTTTTTATTATTACTTTAATAGTATTACTTAAGTCTTTAATAATTTTTCTTAGTCATTATTATTCCTATCTTTTTTATTTTATTATTAATATATTATTATTACTTGGTCTCTATTATTATTAATTGTTTGCCTTATTATTACTTACTCTTTATTAATATAACTTATTCTATTATTAAGCAGTCTTTATTATTAGTATACTTAATCTCAACCATGAAATGTTAACTTTAAGATGTATTACAAGAGAAATAACTGATCAGAAATTGGTGAATTCAATATGCCAAGAGTTGACTCCCTTGGATGGTCAACAAAGTGCTATCTATTAACACTTAAAAAATTACCCTACTATATTTATTTCAAGCATCAAATACTTCCTGTTGATGAACTAAATATACTGATATGTGGCTATAAATAGTAGTTACAGAATGTGGGAGTAAAAGTTAAGGTTAAAATAGAGCATGTGATAGTATGGCATACTTGTATTTCATTTTGTCAAATAATGTTTAAAAGTATTTTTTTAAAAACAATACATTATACAATTTTTTTTACCTCATAAAGTGATTCATTTTATTGAGAGATTCAAGCACCATGGTTTACTTTACATTCATGGATCCAACATGAAACCATTTATATTTAGAGTATGGTTTGCTTTGGGTCCATTGTTGAACTATGCATATGAAATTGTATTAATAATTTTAAAGAATCACCAATTTATTTTAAAAAGCCAAGGGTTTCACATAATTCAGTGTCTCACATGGGCTTTATGCTTTTATGCACCTCTGTAGTATACAGTATTTCACATGGACATTGTGATGTGATATACTCCTGCAGACTACAGGGTCACACATGCTGTACCCTCACAGTATAGTCTTATTCTGACTTTATGTTGTGATGTACCCTCACAGTATAGAGGGTCTTACTCAGACTTTATGTTGTGATGTATCCCCACAGTAGAGAGGGTCTTAACTGGACTTCAGGCTGTGATGTACCCTCATAGTAAACAGGGTCTTACCAGGACATTATATTGTGATGTATTGGCACAGAATACAGGGCCCACTGGGCATTATATTGTGATGTACCCGCACATTATATCTGTATATTAAAACTAAAATGTTTCACACTAGATCTCAATGCCATTGCATGTATAAGTGTTACCTATATATCTGAGCATTTTCAAATGCAGGCCAGACATTATGCAAATACTGACACATGTGTAAAGTAAGGGTTTACCTCAAGTGGCACCGTATGTCCATTAATTTTATGTTCAGAGCCATGATTATTGGCATGACCCCAGTGGAAGTGATACTGGACTGTGGTGTACATGTGTGGCAGGCCACCATTTGCCACATAAAATGAACCTTCAGTGTCCACCTGAACTGTAAATAAATGTAAATAAATTTATTATATAAATAATAGTACATCTTCACCATGCTTAATAATGAAATAAACTGCTACATAGATATGTAGGTCATGAAATATACCGTACTCATATACAGTCATGAAATATACATCTACACAGACATGTAAGTCATGAAATATACTCCTACACAGACATGTAAGTCATGAACAAACATACAGGTAATGATACATATTCCTACACAGACATGTAAGTCATGAAATATACCGTACTCATATACAGTCATGAAATATACTTCTACACAGACATATGTAAGTCATGAAATATACATCTACACAGACATGTAAGTCATGAAATATACATCTACACAGACATGTAAGTCATGAAATATACATCTACACAGACATGTAAGTCATGAAATATACATCTACACAGACATGTAAGTCATGAAATATACATCTACACAGACATGTAAGTCATGAAATATACATCTACACAGACATGTAAGTCATGAACAAACATACAGGTAATGATACATATTCCTACACAGACAAGTAAGTCATGAAATATACCCCTACACAAACATACAGGTAATGATACATATTCCTACACAGACATGTAAGTCATGAAATATACTCCTATACAAACATACAGGTAATGATACATACTCCTACACAGACATGTAAGTCATGAAATATACCCCTACACAAACATGCAGATCATAAAATAATTTTGTCATACACAGACATACAGCTAATGATCAATACTCCTACACAGACATGTAGATCATGAAATATACTCCTACACAGAAATGCAGGTCATGAAATATTGTCCTACACATACATACAGGTAATGATAAATATACAGAGATGCAGTTCATTAAATATAGTCCTACACATACAAAGGGGTAATACATACTGGTAATGATAAATATACAGAGATGCAGTTCATTAAATATAGTCCTACACATACAAAGGGGTAATACATACTGGTAATGATAAATACACTTGTATAGACATACAGGTAACGATAAATACACTTACACAGACATACAGGTACATACACTTACACAGACATACAGGTAATGATAAATACACTTACACAGACATACAGGTAACGGTAAATACACTTACAAAGACATACAGGTAACGATAAATACACTTACACAGACATACAGGTAAGGATAAATACACTTACACAGACATACAGGTAAGGATAAATACACTTACACAGACATAGGTAAGGATAAATACACTTACACAGACATACAGGTAATGATAAATATACTAACACAGACAAACATGTAACATTAAATATTCTTACATAGACATTAGTTTTTCTTGTGGTTTTGATGGCTCTTCTTTTTTTGTGATTTTCAAGTTATTTTGCGATGATATACATCACAACCTGATTTCAGAAACCCACCTCAACATTCTTGACCTTAAGAGATGAAGCTGGCAATTATGCAGGTTCTCAACCATAATGGAAACAAAAGTTTATATATTCATCTGATATTGCACCACACACCTGCACTTGAAGCAGAAATATGTTCATTTGGCATTACATGACATGTCTTTCTTTGAAGTGGAAATATGTTCATTTGGCATTACATGACATGTCATTCTTTGAAGTGGAAATATGTTCATTTGGCATTACATGACATGTCATTCTTTGAAGTGGAAATATGTTCATTTGGCATTACATGACATGTCATTCTTTGAAGTGGAAATATGTTCATTTGGCATTACATGACATGTCATTCTTTGAAGTGGAAATATGTTCATTTGGCATTACATGACATGTCATTCTTTGAAGTGGAAATATGTTCATTTGGCATTACATGACATGTCATTCTTTGAAGTGGAAATATGTTCATTTGGTATTATACAACATTCTATCATTTGAGTGGAAGTAGTTTATTTAATTTTAAAAAAACAACCTTTATGCTTTTATATTAAATAAGTTTTTTTATATACTATTTTAATACCACAATAAATAAGTAATTCCAGTGCATCTATTTGAATAAGCACATGCACTGCATGGATATTTAATGAGCTGTTTTCAGGTAACAAAATTACAGTTTTGACCTTGTGAGCTGAAAATTTTATTTGTCACATGTCTTTGTATGTAATTCACTAGTGGAAGACATGTCTCTTTTTTGTATAATTGAGTAGAGGGACATTTGTCTCTTTCATCTACAATTCTTTAGTGTAAAATTGTCTCTGTCTTTGTTAATAGTGGGATACTTGTATCTGTTTTGCCAGATTTCTTAGTGGAAGACTTGCCTCTGTTGTGTATAATTTACTTGTCAGAAACTGGTCTTTTGTGCCTAATTTACTAGTGGGAGACCAAATTTTTTAATGCATTATGCAGTGACATTTTCTCAAAAGTGTTATTTAACAAAACACTTTGATGTTTTCATTCACCTAAATTAAATCCACAATTTTTTTTTCTCCATCAAAGTAAGAAAAACTTTGTAATGTGACGATTTACCTATATCTACATATTACACACAGTTTTAAAGTTCATTTTTCAGATATTCTTTATACAGGTCAGATGAGATGTGAACGACTCTACTTTTGATACAATTTCAACGCTTGTTCTGGTAAAAGAATAATAGGGAGTACTATTATTGTAACAGTATTCTGACATACTTACCAAAATGTTATCATCCTATACTTTGTATTACCTTATCATATAACATCCTTCGATTTCTGAGTTTCAGGTACTTTTCAGGTGACACAGATTTCAGTAATTTTAGAGACTTTTTGGTAGTTCAAGATAGATAAACGAAATCCGATCAACTCTTTGGCCCTGAATGACTTGCTCAATTTCATTGTTATGCTTGTACCAGTAATCGTATTCAACCAAAAAATCTTGTATATTTAACGCTGTAAAACAGATCTTTTGTCGGACAACAAAACATATGATGTCTTGATGGAATCGCGAGATACCATTTTATGTAATTAAATACATTCAGATTTTCTAGAATTAGGCAAACGATAGATTCAGTAACAATAGGGGTTTTCATATTTCAAATAAGGCTACTGATAGGACTGGATCAACAGTCTCAATGAGAAGTTGGAGGGAAATAGGTCTGCCATATATTTGGTGCAATAAGTTGAAATCAATTAAGTTTTTGCGGTAGTGGAATGGTTTTCATCTCAGTGTAGGTTTCAACTGAGTGGTTTTCTTTGTTTTTAAATTTGAAAGATAAACTTATGCAATAAAATATTCATTACATGAAAGATCACTCACTCAAATCTTATGGAAAGTATCCTCTTGTTTGTGACTTCAAAAAACATGAACAAAAAAATGGGCCCGATGCTCTTGAATTTGTGCAAGTATTTCCACCTAATTCCCTCAAAAAATATTTTCTTTTACTTTTTCCTGAGTAAAATGTAGTTAATTATTTAATTCACTTTGATCATGAAAGATTTAATAATCAGTGAGGAATAATTAAATAAGTAATTTAACCTGATAAATTTAAGAAAACTTGTATTTTAACATTATCTTATAACTTTAATTTTATACATTTTATAAAGTTGAATGTTACTGAGGTCAGCTTGGTATTATACGGGAGGAGGGGGGCTGGCATAGCTTAAGGTTAATGTCCTTAAATATAACCCTTGTCAATGACTGGTCAAATGTCATACTAGGGAGGTTAGAATATTGCTAGGTGAACAGTTCTTTGGTGACTGTCATCTGCCTATTTTATCAGCTAAAGGTAGTCATTATTCTTGTATACTTACAGACAGGTATCTGCCAACATGACACTATTTCAACCTAAAAGAATTTTGCATTTATGCGATTTCATATATATAAAAAATAATTTTAATTTTTTAATGAAGAGTACAATTCATAAACGTCTAAAATGAATGGAATTAAAGCTAACTGAATTACTTTGTTTTGCAATGAAAATTAAGACAATGAAACCAAAACTTTCCAGTGACACGATTTAGAATTACATGACTACTCATGCAAATGTAATATCATGCAAGTATATATATATAGCTGTATATATGGGGCAGCGGTCGTGAGACTTGAGTATGTGTGTGATTAGGACTTTTCTAACTCTTTGGTATGACTCAGCCAGCGATTGAACCCACGACCTCTAGCATCCGAAGTGGATGCTCTAACGACTAAACCACCGGAGCGGTATGCAAAATTTGTATAAATATAATACAAAATTTGTACTATTAACAATATCAACATGCTAATATCTTTCCCTAAATAATATTTTATTCTGATTTTATAGGTAGTAAGGGTTTATTCAACCGAACTATACTTGAATATTGAGTTTACATTATTTTACATGCAGTGAAGGAGCTTTCCATAGAATTGTACTGGAATATTGAAAGCTTTTCTTAAGTTGCTGTTATTTTGGTTTTTGTGGATGAAAATTTCCATGTGATGTTGATTTCAAGTATTAATATGTAGAATAAATCCTGAAGATACTCTGATGCAGTTCCATGTAGACATTTATGTACAAGAACTGCCTTGCGAAAAAATCAATCCTTTCATGTACTCTACATCAGTGGTTCCCAATCTTTTATCACCCCCGCCCCCTCCACGATTATCCTCAGTGCCCCTAACCTCACCTCCTCAAAAGCATTCGGCATAAGCATCATTCTCTGTAATCCCATACCCCCTCCAAGGGAGGTACCACCCACTTTGGGAACCACTTCTCTATATAATTTAGGTCTATAAACAACACTTTTAATAGTCAATCAATGGGTACAAATGCTGCCTGGTACTGTTCTTGGGTGAAAATAAAAGCTTCATAGAAACCTGTAAGAAGGCAATTAATACATGCTATTTATTGTATGCGGTTGAAAATACCAAAATTGTCCTTTGAAGAAAAAAAACAACAAACACTGATCTATGACTTTTTTCCATTTGGGCCCATTGAAGTATTGTGCCCCAAAAGATCAAATAACCTTCGCACTGATTCTCACACTGATGGCTTGTTTATTACCAGATTTTGTAACACTCCATCATGCTGTGAAAAGAAAGATTGACATAAAATTAAATGAATTAACAATGGACAAATAAATTAAGGCACCACAATTCCTCTATATGCATCTTGGCTGTTTAAGAAAAGTATTTGCATAGTGAATTTTAATTCATGTAAACAACAATTGCCTACCTGTATGCCCATTATTGTGGAGAACAAATCTTGACCCAGGTCGTGGAGGGTTAAACCAGAGGGCAAACTCTGTCAGGTTTGGGTCATATACTGTTAGTGATGTCTTGATATTAATGGGTGATTGATAGAGACCCGAACATGCATCAGGAAACAGTTTGTCCCAGTGATCGACACCTGCAAATAAAGATGACCAAAGATGCAAACGTTTACATTGAAGCCAGTCAATAATAAGCCATGTAGGTCTAAATTTACTAAAATACTTTATACCATTCTCGTAAGGCAAGTCCAACTGCAAAATGCACAGATAATGCAACAGCAAATATGGGTCTGTACAGATTGTTTGTAGTAATCAGTAGAATAAATATAGATCCTGATTGGTTGGCGCATTATGCTATGGCAGAGCAAGTTCTTTGTTTAACTTGTCTTAATAAATGAGAACATATGGTAGTGAAACTATAAATCACAGAATTTTATTGTATCTTTTAGATAAATAATACAAAATTTTTGTAATTAGGAAAGCAATTCCAAAGAAAATATGTCTTTTTTTTTTAAATCTTTGTCTCCATTTATAGGATTATTGCTTTAGTACCATGTCATAGCTTTTTGTTTATGACGCAGAAGGGTGAGCGCTAAATGGCCTAAGACACTTACACCTTCATGGATCAATCACATGTCTCATCTATGTCCGAGTCAGTTTGACTCTCGGCTTGACTACTGTGGTTATGTGAAAAAACTTGGCAATAGTTTCCCATGAGTCTGTATTTTTTCCAGAGATCTTCCTGGTTTAATCCCAAACAAAATAAACTGGCCACCATGTATAGCCTATCATGTGCTGAAAATGGCAAGAACAAACATGACACATAAGTACATGATGGTCATTTAGTGCCAAGACAACTGGTGTTAAGTGCTTTGTCCTTTATATTGGCACCCCATGACTCTGTTCCAGCACATCCTGGTAAAGAGTTGGAGGTGTCACACCACTGTTTGTTTCTAAAGGTTATACACAAGAACAGAACACAGGAGCCATCTTAGCCCCAATGTCTGGTAGTATTTGAACAAGTACCCTGCAGCTTAAGCCATGTTATAGTAGACATCATGATTCAATACATGCAATTTAAATTAAATATGTTACCATATTTACAAGTATATATCACTTTCAACAGTGACTGTACTGTCAGATCTCTTTCACATGACAGATCAGGGTCTACATAGTTTTCAACTTAACATCATAGAACCCGATTTGCCAACATGGTTTCCATTTTGTTTACGTTTCTTATACATGAATTTGGGAAAACTGTCGTCATGGGGATATCATCTGTTATGTGATAGCACCAGTCTGAGTTGAAATAAAACTTTAGATTACATGTACAAAAGAACCTTATAGGATCCAAGAGTCTTCAGAATCATCATTGTCATCATCATAATTATTATCATCACCATCATCATGTTGGTGCCACAATATTTGATGCATCATTACAATCATCATCATCATCATCATCATCATCATCATCATCATCATTACTATAATCATGCTGGTGCCACAATATTTGATGCATCATTACAATCATCATCATCATCATTACTATAATCATGCTGGTGCCACAATATTTGATGCATCATTACAAATCGTCATCATCATCATTACTATAATCATGCTGGTGCCACAATATTTGATGCATCATTACAATCATCATCATCATCATCATCATCATCATCATCATCCTGGTACCACAATATTTGATGCATCATTACAGTCATCATCCTTAGTTTCTATTCCTCTTCTATGTTTTCCCAAACGTTTCACTTTCCAGCTGTATTTGATCATTATTTTGGGGGCTGTCTGTGTGCATCTCTCAACAGTTTTGGGGGGCAAGCAGTCTAGAATAAAATCATATCTTCACTGTTGTATATGATCTTACAGCGACCACTCAGTTGTCTTGCTCTGGTAACCTTCATTATGACCATAACTGTTAATTTTATCAACCAATCAGATTAAGTCTTGTATCTTAGTGTTTGGAGAAAGAGCACTGTGGATGAATAACATCAATGTGTACCAAACGATTTTCCATTGGCTAATTCAAAAGGTCTCCAGAAAATTGACCCTTAAGGACAAGAGAGATCAAATTTTAATTAGATTCTTGGGGAAGAGAATTAATCCTTTAAATTTTCCTCTTTAAAGGCCATCAACACTAAATGTAGCCAGCATATTCCAAATTTGTGTAAGTCATGCTCTCTACCTGGTCTCTTTTATTATATAGTCATGTGCCATGCTTGATCCAGTTTAGGATGCAAGTCACATGCTAAGCCTGTCCAATTCAGTATACAGACCATATGCTGCATGATACTAATTCTTTGTGTGCACAAATATGCTCAGAAATCTTGCATTCATACAGAAAAAATCTCCCAGTTATTAAATTTTCTTTTAACTGACAGACCTAAAATACATGGTAAAGACCCAATCAAACTAACATGCACTGACACAACTACATGGTAATGAACCAATCAAAGTATCAAGCCCTAGCATATGATTTTATATGTTTGTGAGCCAATCAAAATAACAGGCACTGGTATAGTCACATGGTAATGAACCAATCAAAAGAACAGTCACTGGCAGATGGCACAGACTCATGGTAATGAACCAATCAAACTAGCAAGCACTGGCTTAAGATTTAGTCACATGGTTATGAACCAATCAAACTAGCAAGCACTGGCTTAAGATTTAGTCACATGGTTATGAACCAATCAAAATAACACACCACGGCAAATGTCATGATCACATAGTAATAAACCAATCAAACCAGCAGGATCTGGCATATGGTACAGTCTCATTACTAAAAGAATGCATGTATGTAAAGTTAATGTGATATGATGCTTATAACCCTGAAATATCCAGAACTAAAACTATTATTTTTTAGTAATATACCTCCTTAATGCCCTCTACTATTAGTATAGTATCTGGATATTTACATACAGATATAATTTCCATACACTGTACACAGTTGTACACATTTCCATACACGGTACATAGTTGTACACATTTCCATACACAGTACATAGTTGTACACATTTCCATACACAGTACATAGTTATACACATTTCCATACACAGTACATAGTTGTACACATTTCCATACACAGTACATAGTTGTACACATTTCCATACACAGTACATAGTTATACACATTTCCATACACAGTACATAGTTGTACACATTTCCATACACAGTACATAGTTGTACACATTTCCATACACTGTACATAGTTGTACATATTTACATACACAGTACATAGTTGTACACATTTCCATACACTGTACATAGTTGTACATATTTACATACACATCACAGTTGTACATACACAGCACATAGTTCCAAACACAATAAAGGATAGCACATACAATTCTCATTTCATTGTAGTAGTAGTAAAGTAAGTAATAATAAGTTGTAAATTTTAAAAACAGTAAATGTTATTAGAATATGTTCATGTGAGGTATATACGGTATCAAAATAATAAAGAGACAAAGTGCATTTATTATGAATCGATATTTTGAAGATTTTTTCTTCTCAAATCACACAGTTAATTGGATCGTAACAATATGTATATTGCATTTTTCTCTAATTTCCTTTGGGATTCTGTTCCAAATTAGAACCCCAAATACTGAAAATGTTTCTGGAGTTCTTTTTTTCTGTTTTAGAATGGAAAAGTTTTAGGTGAATTGTGAATGCATGTTGCAGTGTCATCTTACACAAACTAGTTCCTTGATATAAGATGGGACCATATTGTTTGAAACTGTGCAAGTTTAGCCTTCCTCAAAAATATTTGCTCACTAATACCATTAATATTTTAATGTCATTGTATTTAGGATGCCTTCGGTATTATTAAGGATGGGCTTGCAAGCTCTTTTCATGCATTGCAAATATTCATGTTACAAGTGTTTCCCAAAAGATTACAGTCATCTAGATATAACTTTTGTAATATTTTAACTTATTTAATAATTCATGATAAATTGAAAGTGACAGTTGAATAATGTATTGCTTTATTTATCTCCTTCCTGGAACATTAATTAATGACACATCAGCCACTACTGAGTGCTTTATGATTTTACCTGAAAGAAAAAAAATAGAGTACTATATGTTGTTACGGACATTTGATCAAAACATGGCTAATGATTGTCTTCTATAGATAGCAAAGTCAAAACATATATTCATCACGAGATAATTGGATTCACCAAAGTTATTAATAAAACTGATCAATGAAGTGAAAATAGTAAGGCGGCATTCATGAGAATACATGATAATACCAGATTTGAGGTACAGTTAAACCTGTCTAATGAGACCACTACTATGAGAGACCACCTATTTTGAGAGACCAGAATGTTTTGGCAGAAGAGGTGTTCTTTCAGAACAGGTTCTACTGTATGTGTAATTATTATTCACAATAACAAGTAATGGTTTGTGTATGTCGTGGCAAGAGGCATGAGTATGTTGTGGCAAAGGGCATGGATATGTTGTGGCAAGGGGCATGGCTAGATCTTTAAAAGTCAACATGCAGTATATTTGACCACTATTCCAGCCACTGCTAATTTTTATTCACCCAAGTATATCCAAAATATTGATGCTTGTCACAGGAATAAAAGACCATGGATTTATTCACCCAAATATGTCCAAAACTTTGATTCTTGTAACAGGAATAAAAGACCAAGTTTTTATTCACCCAAATATGTCCAAAACTTTGATTCTTGTCACAGGAATAAATCTAATGTTTATGGTTAATGTTTGGGTTAAACTTATCCATGTGTTTGGAATTGAAGGAATTGGTACAATATTTTTATTCTCACAGGACATCAGTTGTTATTGTATACAGATATATATTGGCTAATGGTGAGTTCATCCATCGAGGTGGCAAGGATCTCTGTTGTCATCCAGTGTTTTAGTGGAAATGATAAAATGATAGGTCTTTGGGTGCACAGGTAGCTGAAGAAGCCATTATGCAAAAGAGAATATATGGTTGTACAGTAGAACCTGTCTTGACAGACCACTCCTTCTGCCAAAAAATAATGGTCTCTCAAGACAGGTGCAGTCTCTCATAACAGGTCATAACACTATAATCAATAAATCAGTGCATGGAGATTCTATTCTCTCAAAACAGGTGGTCTCATAGCAGTGGTCTCTCAAGACAGGTTTTACTGCACAGAATTTAATGGCTGCCTAAATTCTGAAATATTGATGCTAGGATTTAATACTAACACAAACAGTGAGTTGGCATCTCTTGAAATTGGCCTATAGGACTGCTCTGCACATTACAGGTGAAATAAATAATGCTGGTATGTCCAAAAATTCATGTGCATAAATACAGTGTGTACAGTGCAGCAAATTATCATTTCGATATGTAACCCATATCATTTGTTTTAGTTGTTTAGAAATCTTTTTAAAAATGCCCTTGATAAAATTTTACTTTGTCAATAAAAATTTACCTGCCATTCCCTTTTTTGCAGTTGACCAGTCCAAGATTCTAAATAAGTCCATAAAAAATGTATCTAAAGAATGTTGGAGAACTATGCCACTCTAATCTCCAGGGAATCATTAGCATACTATATTGGTTGGTATGAAAGGGGTTGGTGTGTGAATTATCTATTGAACTTTTTGATTATGAAATCTTTCAGGAAATGTAAATTTGTTGAATCACAGGTTATATAGTTAATATAGTTGTTCATTGTTGGATACAAACCAAATACCAACAACATGGCAGAAGACAAATGTGAAATTAAACTAGACTTAAATGTGACACAACAAGCACTTGATAAGTCTCATGTACAGATGTATACATTATGATATAGGTCTTGTGTACAGATGTATACATTATGATACAGGTCTTGTGTACAGATGTATACATTATGATATAGGTCTTGTGTACAGATATATACATTATGATATAGGTCTCATGTACAGATATATACATTATGATATAGGTCTTGTGTACAGATGTATACATTATGATATAGGTCTTGTGTACAGATGTATACATTATGATATAGGTCTTGTGTACAGATGTATACATTATGATATAGGTCTTGTGTACAGATGTATATATTTATGGTGATGTTCATACTGTATTGAATAAGCATCATTTTCAGAAGTATACATTTATGGCAATGGTCAAACTACTATGTAAACCTTATGTATGTATGTATGTATGTATGTATGTATGTATGTATGTATGTATGTATGTATGTATGTATGTATGTATGTATGTATGTATGTATACACACACATTTATGGCAGTGTTCAAACTGTACTTTACAAGCCTTATAATATTGTACTCAGTAATTGGCATGTACATATACATACATTTATAGCAATGATAAATACTGTATTCAAAAAGCCTCATATACATGTACAGATATATTCATTTTTGGCAATGATCATATTGAAGCCTCATGTTTCTATGTATACATTTATGCAGTGTACAAACTGTACTTGATAAACCTTATATAGAGATATCTATATTTATGCCAATGGTCACAGTAAAACATTTATGATAATGTATAGGCCAAGCTTTCGAAACAAGGTCTGAAAAGTTTGAGCAGAATGCATATATGTATTTCAAGTTGAAAGTTTTTACCTAAAAGGACCAGGCCATTTACCCTTTTAATGAATATTCATAATGTCCATTCTCTATGGAGAAAATCAATATTGCTGTCCATGCATCTTGGGTCTATGCCTTAGGGTCTTGTTAATGAGGTACATGAGCATTCATAGTTCTCAGGTTAATTAATTTGAATGAAAGTTAAACTTCAAAACCTTGTCAAGCAATGAATATCTCCAGTACCAAGTTCATTCAAGGTTTAACCATTTCTACTTTGTAAAATTGATGATAACAATCACCAAGTCTGATTTGGGGTCACTGATGATACATACCTTTGTCCCCTTCATATCCCCACTGGGCACCATCTAAAGAGAAAAGAAAAGGGCTAATTAATAGCAATATATGGCTTACGGCTTCTTACAATATTGTGCCTACAGATCAGGGTCTATGTTTTTAAAACCATTTAAAAGACTGATTATTAGTAACTGGGTGTACATGTCATACCAACAATACTTGTGGATAAGTAGTCAAACTGCAAGCAACAAAGATCTTGAACTGTTGTAACATAATGTGCCTACATATCAAGGTCTGTTTTTGTTCTACTTACTACTCCTGATAAAATGCACAGACCCAGATCTGCCAGCATATTATGCAATGGCAGATATGGATCTGTGCAGTTTGAAATTGGACTCTTCTTATAAGCATGTATATACATTAACAGCATATGCTATTTAAAAGACTAATTTTTAATTAATATATGCCATATAAATTCCCTTGAAATATATGACGAAATCATAAGTTTTTAGAGTAAAATGTTTTAATTTTGTTATAAATTTCAATTGAATCACATTAATGTTAAGTAAAATTGTTCAGTTTAATTTGTTACTAATTCAGCATGCCCTTTTCTATGGTCCATCTGTATTATGTTAGGGCAGTGAACCATGAAAATGAATGATTATTACCATATATTACCATTTAGAATGAATACAGCAGTTTATAGGAGACAGAGATTTTACATTAGGTTTAGGTTTATATATATATATATATATATATATATATATATATATATATATATATATATATATATATATATATATATATATATATATATATATATATATATATATATATATATATATATATATATATAAGGTCAGTGAACCATGAAAATGAATGATTATCACCATATATGTAAGGTCAGTGAACCATGAAAATGAATGATTATTACCATATATGTAAGGTCAGTGAACCATGAAAATGAATGATTATTACCATATATGTTAGGTCAGCGAACCATGAAAATGAATGATTATTACCATATAGACTTGCTTACTAGATGATTAAAACTGCAAACAACATAGAGCCAGATCTGTTGCATCATAATGTGTGTGCAGAACAGGGTCTGTATGGCTTGTTCAACTGATTAGTCAAAACACACTGCACAGACTCTTACCTGCCAGCGCATTTATACGACAACAGATTTGGGTCTAAGCAGTTTATTGTTGGACCCATATGCTAGTACATACAGTAATAATGTAATTTCTACTTTATTTATTTCACTTAATGTTAGTTCTTAGTTATAATACTGGTTTGCATACAAAATACCCTGTATAACTTGACACATTTTAATAATATTTAATGTACAAAATAACCCTGTATAACTTGGAATATTCTAATAATGTTTTACATACAAAATACCCTGTATAACTTGGCATATTCTAATAATATTTTACATACAAAATACTCCTGTATAACTTGGCATATTCTAATAATATTTTACATACAAGATACTCCTGTATAACATAACTGTTATAACATGGTTTTACATATATAAAAAATCCCTTTACAACATTGCCTTGTTTATGTTATGACTCAGTATAAGGTTGCCTCACCTAAAATACAAGAGATTTGTATAGATTCTATGTATGTAAATCTATGTATATTTCTTCAATGCTTTTCTTTGCCACAGGCCTTACCATAGTAACATTACTTGTATTTATATATATATATATATATATATATATATATATATATATATATATATATATATATATATATATATATATATAGGATATGTATCAGTCATTTACAAACCTAATCTAAAATCTCTGTCTCCTATAAACTGCTGTATTCATTCTAAAAATAAATACATTATTAGTCTCTCTCTCTCTCTCTCTCTCTCTTGACTTTGCTTTGATCCTTATCTGGTTCAAATAATAGCTCTGTGCTATTCTTAGGACTAGTTGATGTTTTAACTGATTTATTTCATTCAAGTCTATTTGACAGGAGATAACTTGACATGTAACAGTTAGACTTATGGCTGTCATTTGACCCTACCTGGTTTTAGTTGGGCACTCCTGATAAAGAATGTAACATTGATATGAGGACATAAAACACATTTGAAGATATTCTAAATTGAACACCATGGCAGTCTCATGACCCCTTTGATCACAAATCATGCTACAAAATAAAGTTATCATGTGATCTTGAAAACCAATGAAGTCAGTGACATTATCTGGTTATCAGTGATGTTGGAAATCTGTACCTTAAGAGTATATTTGAAAGAAAATCCAAAGGTCCATACAAGTTTTGGACATATTGAAACGAGTTTTGGACATATTGAAACGAGTTTTGGACATACTGACATGAGTTTTGGATGCATTGACATTATTATAGTTAAAAGCCTGAGGTTTCAACACAGTGACCTCTATAATATACAAGGCCTGATGTTTGGACACATTGACCTCAATAATATACAGTCACAGCCTGATATTTTCAGAGAGACAAGTGACCTCAATAATAAACAAAGTCTGAGGTTTGCACACAGTGACCTCAATAATATAGTCAGCCTGAGGTTTGGACACAGTGACCTCAATATAATATACTGCCAAAGCCAAGATTTTGACACATTGACCTCAAAAATATAGTCACAGCCTGATATTTTCCAAGAGACTAGCAACCTCAATAATAAGAGAGACTAGTGACCTCAATAATATACAAATTCTGAGGTTTGCACAGTGACCTCAATGATATAGTCAGCCTGAGGTTTGGACATTGACCTCAATAATATACAGTCAAAGCCTGATTTAAGCAGCTATTCCTAGAAAGTGAACAAATGACAATGAAAACATGTGGCTGCTGATTAGGTCTTTACTGCTTCAATGAATGGATGAAAGGAACCAATAAAAATGGATGATGCTAAAGAACGGTGATTCCTTAAGACAGGTGATCCGCAAGCCATGTTGACCATCAATCGATATAATACAAGAATTGTTCTCCAGAGGGTAAAGTGAAATATCACTAAATCTACACTAAAAAAAATTGCCCAGCAGTCCTCTGTATCCCCCCAACCCAAACCCCAAATCTAATGAATAAGAACAATCCTATGACAGTTCAAGTTACCATCATGATTTTAAGATATAAAAGCTGCAGTGTGTTTGGTTTGCATCAATATAATTCCTAGTTTGACCCATAGTTGAGACATGTGCAAGACTAAAGGGTTGACATTACCAGATTTATGGTTTTCTTAGGGCTTGCCATTTTTCTTCCATACAGAGCGTCTTTATGCAGCATCTGAACTTTTGACTCAGAAAAATGTAGCACTTGATCCCATTGACACATCATAGATTGGGTGTGGAACATAATCTATTTTGTGTTGAAATGTGTGGAACATAGTCACATTACATACAGAAATGTGTGGAACATAGTCACATTACATACAGAAATGTATGGAACATGATCCCATAACATACAGCATAAACCAGAAATGGTAAAACTGTTGTGATGCTGTCATATATAACATGATGAATCAGCATAAAAAATAAAGATCTGATGTATGATGTGATATACCCCCTGGCCATGTAAATCTGTTTCCAGTTCAATGCAATAATGAGTGCAAATATGGAGTAGTATATTTAAAATAACCAGCCTATTCTTAAATTTACACATTTCAATCAATATATATTTTTTTACATATATATAAAAAAAGTTGTCAGTCATAGTTAAACAGATTTTTCCAACAACCTTGACCTTATTGATTGACTAAGTACCAATATCATAAAATGACTTTAAACTGATGATATCATTATTACAGAACTTGCAATTTTTACATAATATTCCAACAAATCAGAGACTTTTTGTTTTATCCATGATTGTATGCAAACAGTTAAAACTCAAATTTACATTTGGGTCAAAACTGGTCACCCATTTTGTGATTGAAAGTCCAGGTCTATAAGGTTTTGAAGTTGGAGACCTGTTAAGACACAAAGGTACTCACATATTTTGTGATGGCTGATCTGAGTTTAAGCTGGCTGAAGTTGGGGGAAGGGGTGTTACAGGAGATCTAGTGTACCTCATTGTGTGGTGACTGATTTGGATCTGTTATTTTTAAAGTTGGGTACATGTTACACCCATGTATGTTGCATATTTTAGTTACCTAAGAGTAGATAATGCATGTTTAGCAATGCACTTGATTTTCACTAGAAAAGTGTGCATACATTATGAATGAAGACTAAAGAACAAGTACAATCCAAATGTACACCTGTAAATATTTATCATGTAAATGGAATATCCTTAGTTACCCTCATAGCTATGATAACATTGCTATCTAATATAACTTTCAAATATAGCCATGGTAAGATTGACCAGATTGAAACATAAAAGAGATCAAATGTAAAACTACAGGAAGTGCTCCCTGATATTTCTTTGAAGACTGCAGGTGGCTGCACATGTACATGGAAAGAGGACATTTTTGGATGTTATTACTAAATTTACCAGGCTGTGCCTATTCATCTCAAAATTGCAGAAAAACAATGACAAAATGACACAGCCAAGATAATCCTCTATTTGTATCAAAAGCCAAGTCTTTGGAGAGAACTATGGTAGCTATGTTGGTAGAGCAACAGACTTGTAATCCAAAGTTCCTGGGTTTGACACCCACCCAAGTCAGTCCAGATGACAGAATCCATGGGAAAGGTACTTAGCTTCCATTTTCTCAGCTTAATATCGATGAGCTAAAAATGACCCCACCCCACCCCACCCCACCCTGCAACCCCCCACCCCCCCAAAAAAACAAGCAAGCAAGGATATTAACAGTATCCACTACTGGCATTGTTTAGCTCACCAATACAATACAGAGGAGAGTTACAGTTCTTCCCATAAAAAAATAGCATTCATTCATATAAACAATACATTTCATCTGTCACTATCCAAATGGCATTTAACACATCACAAACTTATCTCCTTCATGTTGGTGATTATTTTTTTTCCAGTTTACAAATTCATTAATCATCAGCCCAGACTGTATCTAATGACTTTAGTTTTCCTGTTGACATATTTAGTAACCATCAGCCCAAACTGTCCAACATGGCTTTAGTTTTCTTGTTGACATATTTAGTAACCATCAGCCCAAACTGTCCAACATGGCTTTAGTTTTCCTGCTGACATATTTAGTAACCATCAGCCCAAACTGTATAGCAACACTTTCATTTCCCTGTTTGCAAATGTATTAGCCATCAGCCCAAAATGTACATCATTTTTGTTTTCCTGTTAAACAGGCAGGCTTCAGCCTTTTATGAGATATTTTGAAATCACCACTGCCAACTCGCATCACAAAATCATAATACTATAAGTGTCAGCTGACATTCCAGCAAGCACGTGAGTTATATTTTAACACATGTTAAGAGGAGTGCAAGTGGTGCACTAGCTGTTGGTTACTCAAATACTACTCTGGATATTGGTTACTCAAATACTGCACTAGCTGTTGGTTACTCAAACACTGCACTAGCTGTTGGTTACTCAAATACTGCACTAGCTGTTGGTTACTCAAATACTGCACTAGCTGTTGGTTACTCAAATACTGCACTAGCTGTTGGTTCCTTAAATACTACTCTAGCTGTTGATTACTCAAACACTTCTCTAGCTATTGGTTACTCAAATACTACTCTGGCACTTGTTAAAGTCATGACAGCTATTGTTCAGTCTTTTACACATGTTTTAACATCATGGACTTCTTTTGAAAAAAACCTGCAGCAAAAACCTTTTGAAGTAGACACATGGAATTTTAAAGGGCATATTTGTTTACCTATTTAGATGACCTGATTAGATTTGCAAACCAGTTCTGAAATTCAGTATTGTACATGACATTGAAGCTTGAAAATCAATACTTTTAGGATGAAATCCTTGTTGGCACAAATGGGCAAAAACAAGAAAATTTGGTACTGTTAGACTTGTGCTCCTCTTAATTGCACATATCTATGTGAAAAACAAAACTCTTGGTGTTCAGAAATCAGTATCAACAAGTAAAACATATGTACATGCCTCACTGCATCTCACCTATTCTTTCTTCAAAAGTCTTGAATAACAGTTTGGATTGAGTTTGATAGCACCTGCTATCTGAGGAGGAGATTATATTTTTGGTTCAGTTTTGTGTCATGAATTACATAGGTTCTTATGCAATCTGTATACATATTGTTATAACTGGAATCCTGAAACTTGATGAGGCAATGTATCTTGTTGAATACTACATCCACTACAGCAAAGTGGGTCATATTGATGCAGACTGTTTATATTTTTAGTTGTATGTGTATTTCTGAGTCACTGTTGATGATGGAATCATTGATGTTCTTTGTATGCATCTCTATCAACACCACCATTAGTCATCTCTATCAACACCACCATAAGTCATCTTTAACAGCACCACTAGCCATATCTATCAACATCACCACCATTTGCCATCTCTATCAACACCACCATAAGTCATCTCTATCTACACCACCATAAGTCATCTCTATCTACACCACCACAAGTCATCAATATCAACACCACCATAAGTCATCTTTAACAGCACCACTAGCCATTGCTATCAACAGCACCACTAGCCATATCTATCAACATCACCACCATTTGCCATCTCTATCAACACCACCATAAGTCATCTCTACACCACCATAAGTCATCTCTATCTACACCACCATAAGTCATCTATATCAACACCACCATTAAGTCATCTCTATCTACACCACCATAAGTCATCTCTATCTACACCACCATAAGTCATCTCTATCAACACCACCATAAGCCATCTCTATCAACACCACCATTAGTCATCACTCCCTTCAAACCAACAGTGACATACATTTCACATTTTACTAGTTTAAATTAACGTCTTTTTCACCAAGTATACATGAGAAAGCATGCCAGTAGGTTCTCATGGGTGGTGGTTCATTCTGTTGTTTTTCAAAGTTGTTCCTCCACCATTAATACTGGCCACCATGTAAAGCATAGCATGTGCTGAAAAATGGCATAAAGTTTTCCATGCAGTATTCATGCTATCCTATCTAAAACCATGAACATTAGTGATGGGATTCATTTTGATGAGTATTAATTACTCCCTGACTGCTTAAAAGACACCATTGATGCCTATATTTTGTGCTTTGTTTCCTTTGTTACATTTTTTTATTTGTTTTATTTGATATTCATTTGCCTGTCCATATTCATGTTAGAATCACAGAATTTGTGGTGATATACCACACTGCTAATACCACAACTGTACAAGAAAATAAACTCACCCTGACCTATATTTCATAATTCACTGGCTTTCATTAATATGCATATAGGTCATGACCATGTGCATTTTGGGGTATATGCATACTTTTCTACTTACAATAATGCAAACTGGTGCAGGAATCATTCTTGAAAAGTATTACATTCTAAATACAAAAAGAGGCCTTTGACCTAATCTTGTGCTTCAGTGACCTTGTTGAAATTTTATTTTGCATTTGAAGTTCATTTATGGGACGATCATTTTTCAGTCATGAAACTTGAAAACTGACTGCTTTTCTTTCTATGTTACATCCTTATAACCAAAGGTGTCTGTATCCTACATTTAATACATTATCAGTTAGATATTGCATGTACAATTCTATTTACATTCTACCCAGACTGAGAAGACCCATTCTGACCTGTGCATTTGCATTTATAATTACATATTTACTACAGGGTAAACTTGACAATGCATTATCATATATGGTTCTTACTTTTAGCAGGTTAATTATGCATACATGTCAGTGAGTATGTATCTAAAGAGTGGACTCCGTGCTTTCACATGGGGCCTACATTATTACAGCTCATCAAGATCATTAATGTGGTATGATCCAATGCTTTACACTGGCTATCATATCAAGGACACTTCAGGGTCACTCAGTCTGTTACTTCCACCTTTATGTGAGTATGGGAGAAATCATGCCCTTAGGTCAGTGGTTCTTGTATAACCTATAATGGTTTGATAAATGGTATTGAATACATAAAACCAAACCATTAAACCAACTATTTGCACAAAACCAAACCATTAAACCAACTATTTGCACAAATGTTGCAGAAGTAGAAACAGGTGGTGGGTGGGTTATCTAATACTTTAATTAAGTGCACCAATATTATTTAAAATTGTATCATCCTAAAATATTAATCCTAGATTAATTCACAATCCAATAATTATAATCCTATAATAATTTTATACTACATCTATTGTGGAGGGAAGATATATTTAAAGCTGATAATATTATGTGATAATTTACATGTGAAAATTGAAAACCATTTGAAAATAGCTTCATTCCTAACTGGAAATTTTTGACCTGTCGGGCTTTGGGTACCATTTGATTCATTTTCCTGGAAATCATTGTCCAGGTAAATGTGGGCAGATTCTGTAGGTACTTTATGCATCGGTTTGACCTTTGTCTGAAATCAATCAGTATCTTAAAATTGGGTCTCATATCTGTAGCAGATCTATTCCTTTAAATTTTATTACAGAAGACAAGCTAAGTGTTTGAATATAGCTTTTGTAAAAAGTAATTCTCTACTGTAATGGAATCAAGTCCTTGATTTTTATCTGTACTGTGATGTAGTGTACACCTTTTTTTCTCTCATAGTAAGAGTTTATTTCTTTTGAGATATAATTTATTATGTTTTTTTCTACAAGCTTGCCAAGAATAATATTGGACTGAGTCAATTTCAGATCAGTGTTATCTAAGAACATGCAACATTATCAGTTTGCAATCTTGCTTTTTCTGCTGTGTAGTAATAAAACAGGACTTATTTTTCTCTAGTGAGGATCATGCTGTTTTCCTTGCACCATATAAGTCTTTAATTAGCAGTTTGTCCATTTTGTGCAGATTCAGCTTAATTACTTAGTGACTATATTGTTAAAATTTATAATTTTAATTAGTTAAATTAGATAAACTGTATGGCTTGCAATTGCAAATCCCAATTCTTTTCTTTGCCTGTTCCAAACTCCCTTCATACTCCCCACCCTGAGGATTTTGACCCAGGGGTCATAACACAATATGTTGCATATGTCATGTATCTTTCTAATTTAACTGTACATATAATATTTGGTCAGAAAATATTTGAAAATGTTATCGCTATGAAAATGTGTCAACCTCCACCCCCAGTGAACCCTTGGGATAGCAGCTAAGGATTATTATCCTCTTTTAAATCATTACAGGGTTCCCACGCTACCGGGAAATCGGGAAAAAGTCGGGAGAAATGGCCAAAATAATCCCGACTTTGAAAAGCCCGGGAATTTTGCAAATATTGACGAAAGTCGGGAAATAACCGGGAATTTTTATGTAACCACTTCATTACAGAAAAAAATCACATAATCAAGTGGAAATTGTAATTGAACAGCTGGTGAAATTATATTTTTTCGAGTTATTACGGTACCGGAAATTTCGAAGGTTGCGGTATGGATCAATTAGTTGCTTGCCTGACACATTTGTTCAGTCAATCCAAGCACTCGGTCGATTAGATTGATCTATTACACTGGTTTTTCGATGTACCACTACAGATTGGTATATTTTTATATTACGTAGAAGACTTGAAGACCAGTCTATCATCTCAACAAGCCAGCATATGACTGCGGTACGTGATATATGTAAGTTTTTGAAATAAAAGAAACAGCTCTGCAGTGTTTGTTCTGATTTATAAAGTTACTGAAAATGTCCTGTTAAAGCTTTTAATTTGGTGCTTTTGCATGCGAAATTAGCCATTATTGTCAGTAGTAACCTTGGACACCTTTGCGGTGAATTTTACTTGGCCTTGTCAACTGTATCAACCGATAGCCTCATTTTGGTGGACCAATTAGAGAGCAGCATTCCATTCAGTGTATTAAAGTTGCATATTAAGTGGATGCATTTGTAGAGTAGTTTGGCGGGAATGTAGTTCAAATTCTTGACGTAAGTATCCAATGTTGAATGTCCGAGCTAAACATTGGCGCTAAATTGTTATTCCGTTTGAGGTGTAGCTTGAAATATCTGCATTAATTCTTTAATTATAGTTTGCAGTCAATGTGAACAAAGAAGTTAGTACACAAAATCTTTCAGAAAATAGATTGATTGCACGCAGAGTAATAAAGGACCATATAAAGAGTGTTGGAGGATTGAAGGGATTAGTGGTGTCAAAGGAACTCCTACAGTCAGCACAGAGTGCCAGGCAAAAGTACCACACTCATTTAGAAGCTCAAAAGACAGATAAGGAAAGGGAAAAGAAATGTATGAAGAGAAAACTCATGGAAGAAGAAGTTGGAACATTAGGAAAAAAGATAAAAATGCTGGAATCGGACATTAAGTTCTTGTTTACAGATGCAAACAAAGCTTCAGATAAAGCTGAAGAATTATGTAGCTTTGCTCACATAACAAAAGCCAATACTCTGCGTAGAAGAGCAATGGACAAAGAGGAGGAACTGGAAGTTGCAAAGAAAGAATTCAGTGAAAAAGTGCATCTGCTTAATAACATTTAAGACTGTTTGGCTATAATCCCAAGCAGAGTTCTAGCTTGAACATGAACTTGAGGGAATTACTTTCTCATATAAAAGATGCATGCATGTTATAAAACATCTTGTCTGTCAACATTTTACAGTCAATCTCAATCAGCCAGTATATAACTACTGATATTTAATTTTCCATTTGTTGTAATATCATGCACATAGACTTAAAGTGTTTACTAATTTCTTTAGAATTAAAAGTTTGAAAGGAAAACAAAACTAGTTGCTGTTGTTCATTCTGTTAGATTTCCCATACCAACATAATGCAGTGCAGTTTCAGTCTGTACATTGTAAACAGTTACATTAGACTTGTGATTTTCAGAAGTAATATCTGTTTCTTGTGAAACATTTTGTGGTTTGGTACATGGTTATTTGCCTCATTTAAATGATATAGAAGAGACTTGGAATAGAAACAGCATTTAATTTGAATTTTAAAAAAATTCTAAGCTAAAATGTTCTTTAATTTCATTTTGTATTGGTCATAAATGAACCTTGAAAAACTGAATTTTATCCTGGAAAAAACCTGGAAAAGACCTGGAAATTTTTCTTTAAAAAAGTGTGGGAACCATGTCATTATCTCGGCATAAATTCAAATATTGAATTTCGGCATATCAGTTGATGTAATGGGGTAGTAGACAAATGAATAAATAGCTGGTTGAATGGATTGACAGATGAATCATTGTTAAAGCATAGTGTTAACAGATGAATCATTGTTAAAGCATAGTGTGAACAGATGAATCCATGTTAAAGCATAGTGTTAACAGATGAATCCATGTTAAAGCATACTGTTAACAGATGAATCCATGTTAAAGCATAGTGACAGATGAATCCATGTTAAAGCAGTGTGAACAGATGAATCCATGTTAAAGCATAGTGTTAACAGATGAATCATTGTTAATGTTAAAGCATAGTGTTAACAGATGAATCATTGTTAACGCATACTGTTAACAGATGAATCTTTGTTAAAGCTTAGTGATAACAGATAAAAGCATACTGTTAACAAGACCATGAGAATATGTAGATTACTTGGCTAGCCCTTAGATTTGGAAGTGCCAGTTTCTTTTGGCACATATATATTAATACATGTGTTGCCTTTGTGATGTTGAAATCCAACCTGCCTTGACCTGGCACATATCCCCAATTCTCGCTCAACACATTAATTTTGGTAACAAAGTTTTTAAAAGAACAATAGTGTCAAGAATGTATACCATAAGATCAAGTTTAATTGAGTAAATACTGAAATTTAGAACAAAATGATGTCATTATATGCCATTTTTTGCTGGCTGCACAATTTTGTGATCAAAGAAATGGAAACATATACACCTTATTCTTTAAACAGTTAGACTGTTGCATACACAGAGAGGGTGGTCTTTTAGTCTTTCATAAGCAGGACAATTGCTTACATTTTGATAAATATATTTTCTTTATATTTTTATCTTTATTCGTTTTATCATGACGAGCTAGTATGTTTTTAAAGTATGCCTTTTCTGCAGCAGTACAGATTTTTAACTTTGAACTTTAGCTTTAACTTTTAACTTTTATTTTTACTGCTATTGACATTGAAAACAACTTTTGTAAAATATACATTTCCTTATCTAAACACTTTGGTAAGAAATATTGTGATACCCTCCATCTGTCGTAGAAAGATCAGGCCACTAATACCTCATTCAAGACGGTACATCGTGAATATTTACGAGACGGGGTTTTGCTATCCTTAAGCTTTAGTGGGGTAAATTCTGATAACTTCTGTCCATAACCACTTATAAAGTGCTGGAAGAAAATTCACAAAAATACAAGGTTCTTCATGTGGTGACCATCTACATGAGCAGTTTGATTTCTGGGCCATTCCTGTAATCTCATGGAGACTATCAAATGAACAAAAATAATAGCTATAATGAGTTTTTTTTGTAATATTTGTAATAATATCAGATACTTGGTTTTGACCCCAGCGTCATGTTTTGGGTTTGAGGGTGTGGGTTTGTTTGTTTGATTAGGATTTTTAACGTAGCTTTAACAATTTTTCAGTCATATCGCTACGATGTCTGCAGTGAGGCAGTTTATAGTGATGTCTAGCACTGAGGCATCATGCCGCAGACATGTAGCCTGATGTCCCACCCAGTCACATTATCCGACACCAGGCCAACTAGTCCTAACACTAACCTCTTAATGCTGAGCATCAATCGATGCAGCTGTTAGTACCATTTTTGTAAGTCTTTGGTATGACTCGGCCGGGGATCAAACCCACGACCTCCCGCTTCCGCGGCGAACGCTCTAACCACTAGGCCACCGGAGCGGTTTGAGGGTGTGGGAAAGGTTTGGAAGTGGATTGGGATTAAATAGGAAGCATGTAGTTTACAAGTTTATTTTACCATTACAACGAAACAGATTTCTAGATTACCAGTACAGCTAGTACAGTTTGATAATTACAAATTACCAGTACAACTAGGCTGATAATTATTTAGTGTTGTACAACCAGACATAATTCTAACCTTACTATTTGACAATTCCAGATTATCACTATGACTAGACTGATAATTCTAGATTACCAGTAAATCCTACATTACTAGAACATCTAGACTCATAATTCCAGATTACCAGTAAAATCAGACAAATAATTCCATATTAGCAATACAACCCGACTGATAATTCCAGATTAGCAATACAACCAGACCAATAATTCCATATTAGCAATACAACCAGACTGATAATTCCAGATTAGCAATCAGAATTGTTGGGAATTGTTTGAACTAATTAATCATCCTCCTCAACCACTTGCCCTCTCAATGTAGACCTGGACTAAAAGATTTTTTATTGGAGTTATGAAAGGTGTAGGACAAAAAGCCAATTATTTTTTTTTATTGGAGTTATTAAAGAGGTGTAGGACAAAAAGTCACAATAATTTTGTATTGGAGTTATCAAAGTGGTGAAGGACAGAAAGTCACAATTATTTTTTTTTATTGGAGTTATGAAAGGTGTAGGATGAAAAGTCACAATTTTCTTTCGGAGTTAATCAGCACATACATAATATGACTTGTATTATTCTGAAATCTTACTGCATAAATTGTATCCATGATTTTTACACTCCCATTCCTACTTCAATTATTCAACAATTTCTAGTATTCAGTTTATGTTTTGGTGCTAAAATGATAAATTTACAGATGGAAAATATGAAATGTTTTGATTGTGTTCGTTCATGATATTTGTAGTATATTAACACAACAGTAATTGTTTTTGAACAGGTGCACAGGTAGAGAAACATAAAAGGGGTTTGTAATACTTTGACCAGGTACGTAGGTAGGAGTAATATGTTTATAGTAACAGGATAGAAATAATAGAACTTTTTGAGTACTGGTACAGCAATTACAAACAGAATTGTGAAAAAGGCAAGTTGTATTTTCATGTTTTGATTCCCGCTATGAAAAGATAAATTGCCACTATGTTGAACACCAAAAAAGTGGTCTATTCTTTATGTTATATGACAGCTCAAAATTCTTGTCAAAACCACCCTTTTTTGCGGAGACCAGACATTTTCGTTAGCATGCTTATCCTGTACCCTTGTGTACACAAAATAAATTAAAGAAAAAAAATATGCTTCCAATTGTTACTTTCTTATCAATATTTCCATTTCCTGTAAAACACACCTCCAAGCAAACCTTAGTATCAACTGCTAAATTATGGTCCAAACAACACCTTCATGTCGAACACTTCTGTTCCTGATTTTGTGTAATATTTTTTCATCATTGTTCATTTTGTGGCATTAAAAGTTTCTAATGTGATATTTTTAATGACTTTTTCTTCTGTAAATTCATCATAAAAATCAAAATATCAATTGTGACTTTGTCCTGTGTGTTTGTAACTTTTTTGTCTTGTGCATTTTGTACGACTTTCTGTCCATTTACATCAGCAAACATGTAGCCTAATCAATTTGGATGTCTTTGTATATCCCACGAAAAGGTATTCCAAGGGTTACAGAATCAACACAGAGCCATGCAAGCAAGTTTATTATCAATTATAATTTTAAAAAATTAAACAACTTTTAAAAAAACATTTCCAATTATTAAGTAAGAACTATTGTATCCCTGTAACAAAAATCTTTATTGAATTAAGCCAAATTCTTATTCAAAATGATTGTTTTAGACACGGCAGAATACATAAAACCAAAATATAATTACTTTCATAATACGATAATAGTCTTCATTACCTGATATGGGCCTTACTGTTAATAAATATTGAAGTCTACTCAAATTACTCTCCCCCCCCCCCTCGCCAAAAAAAAAAAAAAAAAAAAAACCACAGGAAAAAACCTTTACAACAGCAGGCCAACACTACATGCTTATAAAACACCTAGGAATTTGCAAGAATTTCTAATCCAGAGTAAACCTACAGAATATGAAATTATGCTTTTCTTTATTTAAATATAACAGACATCAGCGCTTCAGGGTTTAAAAAAAATATATTACAGAAAGTACCTGTTTTAGTAGCTCCAACACAAAAGCAGTGTTTTAAAACACTGTCTATAGGCACTGTACACCGGCTGACATAATTTATTTGATAACTTATTACATTTTTAACATGCAATAATGCTGGACAAACACTTCAACAAGCATTTTCTCAATGTTAAAATACTGTATGTCCACACTGTACACCGGCTGACGTAATTTATTTGATAACTTGTAAAAAGTGTAACATGCAATATCATGTACAAACACTTCATCAACGAGTATCGTAGTGTATAAATCATTGGCTATTTCATATAAAATATTGTATTTTTCCGCAGTTCTCTAATGTTTTAAGTTTTTAATTCAAATAATCGCCCTTTGTCAATTTTTTCTTTCATGCCAACCAACATTGTGCATGGAAAGATACACAGACTCTTTAAAAATAAAAACTGAATTCATCAGTTTGAGACTTTGTATCCGAATGACCTTAATATTGTGACATTATCTGGATGTTTATACACTGACGTCATTTTTAAATAAAATACTGAATGTATGACAGTTGTTTCTGTAGGGTGATTTCATGTTAGTATGTTATCAGAAATAATTGCATCTTCATGTACATGTCCCATTTATTGTGATATTACCATAAATACTCGCTTATAAAATGAGCCAACTGCAAACTGCAGAGACCCCAATATGTCATCACATAATGCGTCGACAGTCTAGGTCTGTACAGTTTTTTTAAGTGTAATTAGCGGAACAAATAACATGAACTGAAAACCACAGGCGCACTATGCTACGGCAGATCAGGGTCTTTGTTGTTTGCATTTTGACTCTACTTAAAATAGAGTATATACGACAGACATCTCAACCCACTTAGTTTTCTTCTCATAGCATTGTTTACATCAGGTACGCGTGCTAGTATCATAGTGTCACCATACATTCTTGAATGCCTCTTGAAACTGAAGTTTTAAATAAACGCCGTTATTTTAGAAGATTAGCTGATCAGACTAATTTCGTATGTAGCTGTTAAAAATAGTGAATAGACCACTAACAAGGCACCATTTATTTGGATAGCTGTTTCCCCCTTCGTTTTGTAACACTTGGGCACTAAACAGGCACAGGTTAATCCCATATTGAACAGAATCCATAGGTTACAGTCATATTCTGCAACCTTATGCAATATTAAGCACTTGAAATAGCTTTCCTTTTGCTTGAGGCTAGAGGGAATGCTGCTGAATTCTTTGTTAATTACTATTGCCAGAAAACCAAATAAGATCAAATTAACATTTTTAAACATTTTCGTACAAGGCAATAGACAATTTCCCAGAGTAGCTTTCCTTATTTAGGCTGTGTAAATACGTGCAATAAGAGAGAAAATCTAATATTGATACATAACATTACGAGTCTTCAATAGAACCTACATCCATCTGTTTATATTGTATAGGTGGGTTGAACCATAAGGTTCCTTTTGATAATAAGCAATAATTTCAGGACAGTAAAAACTATAACTGATGATATTGTTAATTTATACAAGAGATCAACTCTTGATTTTTCTTCAACAATGACTGTAAATAACGCAATGGATAGTACAGAATGCTACCAGACATTGGGTGTAAGAAAATAGACTCGGTATAGTGTAAGCTTTTAAAAAATTCAAACATTCAGATATTCAGGATGAACCATGATTGGGAGAAGAAACGAAAAAGAAATAAGATATCAATATTTGATTGAATTATGGACTTTTTCAATTTTTTTTCGATAAACTTTTGGTTTAGATTTTAGTTACTTCAAAGTATAACAATAATATGTGTCATCTGAAACAAGTATAAATGATCACTAAAAATAAGCCTAAGTTATATGCAGTAAAATACCAGAACTTGCACTGCAAGCCCGCAATCAAAGCATTGTTTTAAAATACGTGACCTTGACCTCAAGATCAGAACAATCAAAGCGTGGTATTAAAATGTGTGACCTTGACTCCTAACCTAAAGATTGAGCAAATAAATCAAAACTTAAATCGTCTTCATTAATAATTATGTCACATGTACAGTCAAAAACCATCAAGGGACTTGTGAATGAATTATAAACGAATAAAAATACCTTGAACCAAAAGTACAACGGATTTTCTCTGAATGTGACATTGACTTCACGTACATTTGCTTTAACTGTTGTCAAGTCATATTTGATTATGCAAAAAAAATTGTAAAACACGTGTTTCCATTTGACAGAATGTCTGTTTCCCGACCTTCGACTCTCCCCCCCCCCCCATGGTATAACCTTTCTTTTAAAATCACATTGCCCAATTGAGTTGTGTATCTTATTTGGATATAGTGTACTTTAAATCACCACCACCACCCCACACACATACAGATTCCAATAACGAAAACTTTTAATGTATTTTTTTAAGTGCACATATCTAAGTCAGCTGAATCATTGATTTATAATTTCTAACCTGCGATCTGGCATCCCCTACATATTTCATGCTTAACGGACTTTCTAAACTGGAAAATTATCACTTGTTGACCTGTTTTAATTTTCATATGATTAGCCATATGCCCTTGGTAGCCTCGTAATGTTGAGATCATTTGTTTCAAGCAGACCAAAATCCAGGTCAGTTAAGTACATGTAGCGTGTGAACTATAAATCAGCATTGTTGGAGAATCCCTATGACGTCACACTTATACGTGGGCAGCGCTCGTGTGTGAAAAAATAGAGTGCGTGCTTGCTATTACGCAAAAGTTAAATGCCTTTTAAAATTATATGGGGCTGGTCGATCCTAATTGCCTCAAATTCGGATGAATACTAGTTGTCATATTTGTGTTTTGTTTGTTAATCACGGAGAGAGAGAGAGAGAGAGAGAGAGAGAGAGAGAGAGAGAGATAACGATTATGATAATATGAGACTACTATAGCCATTATCCGAGTAGAGTTTCCTATGACCCTTACCTCCCCATTTTGAATTTTTGACATTTATGTTAGGGTGTAACATTTATATCCATATTCCAAAAATGGGGTGGGGTGGGCAAGTGTAAACTCAAGATTATTCGCCCCAAAACTGATTCGACATATTTCAATCTCGGACCATCCAAAATCGGCTTAGTTACGTACGTGGCACGGTACGTACGCGTATTATTGGTCCAATGGAAATTATTCAAGTCAATTCGCGCCTTGTTCATCAACATTCAACATTCCATTGAAGGGTAATGTATAAATTCATCGAAAAATGCTTAACTGCAAATTCAATGATAACGTACTTACCAGGTGATAATCCTCCCAAAATGAGTACATGGTGTTAAGAAATATAATAAACTAAAGTGTTAATATAATTAACCATACTTTTTCCGCTAACGATGAACTACTCTTTAGTCAATTTATAAAATAAAAACAAGTTTAAATGAATTCTGTTTGATCAAAGGCTCAATTTTAGTAAAGTTTGTGAACACTATAATAAATGTAAAATTAATGATTCGTTATTATATTTATTTGGCTATTAAATTTGCTCTGCTTTAATGCAGTTGATACATTTACCGGGTTGATGTTAAACACTGACGTTCTTGAGATTTTGTCAAGGTGTGTGTGTATTTTTTTCTTCTTTTTTTTTTCTTCTTTAAATAAATTTGTACTGACAGAGTCTGTAATGGGCCGACTTTGTTCTAGGCCGACCGTGATGGTAATGATATCTATGTTATATTATATGGATCGACTATGCAATATGCCTAGTCTGTATGTTATAGGCCGAGATTCACCATCCCTAACATATCATTCCAAAGCAGAATCAATATAATGGGCATTGGTTACAATGAAATTAATCAATGCATGACGTGTCTTTTGTTTATCAGCCTTATTATTAATTTAATAAATCTTACAATCTTAAATTTAATAAAATTACATTGCTTTAGATTAAAATATTAGTATAATCCAACACTTAAAAATCCTTTCAACTTACCAATACCATTCAAAAATCCAGAGAAAACTAATATCGCCACAAAAACAATTCTTGCCATATCCATATCCAGCCAAGACATCTCCAAAGGAATTATCTTAAATAAACTGAAATGTATGCAGGCAGGTAGTGAGTAAAGGTGATAGCAGGTAACCGCTGTACTGTATATAGGTGAATTCTGCTTATGTGATAAAGCGAATATGAGAGACGAGGTTTGTGGCGTTAGACTAAGTGTTGGGCTTGTGGTGAGTTCTTGTCACGTGACAGTGTAGTTCGTGCCCTTAGCTTTTAAACTTGACAGCAATAATTCTCTATAACCAGCAGCGTTTGTACAATTAACACACTTTTCACATTTGGAAGAGTAAATACAATCACTTAGTGGACATGTATCTTTTGGAGAGCATGTATGAATGCCTGTTCATAATTTATCATAAACACTGAACCTATGTAATATGAACACCTTCGTATTAAAGCCAGCATGTACGAAACACTGTTTCTAATGTATCATGGACATTGAACCTATTTAAAAGGACGCTTGAATATTAAAAAAAAAAACAGAATTATGAACCAGTTACCATTTTGCACGAAAATTGAATGTATAAAAAGAGCACCTTCATTTCAAGGACAGCATAAATCAATCATTTGTCATAATTTGTCATGGACATTTTACATGCAAGCTAAACACACCTTCTTATTAAGGACAGCAGTTTTAACCCCTGTTCCTAATGTGTGTGTGTGTGTGTGTGTGTGTGTGTGTGTGTTTGATTAGGATTGTTAACGTAGCTTTTACAACGTTTCAGTCATATCTCTATGATGTCTGCAGTGAGGCAGTTTATAGTGATGTCTAGCACTGAGACATCATGCATCAGACATGTAGCATGATGTCCCACCGAATCACATTATCCGGAGACCAAGCCGATCAGTCCTAACACTAAATTCTAAATGCTGAGCGCCAAGCGAGGTAGATATTAGTACCATTTTTATAAATCTTTGGAATGACTCGGCCGGGGATCAAACCCTGGAACTCTCGCTTCCGCGGTCGACGTTCTAACCACCCGGCCACCGGAGCGGTCCTAATTTGTGATGCATGTGTAACTTGCATGCAAACAACACCTTCATATCAAGGGGCAGCATGTAAGAATCTTGGATCCTAATTTATTATGCAACTTTAACCCAGAGACGTAATGGGGGTGGGGTGGACAGGGCCTCCCCTGAATTGCACGTGCTGTAACATGTTGCACGTTGCCCCCCCCCCAATCGAGTTTTGTCCCCTCCCCCCCCCCCCCGATAAAAATTGAAATGATATCGCTGCTGTAACATACAAGAAAGAATACAATTGACTGTCCTTTTATATATAGGTTTCAACCAATATTTGTTTGATAATTTGCCAAATATAACTGACATATGCAAAAGATGGATCCCTTCTTGTACATATTATCTTTGTTCTTTTTAGAATAGCTAGGAAAATAATAGGAATAATATATGATACTTGCAGAACTGATTGATAAATGTCTGGATAAATTCTACTTTGCGTGGACAACTGGTTAATGTCAGCATGTGTGTTACTTGGACAACTGATTAATTAATGTCTATATACATGTTATTATGACAACTGATTAATATCTATATACATGTACATGTTACCTGGACCACTGATTAATGTCATTATACATGTTATTGGACAACTGATTAATATCTATATACATGTTACCAAGATGACTGTTTAAAGTCTGTATGTTATGTGGACAACTGATTAATGTCTGTATACATGTACATTATACTTTGACAGCTGATTTGTGTCTATATACATGACTCTTAGACAACAACTGATGATTATAATATTTCTCCTGAATGAGTACTAATATCGTGCCGAGGCAGTCTTTCTGTCTCATAGTTTTCTTTTACCGTACTCTCTCTCTCTCTCTCTCTCTCTCTCTCTCTCTCTCTCTCTCTCTGTATATATATATATATATATATATATATATCTGTGGGGGGGGGGGCTTGGTTCCTTTTGCCTGATCGTTTGGTTACATCCATGTGATTGATTTCTTGAAATTTTGTATTTGATGTGTACAAATGGCTTGCCAATAAATTACTACTACTACTACTACTACTACTACTACTACTACTACTACTACTATTTACTACTATTTTATATACCTTTCAAATGTGTTTAGTTTGATTACGGTTTCGTGTTTACTTTTAAATAAAAGTGTTTTCTAGTTGGATTTTTATTTTTTCTGCAATTATTTTCTTTCTTAAGATTTAGGTCACTTGAGTTTTACTGGTACCGAGTCGGTGTTCTGTTGATGGATCATCAAACCCCCAAAACATACATACATACATACATACATACATACATACATACATACATACATACATACATACATACATACATACATACATACATACATACATTGAGGGCACCGGGTAACCGAGTGGTCTAAAACGCCAGCCTTTACCTAGCATTGCCATGTCACCACTGTCCAAGTGGGTTACAGTATATGGCTCGGTAAATAGGGGTATGTGAGAAAACGTGCCAGTTACGTTACAATGCTCACAATACCCTATTGCCAGACGCCAGGAGCCCATCTACTTTTCCAATCGTACTCGTCCAGTGTTCTAAATGAGGTGCCCATAGGGCTTGTAAAAAGAAATCAAATTTGCCTGAAAAAGTTTAATGCGCTGATGAAATGCGGCAATTTATTTTCAAAATGTTGAAAAACTAGTAAATTATTAATATTTATTTGTTGTTGTAGGGATTAACGTCATTTTTCAGCACAAGAGAGGATATACATGGCGGTAGGTATAAACAATGGATGGAGAACCCGGGAAACCCCCGGAAACCTCTGAGAAGCTACTGGCAATCTTTCTCACATACTCCATTGGCCGAACCCGAGACTCCACTCAGAGGTAAGATGGCAGTGATCTGTAACGGTGAACGTTTTGGTCCACACGGGATTCCTCACCCTCATATACGCCCCTCACCTTTACGAAGTTACGACGACGATCGTCGATTTAGTTCGTAACATTTGTCAGAGGCTGTAGAGTTTGTATTTAAAGTGAAGTATGTGATCCATTAATGGGGAACGTCATTCTTAGGTTGCTATAATTATTGCTTACATGGCATTAGCGTACGTATGATATTAAAATGCCGTGTGCCACAAACCAGCCAGTCAAGTCTGGTCAGTACCGAAACTGTTCAGTTGCAATATGTGAAATGTTACGCGGTTGCCTATCGTGATCGAGTCTAGCGTTTATACACAAGTTTTTAATTGTTTTCTTTATTGTTGTAATCTGTATAGTGTAGGGTAAATGCAGATTTTGTTGGTTTTGTTTTAGAGGAATTATAGGTAATAAAAAGATCAAATGTGATCGTGTTGGCTTTTAAGTCCTTGATTAAAATTTGACCGTCCTTTGCTTCTTGCAGGTTAGAACTTATAAGTGACAACCTGTGTTTGAATTATTTTTTTTTATAGAAACAAGTTTTTTTTTCCGTGTCCTCCCTTGGTTATATTTTTTAAATTTTTTTTTTATTAATAAAAATTGTTTAATGACTTCCCACATCCGAGGCTGAATCAAGACACTAGGCCACATAAGAGGTCAGGAATCAAGACACTAGGTCACATAAGAGGTCAGGAATCAAGACACTAGGCCACATAAGAGGTCAGGAATCAAGACACTAGGCCACATAAGAGGTCAGGAATCAAGACACTAGGCCACATAAGAGGTCAGGAATATGTGATGAAAGTTAGGCTGAATATATGGATACATTTGGAAAAAAATGTAATAATGTGTCTTAGTGTATGTACTGTTGTTTATGTGAGCGCGCATGCCATTATATGCTTGGGGTTTTAGTCTGTTTGCCGTAATGTACTTTAGTCTATTTGCCGCGATGTACATTTCCTTAACATTCCATTTAGTTATTTTGAGACCGTTGATTCAATTTAGTTGTGCGCGGATGGGATTGAAAACATACTTTGATTATAGGAAGTTGGTTTGGAGGACGAAAAAATTAAATTAATATCGCTTTCGCCCATACGGGCACGTGCGTCTGATTAGTACCCAAAATCGGGCTATTTAATTGATCGTGGGGACAGAATGGTGCCACATCCCCACGCATTAATGTGCGATAAATGTATTCCGTTAGGCCGTCAGGTCACGGGCCAAAGTCAGCCTTAGCGACCTGAATGGGAGGCTACTTACACGAGTGGGATTAATACCCTGCACACACTCGCGTTATTTTTTAAAATGTCGATATCAACTGCTGGGCGACAACTAATGCAAAATGTGACGCTAGTCGTGATTGGTCAACGATTATGACGTCACATTGGATCACCTGAATTATAGCGGGTGAAAATTGTTTCACATCTCTGCCCATGTACAGTGTGTCCTGTGGTGGCAAAAGAGGAGAAAAAACCGACAAGGAAATCGCCATCGCACAGTGTTCGAAAACGCCAGCCCGTACATTGAATACAATTTTAGTCCATTTAATCTAATTGACATTTATAAACCAATATTGTTTTGTTTTTTATGGTTTAACGCCATTTTTCAGCACAATATATAGGCTATACATGGCGGCCAGTATTAGTGGTGGAGGAAGAAACCGGAAAAACCCCGGAAAGAACCACCGACCCACGAGAAGCTACTGGCAAGCTTTCTCACTTAACTACATTAGCCGAATCTTAGACTCGAACCCACGCAGACAGAGGTGAGATGGCAGTGGTCCGTAACGGACAGCGCTTTAGACCACTCGGCCACTCGGGGCCTCAAACCAATATTGTGTGAGCCATCTGTACAATTGAGTCAAGTCTTACTAAGTCGTTCATTTTTCTAATCACCTAATAAATCCAATATTTCTAGTACATAGTGGACTTAATGGTAGGTCCCTAACAGTTCCAATTTACTGTCTAAACGACACGAGAGAGTTTAGTCACTATTTGATAAAATGGTTTTAATTTTTTGAAGCGGTGTTTTAAATTATCTAGTCAGTTTATGTGGTTTAGCCGAGCTTGGAAACCAAGCCAATATGGTTCCATTTTTGTTGTTGTTGTTGTTTTAGCCTTTTAAAGGACTATTAGGTCGGCAGCCTGAAGTCAGGGTTCCTGCAGATTTAACAAAAACAAATTCCATGACTTTTCCAAAACTTTTCCAGGGCCAATTCACAAAACTCAAGGACCACACTATCTTGCATTGTGAAGTAAATTAATATAAATAATGAGATCTATCAATGAAAAATAACAAATAAGTTAATGACAAATATTTATAGTATGTCCATTTTAAATTTACCTGGGCTTGCACACCTTGACTTTATGTAGTAATTCATGTCATAATCCAATATTCAATGTATTTTGTATTTTGTATTCAAAAGAAAAAAATAAACAAATCCTATGCAGTCTTTGTATGTGTTCCAATTTACAATACTAACAAAATACATCGCTTTCCAGTTGCTTTCTTGTATTTAGTGAGAAGCAAACTTTTTCTGCTCTATCTCCTTTTCAAGGTCCTTCAGAGTCTCTTTAAGATTTTAAGACTTCACTATCATCATGAGATATTGTGTATTGCATTATGTGTTTAGAATTTTCTAACAGCCCAGTGTTCATTAAGTAATTCATTTTCATCACCTATTGCTTGACCAGACTTACAATCTAAGATTTATTCGTTATCATATTACATAGAGTCTTGGAGATTTAAAATTAAAATCCAATTTCAGACACTAACAACTCTATTCTTTAACTTTAAAAAAAATTGATTAAATATATTAATAAAAACAACACTAAAAAATTCATTAAAGTTTACCAGATACAGAAAAATGATTGATTAAAGTTAAACAATATTGGCAGTAAACATGTTTCATCCTAACCTAACAACCCTCTTGAAAAATGGAATTGAAAATTCCCACACTGTAATATTAAAGTTATTTACTGAAGCCTTCTTGCAGATTTGTGATTTCTGAATTCAAACAGTTTTCTTGCTCTAATACACGATCTATTATAGTATTTATTATTTATTTTTATTGAGGATTTTACAAAATCGGGAGATTCAATTGGGAGACCTAGACGGGTCTAATATTGAAATGATTCTCTGAATTTTTTTTCAGATGGGTTGTCAGGTTATCTAAATACGACTTATGAAAAAAACTACAATTTTCAATATTCTGAAACTAGAACTAACGTAACAGCCCAAAACAAGAATATGAAATCGACAATAATGATTATAATCATGTCATACCCTCCGACATAATAAATGACTGACTATGCGGCATGAGATGTTACGACAGACCCGAAAAACAAGTGAGGAATGTAAACAAAATCAAATTAGTACTTACCTGGTACGTTACATCGAAGAAATAACAGTCTTTTTGCAAAAAATTAACTTCGATTTGACAGATCGTCAAGTGGTAAGTACTCAAAGAGGCACGGTTGACCATTTGAATTTTCCATTTGAACTACACCGGAAACCACGTGATATCTACTGTTAGGGGAACTTACATTTGTTATATGTAACGAAACTATCTATCTATCGTATCTTGTTTTTAATCGTGTTTTATTTAACTGGTGCTCTTTGCTTTAAGAAATTTGAAGTAATCAGTTTCTTTAACTCCCTGGTCAGAAATTACATGAATTTTTCAAAACTTTGCAAGGTTTTGACAAATTCCATTACTTTTCAAGACCCTTGAAATGTATTTTTTAAATTCCAAAACTTTTTCAAGATTCCATGACCCGCGGGAACCCTGCGAAGCTTTTCCCGTGGTGTTCTTCTTTTATTTCTGCCGCAGTACGTGGATCCTTAAATGTGAATTCTGGTATTGCCTCGAACCCATACATTTCTATTTAATGGCGGTGTCGATAAGTTTATGAAGCGGCGTTTCGTGGAAAGCATTGTCGCAATAATCCGTTAGGATGTGTAGTGCGAATCGCCATTGTCAATGTGGGCTTCTTATTCCTTAACAATCTGACTAAAATCAGCTGTTACGTACTACGCCACTAGTACGTAACAGCTGATTTTAATCAGATTGATTCCTTAAATGTCTCAAGGCAATATATTTGACTACACTTACGTTATTTTGAGCCTTTTTGGTACGGATTAGGGTTTCCATTATTCTGAGTTGGGTGTAGCGTTCAACACGTTCGTTTGCTTCCTCTTCTTGTTGTTCTGGCGAGGGTTCTGTTTCCGAACTTGTGTCTATTCCAACTTCGTCCGTGGGCTCCGTAAAGTCGATCACCGTTTAAACTTTCACGTCTTGCTGCCGAGTAATGTTTTCAGTCTGGGTAGATGTTAACAACATTTGAGGGGTCTGTGGCGGTTCTTGGTAGTTCTGTAAACTGTTGTTAATTTCAGAGCTTAGTACCTCCTACAATGTAGTATACTATTGGCTAGCTAGCCATATTGGTATTAGAGGTAATGAAGAAGCAGACCGGGCTGCTAAGATGGCTCTATCCCAAGAACCATCGGATTTTAAATTCCCGTTTACTGATTTTGAACCTTGTATCAAAAAGTACCTACGTCAGAAGTGGCAGGTGTCATGGGATGATGCAGTCAATAACAAACTTCATGCCATCAAAACCAACCCTGGGAGAATGGACTCCTTCCTACAGAACTATCCGTAGGGAGGAGGTTGTCATTGCAAGAATCAGAATCGGTCATACATGCATTACCCACTCCCATATACTAAAAGGTGAAGATCCACCAGAGTGCGTTTCTTGCAATGAACCATTCCGACCTGCAACCTACGCGTGATAAATAATATAATGTACATGACATGAAGGAACTTTTTGACACTATACAAATAACTTGTATTTTAGATTTCCTAAAGGAAGTAAATCTTTATTTTAAACTATAACGTGTATGCCATCACCTATAATATTTTTTATATAATGCAAATACGGCCTCTTATTTTCAGCATCTTTTCATCAACATACACCATTTATATCTCTCGTTGATTGGGAAGCTTAAATTTTACTCTTACCAACATTTTACCATTTTACTTTGAACTATTTGGTTTTCTAGGTCTCTGGTCGATATAAAACCTTTTAGTATTTTAAACATGTATAACTACAACCTATTGTATGGCGCTAAATAGCCTAAGTGTGCTGGAGCGCCGTTAAAAATCAAAGAAAGAAACAAACAAACAAGATACGCGGCTTTTTCGCCCAATTGGGCTCCGTTCGAAATTTATTTGCGTGAAATTTTTGTTTGATTGAGGGTTGCAGTTTTTCGGGCTGGTTTTTGATTTGCGTCGCCGTAATTTGGACTGCATTAAATTACTTTTACATTCTCCGCATTCAATTTCAAATTGGCGCTAGTGACGATAATATCTAAAAATCTTAATGAATCCATTATTATGGATGTATCTCCATAGATGTATCTCGCATAGTTATTTTTTTAATAAAAATTCCGGAGCATGAAGAACGAAGCGCGCTTCTAATTTCTAATTAAGCTAGCATATCACTAGTATAGCTATGCTGGTAACTGAAGCCTGTAGGGCGGAGGCATTTGTATCACTTGATCACTGTTATAATATTGTTAAATTTATGGCATTTGGTTCTTATTTGCTCTTCAGATTTTAATATATAGATTGGGCGGTTTTTGGGCTGCTTTTTAAAGGTACACGGGCGGGAATTGAAAAAAGTATCTGGCAACACTGGTGCTACTCTAGTTAGAGCAGCTTTCCTCCTCTCCCTAAGTCGTCGACTCCTGTTTTTTGCAACGAGTCCATAATCAACTAAGTTTCCATTGTTCGAGTCCACTCCCTCAGTGTTGTTATCCCAGGTTATTAATAAAGTTAATCTTTTTGTTCCAGCTCTCAAACTCCAGTTAGAAGCTTGTTTCCCACCCATCCCCCACCCCCCAGGGGCCTTAATGTCCCTTAGGGCTGGTGCAGGTCTCACTGCAATATCGGGCAGCCATCTTGGCGCCACGCTACATGTTGCAGTGCCGAGTTCCATCACGACGTGCTCTGTTCGCTTGATTCTATGTGACTAGTTGGTTTGGATGATGTATAGAATTGAAAGTCTGCAGTGCGCGTTTGTGTTTGAAAGCATCTAGTTTAATTTTATTTTGAGGTAGTAATTGCAAGTTCGGTTGTGTGTATCTACAACAAAGCTTCGATATAAGTAATCCTGCATTCTGATTCATGTTTTTATAATTATTGAATCAGGTGGATTTGCGGACTGACCTTTCCCTATTCCATTATTGCAATCTTAGTTCCTGTTATCATGTATGGTTTTTAAAATAGGATTGAAAGTCCGCTGTATGTTGAAGTGATTGAAAACATCTTTTGTGGAACTGTGTTAGAGGCTAGTTTTTGTGTTTTCTTTTGTTTCATTTTGTTGTAAGCAACTGAGTGAGGTGTATCTCCTTATATGCGGACATAGCATCGCGGCACATCTGAGTCGTCGGGTGAGAGTTGGATGGAATTCCATCTGTTAATTTTTTGGTCCACATTCTGGTTTCCGTCGGATTTATCTTGGAGTTCATATGTAATGCACAAGGAAGTCTTTGCTTTTACACCAGCATTTTGCCATTGGTCCGTCATCCTGTCGACATTAAGAGGGGAGAGCAGTAAGGATAGAAAAAGATAAAGCATAGGATTGTATTTTTTGTACGCTTGTTATGAGATAAATGAAAAGATATATATGTTCCTGAGAGTGTCAGTTATTTAGAATTGTCAGTTGCATAGGCGAAAAGTTCGGGCCGAAGTTGAGCTAATAAAGAAAGAAGAAGAAAAAATGCAAAGCTCGATTAAAACTTATTTCGGCGAAACCTTGATATTGCATTATGCAAACTGTTTAAAGTTAAAGTTTAATTTAAAGAAGAAAATAAAAACACAGCTCAGCTGCCCATTGCTCACGCTTGCAGTAATGTAATGAAACAATGGTTACTCGATAAACGTATTAGCGGCATCCCTAAACAACACAACTGTAAACAGAAACTGTCGCTATACGATTCAGATGCTGATAAACATAAACACAAGTAGGCGCTCACCAGTTATTATGTGCTTTTGAGGGTGATGTAAGGTGAAGTTGTTTGCATTTCATTTAAAACATGCACCGTGGAGAGAATGTTGACTTACCTGTATGCCTCTTTGATGTAACGTGGCTGACATTTTTTTTTAAAAATGATCTAAGCACACTTGTAGCTAAAATGATTGATCTCTTGTGCTTAACAAACGAGCCTGAATTAGTCTAAAGTACTATATCTTTAGCATCTATTTGAATTGGGAAAATGAAATTTGCCAAACTAGACAGTATCAGCTTCTGAGAGTGCAATGAAAGAATTGCCAAATACATCAAATGTATAATTTAAAAAAGTCATCGGCTCTTTTTTTGTGTGCAATTTACCGCTGAAGTTCAGGATGTCAAAATGACAAGTGGAGCTAGCAGTTATTTGAAAGGTGCACATCTGGAATAAGGCCAATCTGTATACTATATAACCCATGTTTCACCCATTAGTCAATTAAAGGTTCTTTTAACAATACACAAAGTTGTTTTTTTTTTAAATAACCAGTTCAACCAGTGAGGAAACCGGGGAAAATTCTTTTTCTTTAAAGCACCATACGAAACTGTAGAGCGCCATGTGAGTACGAGGGCATTATTAGAGTAATTAGACAAAGGTTGACCTCATGCTCTGCAGGTAAACATCGCTTGTTTGGGTAAATTGTGTGAGATCTCAATAAACACACAAGTCAGTTTAACAGGATTTTGTTCTCTTTTGCTATTTGAAGTGCACTACACACACACGCACAAACACACTATTCTGGAGTTCACATTGCTGAATTGATTTCAAACTTGTTTGTTTGTATCTTCAAAATCTTCAATAAGTTCAATAATGAGCGAGATCCAGGCATGTGATCTTGCACATGATTTTCCAACCTAGCTACCACTCTGGAGGCCATAATTCTAAACTGATGCTGACGCAACCTTTAAAATGTGTCTTTTTCATCAAACCGTCAAACAAATTCGCTAGTGAGTGAGAGCCATATGTACTAGGAAGGGTATCTTGCATCTGATTGGCTGATTACCAATCTGGAGACCGCGGTATTTATCTATCCGAATTTGATCAAACATGGAATGTAGGCTTATAACAGATCTTGGATCAATTTGATAACAAGTTAGGTTGATCATACCAACAATCTGATGTCAGATCATACTGGATTAGCTTATTACCTATCTGAAAACTTTCAATTGCTCTTTGTTCCACAGTTACAGGACTTTCTTCAAAGACATCCAATGACCTTGGCCCAAGATATACTAAACGTACATACAATCCATTTGTCCAGTTGAGGTACCTTAATAATATGGACCAATACATACAAGTTGTTTTTAAGGCAAAGATTAGTTGTGAATCAGAATATTGTATGTACTGTGGAGAGTAGGGACATGCAACACCGAGGTGTCTGTATGGAAAACATATTTTCGCTATGTTTGTAATGAGCTAGGACATGAAAAAAAGTTATTCACAGCAAACTAGATTAGAACCTGTGTACAGTTCTGAATGTAAATATTTATATACAGGTTTCAGCCATTGACTGATCTCAGTACCGAGGTCAACTTGTTGACATGTAAAAGCTTTGAACTGTTAATAAATTACTATACAGATACCATGCAACCTGTTGACATGTAAAAGCTTTGAACTGTCAATAAATATCTCTCCAATTACTTTGCAACTTGTTGACATATAAAAGCTTTGAACTGTCAATAAATATCTCTCCAAATACTTTGCAACTTGTTGACATGTAAAAGCTTTGAACTGTCAATAAATATCTCTCCAAATACTTTGCAACTTGTTGACATGTAAAAGCTTGGAACTGTCAATAAATATCTCTACAAATACTTTGCAACTTGTTGACATGTAAAAGCTTGGAACTGTCAATAAACAGCTCTCCAAATACTGTAACAAACATTGCTAAAGAAATACAATGAAATGAGTTTGAATCTTAGACTGTATCAGACTGCTTTAAGAAGGGACTGACCGCTCTTGTGGCCTCGTGGTTAGAGCGTCCGCCTCAGGTGCGTACGGTCGCGGGTTTTAGTCCCAGCTGGGTTATGCCAAAAACATACAAAAATCTTACTTGCAGCTGAGAGGTTAGTGTTAGGACTGGTTGTGCCTGGTGTCAGGACAATGTGACTGTGTGGGACATGATGCTATATGTCTGTGGTATGATGCCGCAGCGTTAGTCATCACTATAAACTGCCACATTGCAGACATCGTAGCGATATGCCTGAAAGATTGTCAAAGCTACGTTAAAAGTCTAAATAACACACACACACACACACACACACACACACACACACACACACTTTCATAAGGAATGCTCATACAGGTTTTTGCATGGTCAGATATGCCTGAAGTACTTAATGAATATACATGTAGCAATTCAATGCTTAATAACTCTCACTCTGTTGACGTATTTTCATAATCTGACGTTTATTTGATTATAGTTTTGTTACGTTAATAGCTACAATACTGGGACTTTGTGTACAATTTCCTTCAGTAATGAAATAAGTTCTCTATAATACAATATTTTATCAGCTGATGCAAATAAAACTACTTCGTTTAACTGTACAGCATTCGGTTTAGATAGGAAAGGTTTAAGGATAGCAAAATTGAAATGTTCACATTGTTACACCTAAACTAGATGAAATCATGTTAATTTTACGTGCACATGGATTAGTCAAAATTTTGGGAATATGTGAGACGTTTTTTGAATTCTACAATTCCAAATAATGTTTAGTATAGATACTTATGAACTGGAAAGGAAGGACAGAAATGATCGTGGAAGGGGTCTTCTGCTATATATTGCACGGTAATAAGATAACAGATGAAGGTAGGATTTCGAAACAGACAATATTAAAACGATACGTATTGGAATATAACTTCCTCAATCCATACAATTACTTCTGTGTTCTGCATATAGACTCCCAATTTCCACCTCTGAATGGCTCCAGAAATTAGGAGCTGATACTTAAAAGGCTTTTCTAAATGAGCAAAATGACAGTCGTTATAATTCTAAACGAGGAAAATGACAGTCGTTAATTATTCTAAACGAGGAAAATGACAGTCGGTATAATTCTAAACGAGGAAAATGACAGTCGGTATAATTCTAAACGAGGAAAATGACAGTCGGTATAATTCTAAACGAGGAATATGGCACAGTCGGTATAATTCTAAACGAGGAAAATGACAGTCGGTATAATTCTAAACGAGGAAAATGACAGTCGGTATAATTCTAAACGAGGAAAATGACAGTCGGTATAATTCTAAACGAGGAAAATGACAGTCGGTATAATTCTAAACGAGGAAAATGAGTCATTATAATTATAAACGAGTAATATGGCACAGTCGTTATAATTCTAATTGAGGAAAATGACAGTCGTTATGATTCTAAACGAGGAAAACGACAGTCATTATTATTATAAACGAGTAATATGGCACAGTCGTTATAATTCTGAATGAGGAAAAATGACAGTCGGTATAATTCTAAACGAGGAAAACGACAGTCATTATTATTATAAACGAGTAATATGGCACAGTCGTTATAATTCTAAATGAGGAATATGAGACAGTCATTATAATTCTAAATGAGGAATATGAGACAGTCGTTTTTTATGTGACATATTAATATGTTGAAAGATCATCGTAAAAAATGGCCTCATTTCATCGAGACGTAATTTTATCCATAATGATAGATAAACCAGCAAAGGATAACTGAAAACAGTGCAACACTTACTGAACATATATACTCCAACAGAAAATATTAGTGAAATGAAAGATCATGCTTATGTCATAAGTGACCAATGTCCGGCATGTATAACCAGACATTCTCCACATCTCTCTGTTGCCCATCACACGAAATAAAGTACAGAGAAATGAAACCCTTTAAGAACAAGGAATTATTTTACGAGATGTCTCTAATGCCTTTCCATGAAAGTTAAAATAGTTTTTGTCATTAAGACTGCTATTGACATGTGGTGCACGAACACAAATAAAACAAATCAAACATCAGTATCAACTTAAATAGTTTCCGAAATAAAGGGATACATTTGATCCAAAACAAAACACTGGAAAAACGATAGAAAAAAGGTAAAATAAAGTAACTTTTTTAATCAATAAATGTAAGAAAAGTTAATATGCAACTTGTATTAGAGAAAGAAAATATGTATCTACCAATGTGGCTGTATCGACTAAGACAATCAGTCAATAAGATTTCAAATCATCTGAGTTAAAATGGCAGCATTGCTCTGTAAGTGCCAGATATAGTTGACATGTTTGATGAGATCTTTACAAATATACAAAATAAATAATTCTGACAGTGAACGAAACGGATGTGACTCAGACCTTCTCTTAAGTGTTTGGGGATTTATTTATTTTTCCACATTGAGTTCTTGGTGATCTACAGTTGACCCTAGTTGTTGTAAGCACAAAATCAGCAGAAAAACGTTGCATGTTATACAGGTGAGTTGGACCATAGTCCTACAGGTAATCAGTTGTAACAGACGCCTTGTATCCAGAATCACACAATAATGTTTTACATTCAAATCGAAGACTGATTTACCAACAGTTATGTTTATTTTGGAGCGTTTTGTTCACTATATAGGTGTTACACATTTTATAATTCTTTACATTTTATAAATGTCCTAATAGTTCCATGAACAAGATTGCAGATATACAGCTACTTAAAAATCTTCTTTGTATTAAAGTTGAATGCGATACATCCTCAATTTTAACGAATCCATTTCATTTTGTTTTAAAAATCATAAATCACATGCGTATAATTTACATATAAGACATTAATTCTTTAGTGAGGTGGGGAACTTTGCAACAGCCAACATATTTACTTGCTTATAATATTGTAAGTGATACGAGCATTAGAACGGGCTTAGCTTAATTTTGGTAATGGACTAATCCCTTAATGCAGAAGTAAACCAGACCAGTGTAAAACACACTTAGAGGATCAAGTAGAAGTGGTTTTTTTTTTAATGATGTCGGTTTTTACATGAAAGCATATTTGTGATCACGTAGATTATATAATCTGTGTGTGTGTGTGTGTGTGTGTGTGAGAGAGAGAGAGAGAGAGAGAGAGAGAGAGAGAGAGAGAGAGATCTGGGTTTTTAATGTAGCTTTAAAAAATTTCAATCATATCGCTACGATGTCTGCAGTGTGGTAGTTTATAGTGATGCCCAGAACTGGGGCGTCATGCCGCAAACATATAGCATGATGTCCCACCCAGTCACATTATCCTGGCACAAGGCCTACCCGTCATCACACAAGCCTCTTAATGCTGAGCGCCTAGCGAGACAGCTGTTGGTACTATTTTGTTTAATAAGCCTTTATTATAAATCGAACCCGCGACCTCCCGCATACGAGGCGGACGCTCTCACTACTAGGCCACCGGAGCGGTCAGTTTATATGCTAGTCTTGAATTAAAATCTCGACATTGATATACAAATGATATGCTAGTCTTGAATTAAAATCTCGGCATTGATATACAAATGATATGCTAGTCTTGAATCAAATTCTCGGCATTGATATACAAATGATATGCTAGTCTTGAATCAAATTCTCGGCATTGATATACAAATGATATGCTAGTCTTGAATTAAAATCTCGGCATTGATATACAAATGATATGCTAGTCTTGAATTAAAATCTCGGCATTGATATACAAGTGATATGCTAGTCTTGAATTAAAATCTCGGCATTGATATACAAGTGATATGCTAGTCTTGAATTAAAATCTCGGCATTGATATACAAATGATATACTAGTCTTGAATTAAAATCTCGACATTGATATACAAATGATATGCTAGTCTTGAATTAAAATCTCGGCATTGATATACAAATGATATGCTAGTCTTGAATTAAAATCTCAGCATTGATATACAAGTGATATGCTAGTCTTGAATTAAAATCTCGACATTGATATACAAATGATATGCTAGTCTTGAATCAAATTCTCGGCATTGATATACAAATGATATGCTAGTCTTGAATCAAATTCTCAGCATTGATATACAAATGATATGCTAGTCTTGAATTAAAATCTCGGCATTGATATACAAGTGATATGCTAGTCTTGAATTAAAATCTCAGCATTGATATACAAATGATATGCTAGTCTTGAATTAAAATCTCGACATTGATATACAAGTGATATGCTAGTCTTGAATTAAAATCTCGGCATTGATATACAAATGATATGCTAGTCTTGAATTAAAATCTCGGCATTGATATACAAGTGATATGCTAGTCTTGAATTAAAATCTCAGCATTGATATACAAATGATATGCTAGTCTTGAATTAAAATCTCGACATTGATATACAAGTGATATGCTAGTCTTGAATTAAAATCTCGGCATTGATATACAAATGATATGCTAGTCTTGAATTAAAATCTCGGCATTGATATACAAGTGATATGCTAGTCTTGAATTAAAATCTCGGCATTGATATACAAATGATATGCTAGTCTTGAATTAAAATCTCGGCATTGATATACAAATGATATGCTAGTCTTGAATTAAAATCTCGGCATTGATATACAAGTGATATGCTAGTCTTGAATTAAAATCTCGGCATTGATATACAAATGATATGCTAGTCTTGAATTAAAATCTCGGCATTGATATACAAGTGATATGCTAGTCTTGAATTAAAATCTCGGCATTGATATACAAGTGATATGCTAGTCTTGAATTAAAATCTCGGCATTGATATACAAGTGATATGCTAGTCTTGAATTAAAATCTCGGCATTGATATACAAATGATATGCTAGTCTTGAATTAAAATCTCGGCATTGATATACAAATGATATGCTAGTCTTGAATTAAAATCTCGACATTGATATACAAATGATATGCTAGTCTTGAATCAAATTCTCAGCATTGATATACAAGTGATATGCTAGTCTTGAATTAAAATCTCGGCATTGATATACAAATGATATGCTAGTCTTGAATTAAAATCTCGACATTGATATACAAGTGATATGCTAGTCTTGAATTAAAATCTCGGCATTGATATACAAATGATATGCTAGTCTTGAATTAAAATCTCGGCATTGATATACAAGTGATATGCTAGTCTTGAATTAAAATCTCGGCATTGATATACAAATGATATGCTAGTCTTGAATTAAAATCTCGGCATTGATATACAAATGATATGCTAGTCTTGAATTAAAATCTCGGCATTGATATACAAGTGATATGCTAGTCTTGAATTAAAATCTCGGCATTGATATACAAGTGATATGCTAGTCTTGAATTAAAATCTCGGCATTGATATACAAGTGATATGCTAGTCTTGAATTAAAATCTCGGCATTGATATACAAATGATATGCTAGTCTTGAATTAAAATCTCGGCATTGATATACAAATGGTCCTTCTCTTAATGCCGGTGGAATATATGGCATAACATTGTGTGTGCTAGTTTTTAGTGTAAATTCAGGCCTTTCGACACATATGACCCTTGTTTTAATACGGGTTGTTGATATAGCAGGTTTCGACTACCCAAATTTGTGTACTAGTGTTGAATTTAATTTTGGCAATGATAAATATTATTTTTAATATAGGTGGTTCATGTAGCAGGTTTCAAGCTTATTTTCGCAGCAAAAGTAGTCAAATATGTTAGATTTATTGGGATTTACTTACCTTTGACACTTATTACAGCATGTGCTGTATATATGTTGAGTACAACATTTAACAAGTATTACAGCATGTGCTTTGTGTATGCTGAGTGCAACATTTAACAAGTATTACAGCATGTGCTTTGTGTATGTTGAGTGCAACATTTAACAAGTATTACAGCATGTGCTTTGTGTATGTTGAGTGCAACATTTAACAAGTATTACAGCATGTGCTGTATATATGTTGAGTGCAACATTTAACAAGTATTACAGCATGTGCTTTGTGTATACTGAGTGCAACATTTAACAAGTATTACAGCATATGCTTTGTGTATACTGAGTGCAACATTTAACAAGTATTACAGCATGTGCTGTATATATGTTGAGTGCAACATTTAACAAGTATTACAGCATATGCTTTTTGTATACTGAGTGCAACATTTAACAAGTATTACAGCATATGCTTTATGTATGTTGAGTGCCACATTTGATAAGTATTACAGCATGTGCTTTGTGTATGTTGAGTGCCACATTTAACAAGTATTACAGCATGTGCTTTGTGTATGCTGAGTGCCACATTTAATAAGTATTACAGCATGTGCTTTGTGTATGCTGAGTGCCACATTTAATAAGTATTACAGCATGTGCTTTGTGTATGCTGAGTGCCACATTTGATAAGTATTACAGCATGTGCTTTGTGTATGTTGAGTGCCACATTTAATAAGTATTACAGCATGTGCTTCGTGTATGTTGAGTGCTACATTTGATAAGTATTACAGCATATGATTTATGTATGTTGAGTTCCTGATATGCAGAACACAAGTTATGTTACATGTAAAATATGTCAAATATGTTTAACAGGACATAATAAATGTATTTTATTTCATATATGCAAGACTTTAAAAAAAACTTATTAACACTGTACCACAAAATTAGGATATATAAGGTTTATATAAAGTGGAAGACATGTTTTTCATATATATAGTTTTGTTATACATGAATTTTTTGTTGTTTATGTTAAACAAGATTCACATATCGTAAACATGTAACTTGTGTTTTTTAAAGATATTTCACATATCCATATATCTATCTTGAACATATGTGACGTGTGTTTGTTAAAGATATTTTGCATATCCTTTTATTATGGTGACTTTTATTCAACATGTATGTGACTCAGTATGCATTTAGCATAATAAGTATATCTTGTCAGATGTGAACATGTCAGACACAACACTGCTTTCACTGAAATTTACACTGTGTTTGAACATCTGTCAGACATAGCACTGTTTTCCCTGAAATGTACACTGTGTTGAACACGTTTCCGACTTATACACCATATTCACTGTGTATTTTGCATTCTTTTCACATCAGTTTTGAGATGGGCAAAGCTGAAAAGTACGTTTTGTTTAGGTCTTTGTCCGAATCTTTATGAACAAAAACATTACGCATAAATTAAAAATGAGCTAGCATTTATGACTGATTGATGTTTTAATCTGTCACAAAACTGGTTAAGCATTTACGAAAAAAATCATCCAAGTCATGATAAAACTAATAAATCATTGACAATTTACAGCATTACCTTGCTAACGAGCTACAATTTGTTAGCTACAGATATTGATTGCTGTCAGTCAACTGTTGTGGATTATTCCCAATTAACAACGATACGTATTAATGATGTATACTTATTGCCTTTGTAAGACCATGAAATACAAAATGTGTGTATGTGTGTTGAATGATATGGTTAATATATGGCGGGAGAGTTGTAAACAAATATTATGGCTATTGAATTCTCTTGCAGAAAGTAACACTATAATAAGCTTTGAGTACAGATCCCACGTTGATTATTCATTTTCTGATAATAACTTCAATTAGTTACAGATGTAATTAACATAACCACGTGTGCTTTATCTTCATGTAATTCCATTGTAATCGGCATATTCTACATGCATCTTAACATTACCATCCTCATGTAATTCCAATGTTACCATCCAATTCTCCGTGTACCTTAACATTACAATCAGCATGTATTTCTAATGTTACCATCACATTCTACATATGGATTTGTATTACAATCAACTTGTAAATCCAATGTTACTATTAAATTCTAAATATGGATTTGCATTACAATCAACGTGTAATTCCAATGTTACCATCACATTCTACAAACATTTATTTGCATTACAATCAACGTGTAATTCCAATGTTACCATCAAATTCTCCATGCACTTTAACATTTCAATCCTCGTTTATTTCTAATATTATCATTAAATTCTACATCTGGATTTGCATTACAATCAACGTGTAATTACGATGTTACCATCCAATTCTCCGTGCACTTTAGCAGTACAGTCCTCGTGTATTTATAATGTCACCATCACATTCTACAAATGGATTTGCATTACAATCAACGTGTAATTCCAATGTTACCATCCAATTCTCCGTGCACTTTAGCAGTACAATCCTCATGTATTTCTAATGTTACCATCAAATTCTACAAATGAATTTGCATTACAATCAACGTGTAATTACAATGTTACCATTAAATTCTACATCTGGATTTGCATTACTATCAGGACAGAATGTTTAGTAAAAGTAACAAGTTTGAAATTTTCTATAAATGGTATTAAAAGTAATTTTTCATTTCTACCAAAACATATTGAGATTGATTTCATTTAATTATGTATACAGCTATTTACCATTATAATAAAGATTCGACCCGTTTGAGCAAAGGAAAAACTCTCTAGCACCGGAGCTTTTCATCAAGTTAGTTGTTTAAGAAATTAGTGTTAGAAGGAAAGAATTGTGACTAAAACAAATCATCAAACACGAACAACTACTTGTTTGTTTAAGGATTCGGTAAAATAAACTGATATGTCTTCTAGACATTTAGTAACTACATGTGTTGACTATCTGTATAATCGAATGAGATATAGCCAGAGGGTTAGAAGTACATAAACTGATTATCCGTTCCAAATAATTTATACCAGCAAAGCACTTAGCAGAAGGAACAATCTTCGATCTTTGGGTCAAGAAAGATAGGTAATGGATAAATTGTATGTAAGCTGATGGTCCGTTTCGATTAGTTGATACAAGCGGAAGGAATTAAGTACAAAGTAGAAAGGTGTAATCGCAGAACGAATTATCTTTGATCTAAGGGTCAGTAAAAGTACCATCGGTGTGTTTACAGTTTACAGACGAATAAATATTAGAGAGACTTCGTGAGTAATTAAGAAGGCTGACGTAGCTAATTGACTGACTGTTAAGTACTTTATTTGTCTGTAAACTGTAAACATACCGATGGTGCTTTTGCTAGAGAGTTTTATCTATGCTCAAAAGGGTCGAATCTTTATTATAATGGTATATAGTTGTATACATAATTAAATGAAATCAATCGTAATATGTCTTGGTAGAAATGAAAAATTACTTTTAATACAATTTAGAGAACATTTCAATCTTGTTACTTTTACTAAACATTCTGTCCTAATATTACAATCAACGTGTAAGTCCAATGTTACCATGATATTCTACAAATGGATTTGCATTACAATCAACGTGTAATTCCAATGTTACCACCAAGTTCTTTGTAAGGATTTGCATTACAATCCTCATGTACCGGTATTCCCAATGTTACCATCAAATTATACGTGTACTTTAGCATTACAATCCTCATGTACCGGTATTTCCAATGTTACCATCAAATTATACGTGTACTTTAGCATTACAATCCTCATGTACCGGTATTTCCAATGTTACCATCAAATTATACGTGTACTTTAGCATTACAATCCTCATGTACCGGTATTTCCAATGTTACCATCAAATTATACGTGTACTTTAGCATTACAATCCCCATGTACCGGTATTTCCAATGTTACCATCAAATTATACGTGTACTTTAGCATTACAATCCCCATGTATTTCAAATGTTACCACCATATTCTACATATATTTTAACATAACAATCTACATATGATTCAAAAGGAATCACCAAAGCAATATGTACTTCATTATTACAATCTACGTGTAATTCAGATGTAATCACTACAATGTACATATACTTTAACATAACAATTAGCATGTAACTGTAACGCAATCACTAAAATATGCATGTACTTTAACATAACAATTAGCATGTAACTGTAACGCAATCACTAAAATCTGCATGTACTTTAACATAACAATTAGCATGTAACTGTAACGCAATCACTAAAATCTGCATGTACTTTAATGTAGATACCAAAATTTGCATGTACTTTAACAGGGCTCAGGAAAACCACTCATCCACTTCTCATGACTGGGTGAAAATTGTAGGGGCAGAGTAAAACTTTATTTTGTACTCCTCCCTGAGACAAGTTGATGCAGATTTACACCTTAATAATATATCTGTTTTCTATTTTCAACCCGTTAAAAGTGCACAAGTTAAATATCACTTGACATTTAGCTTATGTCAGTTATAAATAACTTCATACTTCGCCTGAATGGTATCAGTCTCATATATGTTGCAGTGGAAACAATTCCTTTTATACATTTTTATAAAAAGGGAACTTGTGTAAACTTTTATACTGTAATGGGGACACGCTATGAACATATTATGTTGCAGTTTCAGACTTTGCCCTCAATTTCTTAATGGTGTTTTCCTCTACAGTGATATTTTTTTAAAGCAATTTAGACGTCATTTTGACGTGAAGAAAGATTATCTTTCAGTGAGTTGACGCAATTTTGTTAGTTAGACCTTTTAGAAGTTAGCAGATTGAAAATGTCAAAAATGTTTGCAAATTTTTTTTTCATTGGACAGACAATGTTTTTTTCGGCGCTTGTAGCCAGTATCTTCAAGCCTGGAGATTTATTGTTACATTGCCATGCCAAAGGAAATATACCAGCAGATATTTCTGGAAGCATGTAGTGACTTTTTTTTTCCCAGTAAAACGTTCCAAACTTATATTCGAAATGAGCATGTTACATGTCTCTCCCAATGATCGTCAACATTCACATACTGCATGCTATTGGTATAAAGCAGATAACGTTGAGACAACAAACGATTGGTTAAAATACACTTCGAGTAACGACTTAGAAATATTCCAACTCTTGTGATAATCAGCAATCTTCATTTAGTTTGGCACCAGTGTGTAGCATTGAGTCATTTGTTATGAAAGTTAATGGAAATTGAGCTAGTTGGAATTCTGATGAAATGGAAGTTATTGGTATTGTTTCTGTGAAAAGTAATTAAAAACATATGTAAAAATCTGCTGGCGTCTTTACTTTGGCGTGAAAAGTTATTAATAAATCTGCGCAGTCTTAAAAATACTAGTGTCCTAATTGAAGCGTCACAATGTCTGACCAAACGAAAATTATACAATTTTGACATTAATTGTCTCTTAACGTATTCCATATCTAACCCGTAAAGATGTGTGATAGTTCAAATTATAAATTTAGATTAGTGTAAAATTTCATTGCAAAAGCAAATACCACTAAGAAATCGAGGTATGTGTGGTTTCCTTCATTTTCTTACAAATCGGGTCTCCTACATCACTATCGACTGCAATTCTTCAGACATCATAGATATATGACTGAATAATTATTAAATCTACGTTAAAAATCCACCCCACCCCCACCTCAAACACCACCATTGACCCAGTAATCCCTAACTACAAACCCCATCAGAATACCCAGTCATCCCTCACCACAAACCCCTCATTATACAGTCATCTCTCTCCACAAACATCTCATTATATATATATATATATATATATATATATATATATATATATATATATATATATATATTATTTCCATATTGTTATTGCTGTTATAAATATTGAGAGCATGAGTGAAAAATATTGAGAGTGTAAGTGATATCATAATCGATCCTATCTGCTATGGTACTTAGGTTACCGTTATATAGGAGATGATCAACTACGGTATTATTGCCTCGATCGAGCAAGCAGTAAAATAAAATATTTAATTAATGATTGAATAAAAGAGATCTGAGCAAAGATACAGAATGAGACCACTCGATCCCCCGTATGTAAAATATAAGTTTAATCAATTACATAAACAACATTACTTTACGTTACATTTGAACGATACACTTTCGTTTAGAAATAGAATTACGAAGTTATGCGAAATGCAATTAACACGTTCCGTTTTACCGACATAACAAAAATCATCATAGGATCGAGTGACTGCTCGAACTCAATATGCCGCCACATTAGCATAACCTGATTGATTCGGTTCTTTTCAAATAACTGTTTGTGGCAGGTCAGCGTTGCCATATTTACCCCCCCCCCCTTTCTCTCTCTCTCTCTCTCTCTCTCTCTCTCTCTCTCTCTCTCTCTCTCTCACACACACACACACACACACACACACACACACTCTTCTTCGGTCATCAACGGTAACTTGGCTGCATATGTATGGAGCTTTTATTTCCCATCAAATTAATGAATCGCAACCTTATTATTTGTCAGGTATTCCTTCTCCTGGAATTGATAAATATCCCCATTCGTTTTTACTTCAGGTTTCGTTTTATTGTAAATCAACAAAACTAAGCTAATGTGGTAAGTTTGAAACCTGACACTAATACACAATCAGATTAACATGAAATTAATATATTTTTCCGAGCTGCTGACTACATTGCTAACTGGAATACGACATAACCAAACCTTTAATAAACGTTTACGTCCCACAGTGAGCTGTAAATTACAAGCTGAAAGATGTCGATCGACCCACTGCTTTTCACGGTATTTGTGATTAGTGTCAGTAATACTTAGATTTTTATTCCCAACTTAATTACACAAATTAATTATTCGACATCACGTCTTGTCTTAACTTCATTACTTTATAATTAGCGATTGATTGATATAGGCATAAAAAAATTAGTTCTTTGCATACATGACACATATCATTTAAGACATATAAATTAATTCTCACAATTCGTATCAGAGTAATGCCTGAAATTTATGCAGTACATGCTTTCTACTACATATGAGCGAGATAATTCGAAAAACTCGCTTCGAGCAAATTCAAATACAATACACGAGTCATATAACATTGGAGATAACTGTATATCGATCATAAGATTCTGAATTTAAGGAAGTTATTGTATGAATTTAAATGAATAAATTAAAAAAAAATAATTACAAACTTACATCAATAAAAATATACGAATGAGAAAATACTTTCGTGCCTTTTCAAAACTCACTCATGCTATGCAGCCGAATCTCCATTTCCGTGTGACTCAACTTCATCCAGACCTCTTGCCGTGGACATTTTTAATGAGAAAAGTACTTTTTACTGATCTCGGAACTAGGTTCCCTTTTCGTCAAAAACTTGGACTGCCGAGTTTCGCAGGGAAATTACTTAAAAACTTAAAGTTTTGTCTGGAAACAGCACACCCTGATTTAGCTTAGTGAATTTGGTATTAACTTTCTCTAAATCATATGGCAATTGATCATGAACCACTTAATGTCATTAATACCTTTTTGTTTACAATTTTTGTAACTTTAGGTGTAAAATTAAGTATCAATTATGTGCCAAAACGTTTTTAATTTTAAAATGTTCAATAAGAACACAAGCGTTTCCCGTACTAAACATTAAAGCAAAGACATCCATTGATTTCTATTATTTATTTATTTTATATGAAAATGAGAAGGTAGCAAGTAAAAAAATTGTATTTACCCCCCCACACACACACACACACACATAAACACACACTAAATGGAAATTTAATTGTGAACAAATTAAACAATAACGAGGTACACATAATTTCCTCATTTTTTAGCTTAGAAAGTTTCATGCATGCAACTGGTTTAAGATGTACCTATTGAGTGTACATTTACATTACTATGCACTTCAGCTTTGCTTGCGTGTACTCTTGCATACAAATTGACACACTGTCATTAAATGCATGACTGTGCATGATATATCTACTGATCTTGTAACAGTCACCAGCGTCACCCAAGTTATGAGGTATTATGGAAACCTGATCATATCACACAAACAAAAGTATACTTCATACGTAATTTTGATAAGTAGTTTTTACTGAAAAGACCACTTCATGGAATGAATGACTGTCACTGTCAGCTAGGTAAGGATGCACAGTTGTGTGACGTCATTAGGATTTTTAACTTAGCTTACGCAGTTGTTTCTGCCATATCACTACAATGTCTGCGATATGGCAGCTCATAATGATGTCTAGCACTGTGGCATCATGCCGCATACTAGTAGCATCATGTCCCACCGTCACATTATCCTGACACCAGGCCTACCAGTCCTTACACTAACCTGTTAATGCTGAACGTCTAGCGAAGCAGCTGTTAGTACCATTTGTATAGGTCTTTGTTATGACTCGTCCGGGGATCGAACCCACGACATCCCGCATTCGAGGCGGACGCTCTAACCACTAGGCAACCGGAATGGTCATGCACAGTTATCATTTTAATTTAGGTTTTCTATATCTACAGTGAAATTATATTATAAATCGTAGATTTGATTGACAGGAATTGTACAAGTTAGTTACGTGTGACGTACATAACAGTGTACATTCTCTGCCTGCTTTTAAGTCGAGTCTAAATGCAAACTACACAGACCCAGATATGTTGGTACATGGATCTGTGCAGTTTGTAAGGAGAAATATGTATAACAAACAATATAGACCCCGGTCTGCATCTTCATTGTTCTAATGCCGATGACTATCTTTATTGTTTGCAATTTTACTTGACTTATAAGCGAGTAAACACGGTACAATTCTTGTGATTTTTGAGTACCTATCATCATCATAGATGCTTTGTTTCCGTATTGATTTTCCTAAAGGTTTTGTTTTCAGTATTTATCCCTATCAACTACCAAAATGATCCGTCCAAAGAATTAAACACATTAACATCTGGAGACAAGCCCATCAGTATGTTTACACTTGTTAATTAATTGGGATATCAGTTATAAAGATGCTTTCACTTATAGCATATATCAGAAAGCAAGTACAGCACCATATGAGTTATACTCAATAATTCAGATTAGAATATTCTTATGAAATTATGACAATCAGTATTAAGTAAAAACTATTTTTTTTATAAATCCCACTTGAACAAACATTATATTTAATGTTTTGTTAGTTTCTTATACTTTTGGAAAATGTACTAAACTATAATAACGTTCAAAACATTAAACAAACTTTTGAACCCACGTCCCACCCCCACCCCATCACCAAAAAATACAGGAGAGCATCTGCACAGATGTGTTTAAACCTTTGTGGTCACTGATGGAAAGGGATCAAGTAAAATTTGGACATGATTGATTGTTTTAAACTTAGGTAGTTTTGGAATCTAAACAAACACCTAATGTTAGTTCAACTGGATGCTGATTTACACATAATTGTAAATATAATTATCTAATCTAGTTACTTCTGTCAGTATTAATTACAGTTGTGTGATTTCGATACTCATATCAGTGAATATTAATTATAGTAATGTAATCTAGGTACTCCTATCAGTGTATATAAATTGCAATACTGTAATCAAGGTTCACCTATCAGTGAATATAAATTAAAGTAATATAATCTAGTTAGTCCTGTCAGCGAGTATTAATTACAATAATGTAAATCATGTACTGCTATCAGCGAGTATTAATTACAATAATGAAATCAAGGTACTCCTATCAGTGAGTACTAATTACTATAATGAAATCAAGGAGGTACTCCTATCAGCGAGTATTAATTACAATACTGTAATCCAGGTACTCCTATCAGTGAGTATTAATTACAATACTGAAATCAAGGTATCAGTGAGTACTAATTACTATAATGAAATCAAACAGGTACTCCTATCAGCGAGTATTAATTACAATACTGTAATCCATGTACTCCTATCAGTGAGTATTAATTACAATAATGAAATCAAGGTACTCCTATCAGCGAGTAATAATTACAATAATGTAATCAAAGTACTCATATCAGTGAGTATTAATTACAATTATGTAAGCAAGGTACTCCTATCAGCGAGTAATAATTACAATACTGAAATCCAGGTAGTATTATCAGCGAGTATTAATTATAATAATGTAATCAAGGTACTCATATCACTGAGTGTTAATTACAGTAATGTAATCCGTGTATTCCTATCACTGGGTGTTAATCATGTGAAGTTTCTGCTGCACTCATTTGAAGTCATATTTTCTAAATACATGGTTTAAATGAGAAACAGGCACATAAATCCTTAAATATATATTTTAGCTGTATTATGCATGTACCACCTTGTCTTATGATTCTAAGTGTTAACATACTTTTGAAGATAGTAAGTAAATATTCAGTACAAGCCACTCGCTTCCACCATAAACTCACTGTATTTAATCGTGTATGTGTGACATGTTAACTTACTCAATCTTGATTTATATTTGAAATGCAATATATATAAAAAACCAACTAATTTTGCACCAGTGTAAACATGCTTCTACAAAAAAGTAATGCTTTTTTAAATTTAGGACAGCTTTATACAACCTATCATAATTAATTGGCTTGTGTTTTTTTCTTCTTCTCAGTGGTATGGCCTGCACACATTAGCAGTTGCTATGTTTTAAAATTTCTTCCTCAAAATCCTCTAGATGAATTTGTACCAGATTTGGCACAAAACAACCATCATTGAAGAACTTTCAAAATTGCGCACATACTGCCAGTATGCATGCGGCAACGATCACCATTAATAAAAAAAAATAAGGGAAAAAACTTAAAACAATTTCTTCTCAGAAAGATAAGATAAGATTTATTTAACATCGATATGATTTAAATTTTAAAAAAAATTAAGACCAGCTTTAACGAGCTTATTACATAAATTAAATTATAATCGCAGAGATTTTTTATTTATTTATCAAAACAAGACAGCATTCTGGAAGGAGGACCTTTCAAGTTTGTACAAATGATTCCGATCTGCCATCCACAATGGTTGCAATAACAAAACAAAACAATTTTTCAAACATCTTTCAATGACTCGTATAAAATAAGGTCACTTTTATTTTTTTTAATGGTAAGGTTTGAAATGATTCTTTGAAACAGCTGAACAGAATTTGATGTTTGACAGAAAGTATCATGGCGTTAACACTTTTGCACAAAATGACGTCATTAAATTATAAAATAGAACTGTCATTAACAAAAATAAAAGTTAAAAGAAAAAACACTTTTAAATTACTTCATTTCCTTGACTACCGATTATAAGTTTAAAAAACTTACCATCTGTACTCGCTTATAAGTCGACTCAAACTGCAAAACTGCACAGACCCATATCGTCGGCGCATTATGCATTGGCACATATGGGCCTGTGCAGTTTGTTAGGCGTAATTAGAACAGATTATAGAGACCTTTATCTGCAGGTGCGACGCCATATTTTTTTTTAATGCAGTTTGACTTAACTTATTTTGCAGTGCATGTGGTAATGAAAAGAATCCTGCCAAATGACGTTTTAAATTTGTATAAAAGGATGATAATCTGCCATCAAATATGACTACTGTTGTTAAAGAAAACAAAAAAACATTTCAGTAATCCTGCTCAGCAGAGTAAAACCAAGCTATAAAAATGGGAATTAATAATAATAATAATAATAATAATAATAATAATAACAACAACAATATTAATACTAATACTAATAATATTAATATTAATAATAATAGTAAATCATAATAATATTAATAATAATATAATATTAAAAATAATAATAATAATAATAATAATAATAATAATAATAATAGAATAAATGTGATCATTCATGTTTATATACATGTATTACTTTGCTGTATCTAAACAATTTTTTTAAACAATCACTTTTTATTAAAGAGTCTCTCATAACTGTGCACATAAAGATTGATCGTGTCCTCTAATAAAGTCTGTCTCACCTGTCATAAACCAAATTTAAAAAAAAAAAAAGCACAACACTATTGCTGACAGGATTTTGAAAGAATGTGCCGGTTCACGTATTAGGTCAGTCTACGCTATCAGACAGACACACATTTAACCAATAACTTAGGTTGTCTGTCTAGATGTATATTCACTGACATAGCCATTAGGCTTGAAAAGACAGCTGAATTTATTTTTCTTTTGCACAAGTCATGATTTTAATTCCATCTTACAATGAAAAATTCCCTCAAGCTATTAGCTGAGCTTCATTCATCTATTCAGGCATTGTGCCAGTTCTTGGGTTCAGCTAAACTGTTAATCATTCAACTGGCATCAACAATTGCTTTCCTGATGCGAAAAGGCTCCATCCTAGTGACGTCATCATTTTGGCACGCGACGTTAAAAGGCTTACCTGCAGAATGTGTGTGTGTGTGTGTGTGTGTGTGTGTGTGTGTGTGTGAGAGAGAGAGAGAGAGAGAGAGAGAGAGAGAGAGAGAGAGAGAGAGAGAGAGAGAGATTTGGATTTTTAACGTAGCTTTTAAAAAAAAAACCAATCATTTCGCTACTATGTCTGCAGTGTGACAGTTTATAATGATGTCTAGCACTGGGGCATCATGCCGCAGACATGTAGCATGATGCTCACCCAGTCAAAGTATCCTGACACCAGACCGACCATTCCTAACACTAACCTTTTAATGCTGAGCGCCAATTGACGCGGCCGGGGATCGAACCCACGACCTTCCGCATCGGAGGCGGACGCTCTAACCACTTGACCACCTGAGCGGAATGCTTTAAATAATGGTTAATTTCAGCCAGTAGAGAATGTTTAAGTTGATAATTAAATCTGTAATAAATCTGATACTTGAGAGTTTATTCATAGCAAAAATTACCGGAACAAGATAAGTAGTATACGAAGAAATATCTAAGAATATAAAATATATCTAACAATATAAAACAATAGTATGAAGTGAAATAGCAATTTCAAATCCAAATGAAGACCAATATTCCAGTAATCAGTAACCTAACATTCATTACCTATCAGTTCAGAAATTAGGACAGAAAACTGAATAATGCAGGGAGTGGAAACAACCCATGATAGGACAGGAAACAATATGGCAGGGAATGGAAACTACCCATGATAATAAGATCGACATTCATATTCACCTTACATCTCTTCGACTGTCAAGCTTTAACTACATCGAAATTGACGTATCAGCTACAATGAATGTTTACAATAAAGTTGACATATTCCACAATGATTATAACATATTTAGACATTGTATGGTGAAACACTGAAAATAAAATTTTAATTTTGTTCACAATTAAATGGTTGTAAGCTCGTCAAAACCGCAAATTTCGCCGTATTTCTGCATCTTAAAAAAAGACCCCACAAACTACCAACGCAATTTAGATAATTTCTTCCGTTGTTTATTTAAAACTGACATTCCCATATCGCTTGTCATTTGTATTATTTTTGTCGTTTTTCTGATCTCGTTTTGGAACATTACAATATCGCTTGTCATTTGTATTATTTTTGGTGTTTTTCTGATCGCGTTTTGGGACATTCCAATATCGTTTGTCATTTGTATTATTTTTGCCATTTTTTCTGATCGCGTTTTGGGACAGTCTGAATATTGGGATAAGTGTGATCAAGTATAGAAGAGGCACATGAAGAATCCCACAACAACAACAACAACAAGTAGCTTGCGGTATTATTTTACTAACAGTGTATAAAATATAATGGAATGTTGATACTAATACAGTGTATCTTTTCCCTGACATATCATGTATCGTTTTAATTCGTTTGTTCATTATTAATACATGTTCAAAGTTCCATAAATTCACAGTTGTGAAATCTGACAAACCTCTTCACATTATGATATAGTGTGTGTGCGTGTGTGTGTGTGTGTGTGAGAGAGAGAGAGAGAGAGAGAGAGAGAGAGAGAGAGAGAGATTTATGTAGATATTTCACACAGCTTTAACAATTTTCAAGTTCTCATTTTCATATTACAGTACTACTAGGTCTGCAGTGTGGCAGTTCATACTGATGTCTAGCATTGCAGCCTCATGCTGCAACCTTGTCACATTATCTCCAGACCAACCAGTCCTAATACATATCTCTTATTGCTGTGCACCAAGCAATGCAGCTGTTATTACCATTTTTATAAGTCTTTGGTTTGACTGCCGGGGTTCGAACCTGCGACCTTCCGCATCCGAAGCGGACGCTTTTACCATTTAGACCACCGTATTAAAGTATTAAGTATTAAATAATACGTGAATCATAAACATGCATTCTACAAAAGTACTGAAATCAGCATGTAACAAATTATTATTATTATTACTATTATTATTATTATTATTATTATTATTATTATTATCATCATCATCATCATCATCATCATCATCATCATTGTTATTATTATTATTATTATTATTATTATTATTATTACACATATGATGAATTACTTCAGCACACAACTTCACAGTATCCTCTGATGAAGATTAGATTTCTGTCTCCAGCTGACCATGAAAGGGACAACAATAAAACTGAATGCAGTAGCCATCGAAGAACTACTTATTGAAGAAAGATATTATATTGCAGTGTTATCAATTTTACTCTTCTTGTAATATAAAGATGTCTAAAATATTTTTTTAATAAAACAAACAACAGGATTTTACAATTCAATGATATAATTGCTTTTACCCAAAAGAACCCCACATAACAACAAGCTATAATGTACTTCAACAATCTATAACAAATATAGCAACATTCCTGTTACGATTTGTAGGATTCTGTAAAGTGCATGACTGAACATAATTCTTTCTTTTGAATTAGCTTACAAATAATCATGCTGATTAGTATTTTAAAAATATGTTGCTCGTGACGACGTGTGTTTGTATATATATATATACAGAGATTTAAAATATTATATAAGTATATAGGTTGTGAATGATAGATAAATATCCAAAATATATATAAATAAACACAAGTAATGTCCTTCAACCACAAAAAGGGTAAACGTTATTATGGTAAATAGAGAGAGAGAGAGAGAGAGAGAGAGAGAGAGAGAGAGAGAGAATTAATGAATGGCTATATTTAAAAGAAATAGAAGGGACTTTTGCGTTATATCTGTTGCATCTTTACTGGTGTTCAGTTGCTGGATTTTGAATGTTGTATACCTACCTGTCTTTTATCTTACAACTTAAAGTGCATAAGCGTGTTGTATATGTGGTTGTTGATTGTAAAAATCGGGTGAGACGGTCTACCATAGTTGCTCCATTGTTTTTCTTCAAATTAAATTATTAAAGAACAGTTCCATTGCTGGCCTCACCAGTGGTAGAAAAGTGTCTCTAGCCTTTTTATCGTTGAGTATATATATATATATATATATATATATATATATATATATATATATATATATATATATATATATATATATATATATATATATATAAAGGTCTTCATGTCCATGCGCTATTTGTGTGTGTGTTCGTGTGTGCATGTTCGTGTGTGTGTGCGCGCTCGGCCGGATGCACTCACGAGTGAATGTATATAAATCCTTCTTATGAACTCCAAATTGATACACATATAAAACAAATGACATTTTTCATACCAGAAATTTTGCTGATTTTCCTGTTTATTTGTTCATTGTAACATTAATATAAAAGTGGCGCACGTCTGTCTATTCGATGTTTAGTCACATGTTTACATGCATACATGAAAATAAATGTTACCGGTGTGATCTTGAAGTTCAATGCTATGTCGCCTTAATTATGAATACAAGACATCATTGCTAGCCAAGTTTCAGAATATTAACCTTATCTACATGTAGTCAGGGTTATCTACATGTAGTCAGGGTTATTAAAAAAACAATCGGAACGTTGGCCTGTGAAGATGAGGTACATAGGTATATAAGGTAATCAACCGAACCTTATAAAATTGTGGGCATGTAAGAAAGCTTCTAGTGGGTTGGTGGTTTTTTCAGGGGTTTTCCCGGGTTCTTCCTCCACCATTAATACTGGCCGCCATGTTTGTGCTAAAAATGGCATTAAATCCTACCACAACAACAACAACAACACTCATCATCCTGACAATAAATGATATCCTGTATTGCGAGATAATAAAGCCATGTCATATATGTTGAACATTAGCTTATAGTTTATAGCTATTTGTTCTCTCTCTCTCTCTCTCTCTCTCTCTCTCTCTCTCTCTCTCTCTCTCTCTCTCTTTCTCTCTCTCTCATAAAATTTATTGAAATATATCAAATTTTAGGATTATTCATCTTCATAAGGGACATTTTTGTTGAATTATGAGTAACATAAATTACACGTTTTGCCCCCCAAGACATGCAAAACAAACCAGCTATAGCGCTGACATTTTAAATTATTATTTTATTTTTTTAAATTCTTCTCTGTTCAGAGTTGGATCAACATTTAGCTGTTATTAATAAACAAAGTGTACGCACAGCATTTTTCGTGTGACTTTTATGAAGGCGATCCTGACAAGAATATGACAGAAAATCGTATATATGCGCGATTTTTTTTAATGAATACAAAATAGGTGTTTGAGGTAATCAACCGAACCTAATAAAATATATACACTATTTATACATTTTTCAAAATAAAAAAAAATGTTTTCACATCTTTATTATTGATGTTTACACATTGCGCCATTTCCTACACACACACACACACACACACACACACACACACACACACACAGAGCCAAGTGATAGCTTAATTGACTGGCCTGGGCCCACCTCACAGCATTTATGAAGTTTTACTTGCCTTTTGACCAATCAAAATCATTTTGAAAAAAGGAAGATGGAACTGTAGCTGAATACCCTGTGTAGATTCTTTAATAACATAAAATAGAAACTAACCTTTTTCTATAAGGAATTATTTTGGTACAGTATGTCTTCTATTAATATAAAATAGAAACTAACCTATTTCTATAAGGAATTATTTTGGTACAGTGTGTCTTTTATTAACATAAAATAGAAACTAACCTATTTCTATAAGGAATTATTTTGGTACAGTATGTCTTTTATTAAAATAAAATAGAAACTAACCTATTTCTATAAGGAATTATTTTGGTACAGTATGTCTTCTATTAATATAAAATAGAAATTAACCTATTTCTATAAGGAATTATTTTGGTACAGTATGTCTTCTATTAATATAAAATAGAAACTAACCTATTTCTATAAGGAATTATTTTGGTACAGTATGTCTTCTATTAATATAAAATAGAAACTAACCTCTTTCTATAAGGAATTATTTTGGTACAGTATGTCTTCTATTAATATAAATAGAAACTAACCTCTTTCTATAAGGAATTATTTTGGTACAGTATGTCTTCTATTAATATAAAATAGAAACTAACATATTTCTATAAGGAATTATTTTGGTACAGTATGTGTTTTATTCATCAGTTTAGATATTTTCATTGTTTCATGAAAGTCAGGTGATTACCAGTAACCAAAAATGTTCAATCTTTTATTTATCAGTGACATTATGTGCTTTATAAAAGTGAAGTGGTTTCTAATGCCACGATTTTTCAATCTTTTCAGATGAAAGAGGGACTCATGAGGCATTCTGTCATCATATGGACGAACAGCTCCGTCTGTATAGATCTGTTACTATCATAACGCTGGCTGAACTTGCGGGCAAGGAAAAAGTGATAGGAGATGCCTTCCTAAACCACGTGTTGGAGTACAACTCACCAGATGTCACCTTTGTGACATTTGATTTCCATGAATACTGGTAAGAGAACATATCCTCTTGTGTAGAGTAAAACGAGTATATACATTAAAACAAGTATGTAGAGTGTACCAGTATGTACAGCAAGCCATTATGAAAAGTTTACAAGTATATACAGTAAAACCAGTATGCACAGTACAAACATCATATACAGTATACCAATATGTACAGAATATTTTATGTCCAGCAAAATGCATTGTGTACAGTATGTACAGTGAAACCAATATATACATTATACTAGTATGTACAGAAAAAAACAGTATATGTACAGTAAAATTCAGTATGTAAAGTACAACCAACATGTATGGTATGATATACCAGTATGTACAGTTAAAACAGTATGTACAGACTACAGTGTACCAATATGTACAGTAAAATGAATATGTATACCATGTCAGTATGTATAGTAAAATAAGTTTTTTAAAGTATACAAGTATGTAAATATATATTGTGTACCAATGTGTACAGTATTGTCCATGTTGACACTTTTGTACTCACCAGCTTCATAATTGTTCCAGTAGCTCAATCATTCTGACTTTAAAGCATTCATTTGTACACAACTTTAAATACAGTAAAAGTCCTTAATGGACTTACAGGGGTGCCGTCGTGCATGTCGTTTTTAAAAACATATATCTATTGAGTAAACGTAATTTTAAAGCGATGGAAGAAACATTTAAGTTCAGTATCATATAAAACTTGTTTAAAATGTTATTTTCTAATGCAGTGCTTGAGTGTTAGGGGTATTGGGCCCCACCAAAATGATCCAAATCGGACCCCACGCAACGTTCCCTCTAAGCGAACGGTAGATGTGCGCGCAGTGCTCGCTGCACTGCGCAAGCTTTACGGAGACGAGCACAATTTAACGTTGGATTGAGCAAAAATTGACAGTTCAGCTGCGCAGGGATGCCTTAGCAGCTGCGCGGGGATGCCTTAGCAGCTGCGCGCGCAGCTTAGAGGGAACGTTGACCCCACGTTTGCTAAGGTCATTACTGTATGCAGTTGATCTGATTTCTGTTTATCTCACATAATGATTGTAACAGCCCATTATACATGATTATAAGTACTGTTTTGAGACTTTGTATTATTATTAATATTTTTAATTATTCACACTTAAAAATGGGACTATGTGCTTTTTTATTTATGTCTGCCTATTTTCTCTTTCAGTCGAGGAATGAAGTTTGAAAATGTCAACATTTTGACTGATGGCATCAAGGACATCATAAAACACATGCGATACTGCTGGTACGATTTAAATGTACATGCTGGATATTTTGTTTGATTGTTGTGTTATGGAGGCTCGGTGTGTGTGTGTGGGTGAAGTGGTCTAAGTCATTCACCTTTACAATCACTCACACATCTCACCTGGGTTCGAGTCTCAGCTCTGGCTGAGTGAAAAGGTGCATTAAATTCTTTGTACATACTGCGTTCATGAAATCGACATTAATCATTCTGAAGCATACGACATCCATTGACATAGTAATTCCACCCAGAATGGGGACCGTAGTAATTCCACCCAGAATGGGGACCGTAGTAATTCCACCCAGAATGGGGGACCATAGTAATTCCACCCAGAATGGGGACTGTAGTAATTCCACCCAGAATGGGGGACCATAGTAATTCCACCCAGAATGGGGACAGTAGTAATTCCACCCAGAATGGGGACCATAATAATTAAATCCAGAATGGAGACCATAGTAATTCCACCCAGAATGGGCACCGTAGTAATTCCACCCAGAATGGGGACCATAGTAATTCCACCCAAAATGGGGCCCATAGTAATTCCACCCAGAATGGGGACCATAATAATTAAATCCAGATGGGAGACCATAGTAATTCCACCCAGAATGGGGGCCATAGTAATTCCACCCAGAATGGGCACCATAGTAATTCCACCCAGAATGGGGACCATATTTATTCCACCCAGAATTGGGACCATAGTAATGCCACCCAGAATAGGGACCGTTGTAATGCCACACAGAATGGGGACCATATTAATTCCACCCAAAATGGAGACCGTAGTAATTCCACCCAGAATGGGGGCCATAGTAATTCCACCCAAGATAGGGACCATAGTAATTCCACCCAGAATAGGGACCGTAGTAATTCCACCCAGAATGGGGACCATTTAAATATGCAGAACTCAATCCTAAAAATAACATCTTTAAACATTCTAACTAGTGTCTGTTACAGTTTTGACACTCCCTCATGGCAATGTAGATGCAAATAGATCTATTTCTATTACGAGAGAAATGCAATCAGATCTTTGGTTAAGTTTAAACTGCAGTAATATTCAGGATATAACAGTTGCAAAGATGAACACAAATGACATCTGCGTCATCTTCAAACCAGTGCAGTTTAAAAATGGAAACTCAGTGTAATTTTAAAAATTAAAAACAAAAAACAAAAACATATTCTTATTGCCTGTGTGGCTGTGATTTATATGAGTGGATACATTATGTGTGTGGCTGTGATTTATATGAGTGGATACATTATGTGTGTGGCTGTGATTTATATGAGTGGATACATTATGTGTGTGGCTATGATTTATATGAGTGGATACCTTATTGCCTGTGTGGCTGTGATTTATATGAGTGGATACATTATGTGTGTGGCTATGATTTATATGAGTGGATACATTATGTGTGTGGCTATGATTTATATGAGTGGATACATTATGTGTGTGGCTATGATTTATATGAGTGGATACATTATGTGTGTGGGGGTGGGTGTGGTGATGTTGATCATGCTAGTTATATCAGTTGTTTCTGTTTGAATATTTATATTTAAAAGAGTTTTCTAAACCAAAACTCTTTCTTATTATCAAATTTGAATTTCCAGTCATTTTCTTTATGCTTGTATGAGTGGATAAAAACTAATTTTTAGTCGTACAACATGATTGTTTTGGGCCATGCGCACTTGCCCCTCCCCCCAATGTGACCTCAAAACACACTTCTGAGTCTTAGTCCCCTTCCCTCCCTCACTACCAGGGAGGATTTGCAGGTGTTACATATCAATAAGGATAGGCAGTTGAAGGGAGTTTAATTTTCAGGGCCTAGAATTAGGTGAAAAATTATCATATTTATCAAAAATAACATTTTCTTTTTCAGCGCTATTACTTTATATATTTCATCCTGCTATGCGAGAAAAGCAAAATATTTCAATTGCTTGGATTTGCCGCTGGCTAAAATGTCCTATTTTATGTTTAAAAAAACATACAATATAAAGGGTCAAATTGTACATGAAAGATCTGAAAGACACCTTTTATAGGTACCACACTCCCTTATAAGACAGTCCCACAGTAGACTCCACTGACACAGACCTGCCATCACTTAAGGCACCAGCCAATCTGGGGCCATGTGGTTTGTAATCATTATAACAAAATAACAAGGACATTAATTGGCCAGTGCATCATGTGTCAGCAGATTAAGGTTCATGGTTGTTTGCCTTTGAAGTCACACATAAGAAAATATATACAGTAAGTGTCTGCACATGTATATAGAGAAGTACTTGTTATATTTATATTTTGACCTAACCCAGATATGTCATCAGACTTGTGTAGAAATATTAAGTATTTGTATTGTTGGTTATCACAGTTCTTCAGTCAAATACCCATACCACAGACTTTGTCAAGTCCATTTTGCCAATAGATTGATATATCAGTTTTATAAATTAGTGCAGTAATTTAGTCACAAGTCCATGCACCACACTTTGAGCCCACATTGGTGAAAGCTTGATATATCAATCATTTTGACATCCATCAGTCCATCCAGACCCTGGATTGGTATAAGTGTTGACATTTTATATGGTTTTTGCCTAGCTAAAAAAAGCCTGTTTGGACAAAAAAGAAGTCTGTTTATATACTTTTTGCTTTTGAAAACATTTGCTGAAAAGAAACCTATCTTTAACTTGTAATGGAATTCCAAGGCAAGCGCTTACCTTCATAATTTGTACAGATTTCCAAGGCATGTACTTACCTTCATAATTTGTACAGATTTCCAAGCCAGATTCCTTTGTTATATCATATACAGAGTTTATTACTCCATTTGAAATTCATAACCCCACCAGTGCATTTATCTAGAATGGAAGTTTTATTGTATACTATAAAAAATACATACATTATTTCTTTGATTTTTTAGCCATGTTAAGTCGACAAAATTCAGCAAATGTTCAACTACTATACAAATTACTGGATTCTTTTACATATATAATAAATACTTTTACAATACTTTACAAAGTTGAAAATTATATTCACAGTCAAAATTGAAATGAAATTCACTGCCAAAGTAAAACATTAGATTCACTTATCAAAGTTGGTGGTGCCCACAGATGTCTCTAACTTTTTACACATTATCGACTCCTTGTCATTTTTAGACTAACACTATAAAAAATAACCTCGGGCACAAGTCAGTTTTAGGATTTTGTTTGTTAAGATGAGGTGACACATGTTCAAATTCAAGCCCAATAAATTCTCATCCATTAGGAAACAAATCTTCCGCTACAAAATGACAGCCAAAATGCATGTACATGTATATGATGTGGTAAATGGGTTGCCATATGTAGCAGATCAATTTAACTTCTGTTGTCACTGGACCGATATTTTGAAGTGTACCGGCTAAACTTCAGATGCAGATTACAACAAACCTGTTCTCATCAAAATCTAAATTTCTTTCATTTGTGATGAATGTTTTGTCACAACTCCACCAATCGCCTCAGATTTGATGAAAATTCTGATTTACTGGACTGGTATGCCACTGTCAAAACCTTTTTAAGTAGATTCTGACTGGTTTCACTGTTTCAAAAGGAATGGTTCACACTTTTATTGATCAAAATATCAGTTAAAGATATCACAACTGGGAATAATAGCACAAGAACAGGACATCACCAATAGCATAGATGTTAAAAACGTTAAAATTAAAATAAAAAACTTTAAAAAACGCATTTTTTTCTCAATAAATAAAAACAAAATAAACCTTCCAGTAGTTTTTGGCAACACAAAAATCAATATTTTACTTATTTACACGCTACATACCAATTTTAAAGTTTACGTAAAGTATCGTAGGCTAGCATCATTGATTCATTATTGATCAATATTTGTTATCTAGAGTATGACAGAGGACTGCCTGTATGGCTGATGATTAAAAAAAGATGGAAGTACCAAATAAAAAAAATGCAAAGAAATAATTTAAAAAAAAAAAACAATGCGTTTTTCAAGGTAAAAAAAAACAAATTTTTTTTATCATCTATGACTAATAACTGTCAGAAGCCTGGCCATATTTTTTTTAGTATGAATGGTGCAGAGATTGCCATTAACTGCAAATGCATCAAAATTGATATGATGCTGGCATATGTACATATATTATAAATTACTTGTTTTTTGTCAATGGAATAAGTTACACAAAAAAGTTCATAGATTGATATTATTGTAGCCTAAGTTAAACATATTGTGATTGCTACTTTTTTCAGACCTCCAGATATTTTTTTTTTAAATTTTGATTTTTTTTCCAAAGATTGGATCAGACTCGTAATTTTGGTGATTTCAATCAATGTTTTCATCAGACAGAGAGTTAACATTATTCAATAAATATTTTCAATATTTTGAGACTTTGCGATCTTGAATAATATGCTACCAGTTCATTTTCAACATTGTTTTATCACATTTTCTGTAGTAATAATAAAACAGTCTGTGAGTAACCATATGATTAAGTCACCATTTGCTTATCTGTATATATACAATATATATATATATATATATATATATATATATATATATATATATATATATATATATATATATTGTACAAGTAAAATTTTCTATGGTCAGATCAGCAAACATCATTCTGTGAAAATCAGATCTTTAGCCTATTACAGTAAATACAGAATACTTCTTTAACCTATTACAGTAAATACAGAATACTTCTTTGGCCTATTACAGTAAATACAGAATACTTCTTTGGCCTATTACAGTAAATACAGAATACTTCTTTGGCCTATTACAGTAAATACAGAATACTTCTTTAACCTATTACAGTAAATACAGAATACTTCTTTGGCCTATTACAGTAAATACAGAATATTTCTTTAGCCTATTACAGTAAATACAGAATACTTCTTTAGCCTATTACAGTAAATACAGAATACTTCTTTAGCCTATTACAGTAAATACAGAATACTTCTTTAGCCTATTACAGTAAATACAGAATACTTCTTTAGCCTATTACAGTAAATACAGAATACTTCATTAGCCTATTACAGTAAATACAGAATACTTCTTTAGCCTATTACAGTAAATGCAGAATACTTCTTTGGCCTATTACAGTAAATACAGAATACTTCTTTAAATACAGAATACTTCTTTAGCCTATTACAGTAAATACAGAATACTTCTTAACCCTATTACAGTAAATACAGAATACTTCTTTAGCCTATTACAGTAAATACAGAATACTTCTTTGGCCTATTACAGTAAATACAGAATACTTCTTTAGCCTATTACAGTAAATACAGAATACTTCTTTAGCCTATTACAGTAAATACAGAATACTTCTTTAGCCTATTACAGTAAATACAGAATACTTCTTTGGCCTATTACAGTAAATACAGAATACTTCTTTAAATACAGAATACTTCTTTAGCCTATTACAGTAAATACAGAATACTTCTTTGGCCTATTACAGTAAATACAGAATACTTCTTTAGCCTATTACAGTAAATACAGAATACTTCATTGCAAAACACTATTTGGAAAGTGTTTTACTTAATTTAAAGATTTAATTACTTTCATATGGTATTTACACTCAGTTACAGAGATTAATGCTATAGTAACTAAACTCATTATAAAAGATTATTTGGACTCTGTTTTAAAGAGTATTTGGACTCAGTTTTAGAGATTCAGTTTTAAAGAGTATTTGGACTCGGTTTTAAAGAGTATTTGGAGTCAGTTTTAGAGATTCAGTTTTAAAGAGTATTTGGAGCCAGTTTTAGAGATTCAGTTTTAAAGAGTATTTGGAGTCAGTTTTAGAGATTCAGTTTTAAAGAGTTTGATGAGTATTTGGACTTCATTTTACAGAGTATTTGGACTCAGTTTGATGAATATTTGGACTTCATTTTACAGAGTAATTGGACTCAGTTTGATGAATATTTGGACTTCATTTTACAGAGTATTTGGACTCAGTTTGATGAATATTTTGGACTTCATTTTACAGAGTATTCTGACTCAGTTTGATGAATATTTGGACTTCATTTTACAGAGTATTTGGACTCAGTTTTAGAGATTCAGTTTTAAAGAGTATTTGGACTCAGTTTGATGAATATTTGGACTTCATTTTACAGAGTATTTGGACTCAGTTTGATGAGTATTTGGACTTCATTTTACAGAGTATTTGGACCCAGTTTGATGAATATTTGGACTTCATTTTACAGAGTATTTGGACTCAGTTTGATGAATATTTGGACTTCATTTTACAGAGTATTTGGACTCAGTTTGATGAATATTTGGACTTCATTTTACAGAGTATTTGGACTCAGTTTGATGAATATTTGGACTTCATTTTACAGAGTATTTGGACTCAGTTTGATGAATATTTGGACTTCATTTTACAGAGTATTTGGACTCAGTTTTAGAGAGAGTAGTTCCTTTTTTTTAAAAGAGGTGTTTTAAAGAGGTGAGGCTAAAATAGAAGACAGAATTCAGTTCCTGAAATTTAATATAATAATAGACATTGCCAAAATTTTGCATGTGTATTTGTACAAAAGTTACTGTAAATTAAGGAATAATAAACAAAGGAACAATAAGGAATTGCATATATTGAACATTAAGTAATAATGTATCTGGAACATTAAGGACTAATATATATGAACATTAAGGACTAATGTACAGGGAACATTAAGGACTAACATAAAAGCAACATTAAGGAATAGTATATGTGGAACAATAACAACCAATATGCATGGAATATTAAGGACTAATATACATAGAATATTAGGGACTACTATACAGAGAACATTTGGTATTAATATACCATTGAATATTAGGGACTACTATACAGGGAACATTAAGGACCAATATACATAGAATATTAAGGACTAATATACATGGAACAATAAGGACTAATATACATAGAACATTAAGGACTAATATACATAGAAAATAAGGACTAATATACAGGGAACATTAAGGACTAATATACAGGGAACATTAAGGACTAATATACAGGGAACATTAAGGACTAATATATAGGGAACATTTAGGACTAATATACATAGAACAATAAGGACTAATATACATAGAACATTAAGGACTAATATACAGGGAACATTAGAGACTAATATACAGGGACTAATATTAATTGAACATTAAGGATTAATATACAGGGAACATAAAGGACTAATATACAAGGAACATTAAGGACTAATATACAAGGAACATTAGGGACTAATATTAATTGAACAGTAAGGAGTAATATACAGGGAACATAAAGAACTAATATACAAGGAACATTAAGGACTAATATACAAGGAACATTAGGGACTAATATACAGGGAACATTAAGGACTAATATACAGGGACCATTAGGAACTAGTGTACATAGAACATTAAGGACTACTATACAGGGAACATTAGGGACTAATATGCAGGGAACATTAGGAACTAATATACAGGGAACATTAAGGACTAATATACAGGGACTAATATTAATTGAACATTAAGGATTAATATACGGGGAACATAAAGGACTAATATACAAGGAACATTAAGGACTAATATACAAGGAACATTAGGGACTAATATTAATTGAACATTAAGGATTAATATACAGGGAACATAAAGGACTAATATACAAGGAACATTAAGGACTAATATACAAGGAATATTAGGGACTAATATTAATTGAACATTAATGATTAGTATACAGGGAACATAAAGGACTAATATACAAGGAACATTAGGGACTAATATACAGGGAACATTAAGGACTAATATACAGGGAACATTAGGGACTAATATACAGGGAACATTAGGGACTAATATACAGGGAACATTAAGGACTAATGTACAGGGAACATTAAGGACTAATATACAGGGAACATTAGGGACTAATATACAGGGAACATTAGGGACTAATATACAGGGAACATTAAGGACTAATGTACAGGGAACATTAAGGACTAATATACAGGGAACATGAATGTACATGGATCATTATGATTGAGATAACAATTAAAATTTTTTATATATATATGCATCTTCATTGGTTTCTGAGAACTTAGCTTTATACTGTGTCCAGATCCTAATAATTCATATGTTAGTCAAAACTACTTTCATTGATGAACTCGTAAAGTTCTTGTGATAGGATATCCAGCACTATTTTTTGGGAGAGACTAAACAGTAAATAAAGCACCATGCAGTGGGTCATGCATTTCACTTCCAGATCAGCATCAATGCCTCTTTACTCCATGTACACTGTTGCCAGAATACATGTAGACACAGACAAACACACCATATTGCGCAAATTATAAAGAATAAATAGTTACCTTGAAACTATCACCAAGAATGCCAACATCTTATTCTTGTATCATCTTCTATATGAAAGAAGAAACAATGCATAATAAGAAATGGGCATTTGTTTGGTTCTCAAAAGCTGTCCTTGAGTGGTGACTGTAATAATGCATGCACCCTACATCAAAGAAAGCTGACTACAGACTTCAATCAAATCAAAGAATTCTTCTTCCAAGGAAGTCAATAAAAGTAATTAAATCTGACGGATTTTTGCATTTTTGAACATGACTGGAACACATTAACTGTGCCATGAAAGCTTCCTTTTTGAAGGGAAAAAGTTTATACTTATGAATGCTACCAATGGTGACCTAAAACGCAAACTAACTTTTACCGACTTGGGACGTACTGAAAAGTAAAGTAAATGTGCTTTGTCATTCGTTACATGATTGTGTTATGTTTTTCCACTGAATTCAGACCAATTAGACCTGTGACAAAATTGTTTAATATTTTTTTAATCTGTGTGTGTGCATATTTTTTCACTTGTATTGCGGATTAAATGTATATGGTGAGGTTGGTGAGTTGATACTCTATTCATGCTGTACATTAACATGTATATATAAACAGTATTCACATATATGTACCAATTCACGGTTCTCTTGATAAAGTAAACTATTATATATGTTTTCGCTGTTTTCCCTACAGGTACAGGTATGAGAAAAAACATTAAACTTGACATAGTGACACTCAGAAATGTGAAGCAATTCACAGCTATTAAAAGTGACTATTCATTCCCAACATTTATAGGGTTTCTTGAAGTATGTTTATCAGATTATGTTCAGCCATTTACAGACTAAATTACTAACAAGGTACAATAGCTTTGATAAGGTTTGAGGCATTGCAGGGATGTTGAGGTTTGATAAGGTTTGAGGCATTGCAGGGATGTTGAGGTTTGATAAGGTTTGAGGCATTGCAGGGATGTTGAGGTTTGATAAGGTTTGAGGCATTGCAGGGATGTTGAGGTTTGATCAGTGGTGTAGCAATTACCGTATATACTCAGCTTTTAGAGGTTGGCTGCACTATGTGAACACACCCACACTCATTTTTAAGCCACAAAAACCCTATGTCCTTTTGACTGATCTATTTTATAAGATAGATAAAGACAAATTGTCAAATACAAGTATATTATTAATTAAGTGGACTATATATATTGACAATTTGAAATTTGTCAAGCTTCCTGTAATAAATTCAAATAAAATTCAATGTATTTCTTGACATTTTAAATCCATGTATATGATAAATCCATGAATTCAGTGATAGGAACATACCAGTATAGAAACTGTTGTTCAGAATGATATTATGTAATATGTTAATTCCTTACAAATAATATATTGTAACAGGATAACTGGGTGGGAGTTCAGATTTACAATACAATACAATACAACTGATGGTGATAAAAATACACATGTACAATGTTAAATGACATGATTTTAATGAGAAGTTAATTATGATTAATATGTACATGTATATAATCTAAATATTAAATACATTAACATAAAACACATGGACTTAATAATGAAGATACAAATAAATGACCTTATACGGTACAAAGTCAAGGGTGAATGATTCACAGTGATTTCACCACAAAAAGAATAATGCATTTTACTCAAACAGCAAAAAATGTATTTTACTCATATAGTAAAATGTATTCACTCAAATATTGAAATTATGTAAACAAAAAGGACAGGTATAAATTATCTTTCTAGTCCCCAAAACACACTGGGTTTTACAAACCCCAAAAATTAGCCCATGTCTAAAAGATTAAATGTATGGAGTTATACACTCCGCCACCAGCACACTCAGTTACCAGTTACACTGGCCAATCAAGCCATCAGTATTCCAGGTTGGACATTTAAGCAATCAGCCGCCACCAATCTTGGTCAGCAACACCCAAACAACCATTAACTCGACCAGCAACACTATTCAGCCCTACAGTTGCTGTAGTTCTGCTTTACAGCCGATATGGTTGACTTCATAGTTTGCTCTGCAGCTGATACCACGTCCACTCTGATCATTCTGATCACTCTAGTTACTCTGGTCACTCTGTTCAGCTGAAAATATATCTAACGCCATGTACTATGCATGATACGGACCTTTATGATAAAATGTAATGACATTACATACGGTAAGCTATGCATATTATGTTGTAGGCACAATAATTACAAAACAATACACAACTTCAGAAGTGAATTTTGCATTATGCCGCGTTGACTAAATCTAAACAGAAAATATACAAAGATAAACATGGTAGTACAATAGTTATAATTTATACACAAGAAATTAATAATTCACAAACCTCCAAAGTGGAAGATGTTCAATTGCTTACAGGTAGCACCACCTGTTATCTATCATCACACCTTTTGATTGGAATTGTTTTGTGGGCCACAGGATATGACTTGGCTGGTCATGTGTTTGAGACCCTGATTTGGTCATTATCAGTTTTTTTGGACATCACAAATATCATCCGACTGTATTTCATCAATGTCATGTGCAGGTGCTTATTTTCAGACTTAGTGTGGTTTCTGTAACACTTTGATAATGCATAATGTGGTCGTTTAAATATAGGATGCATGAAAACAGTTGTTAGTCAAAATCACAAGGTGTTCAGATAACCATCGTCTGTTCCTTGGCACTGAGCGAGTATCAAACTTGCAGCTCAATTGAAGGGTTGTCACATGGGAAAACAAAGAAGATACAGTCTTTACAAGCCGAAGAGTTTACCTGGCCACATGCACTGGCAGAAAATGTTGGTGAGAATTAAATCTAACTAATGGAAATGAATATACTCAAAATTTATTTAGCATCAAAACAGTGTTTTTTTATATATAGCTAAACTCAAATATTAGTACAAATATTAGTACAAACATTAGAACAAATATTAGTACAAATATTAGTACAAACATTAGTACAAATATTACTACTGTACAAATATTAGTACAACCATTAGTATAAATACTAGTACAAATTTTAATACAAACATTAGTACAAATAATAGTACAAACATTAGTCCAAATATTAGTACAAACATTAGTACTGTACAAATATTTATTACAAACATTAGTACAAATATTAGTCCAAATATTAATACAAACATTAGTACAAATATTACTACTGTACAAATATTAGTACAAACATTAGTATAAATACTAGTACAAATTTTAATACAAACATTAGTACAAATATTAGTACAAATATTAGTACAAACATTAGTACAGCCATTAGTATGAATACTAGTACAAATATTAATACAAACATTAGTACAAATAATAGTACAAACATTAGTACTGTACAAATATTTATTACAAACATTAGTACAAATATTAGTACAAATATTAATACAAACATTAGTACAAATAATAGTACCAGTATTAGTACAAACATTAGTACAAATATTAATACAAACATTAGTCCAAATATTAGTACAAACATTAGTACTGTGCAAATATTTATTACAAACATTAGTACAAATATTAGTACAAATATTAATACAAACATTAGTACAAATAATAGTACCAGTATTAGTACAAACATTAGTACAAATATTAATACAAACATTAGTACAAATATTAGTACAAACATTAGTCCAAATATTAGTACAAACATTAGTACTGTACAAATATTTATTACAAACATTAGTACAAATATTAGTCCAAATATTAATACAAACATTAGTACAAATAATAGTACCATTATTAGTACAAACATTAATACAAACATTAGTACAAATATTAGTACAAATATTAATACAAACATTAGTACAAATAATAGTACCAGTATTAGTACAAACATTACTACGAACATTAGTACAAATATTAGTACAAATACAGTTGGTTCAGACTTCCACAACATGAAATATACATGTACTTGTTAGCTTCCTTTGAGTACATAAAAGACATATAGTGTGCAAGTTTTTTGTTAACAGACAATCGGATTAAGATGCCTGATGATTATCATTTTGATTTCACATCAGATCTGTTACATGTATTTTACTTTCATATAAAATGTTGTATTTAGATGCTTGTTAAAGATATCTATGATCTTTCATATTGCTTTTATTTTTCCCTAGGATTTGAGTACTTTAAACCAAAGCCATACCATATATACTCATTTATAAAATCAGCCAAAATCCAAAATGCACAGACCCAGATCTGCCATCCCATAATATGTCAGCATATCTGGGTCTGTCAGATTGTTAGGAGTAAATAATAGAATGAACATCATAGACCCTGATTTGAAGGCACATTATGCTGTCAGATTGTTAGGAGTAAATAATAGAATGAACATCATAGACCCTGATTTGAAGGCACATTATGCTGTCAGATTGTTAGGAGTAAATAATAGAATGAACATCATAGACCCTGATTATGCTACTGCAGATCAAGATCTAGGTTGTTTGTGGTTTGCCTTGAGATATAGGAATGTATAAACAGTAATTTACAAGATAAACATTCCATAATTAAATTAAAAATAAGGTATATTGACATTTTCTCCCTTTTTATTTAAAGAAAGACCAGTTATGTATATTTGTGATGGTTTAAAAAGTTAAGAAAACTTAGAATGGGGAGGGGATTATATCCTATCTTTCATTTTTCATGGAGATTTCATCATGTGTCATTTTGTCCCATGGAGATGATGACTTTTGCATTTGTGAATGGAAATAGAGGCATGAAAACCTATTTTTATGAGTTGCAAACTTCAAGTTTCCAGCATCACCCATAAATTAATTTTTTTTATGTCACATTCAAAAGAGCACTCGTACTTTGCTACAAACGATAGGATGCAGTCCTGAATTCCTGAAGAGTCAGCTGCATTGTTTAGCGTTCAGCATTAAGAGGTTAATGTTCAGACTGGTAAGCCTGGTGTCAGGATAATGTGACTATTTGGGACATCACGCTACATGTCTGCGGCATGATGCCCCAAAGCTAAACATCACTATAAACTGCCTCACTGCAGACATTGTATCAATACGACTGAAAAATTAAAAATCCAAATCACATCACACAAATATATACTTGCTTATAGGTCAAGTCAAACTTCAGAAAACAAAAACCTTCATTTGTCATAGCATAATGTGCCAACCAATAAAGGTCAATATTACTTGTTCTGCTGATTGCTCCTTACAAACTAAATAGACCCAGATCTGCCATTACATATTGCTCTATCAGATGTGGGTCTGTGCAGTTTGCAGTTGGACTTATAAGCAAGTATTTACAGTGGTAATTTTCTTAGAGTATCCATAACACAAGCCATCATTATCATTCTAGGGACAATTGTTGTAGTATTGTTGTACCAAATGTAAATGGTGTATCCTCTTCAACCATCTGTTATTACTGGGGTTATGAGTGGTCTAAAGCATTCACCATTCCAGATCACTACCATCTTACCTCTGTCTGCATGGGTTTGAATCTCAGGCTTGGCTATCATGTTTACATGAGAAAGCATGCTAGTAGCATCTCATGGGTCAGTGGTTTTTCCCAGGGTTTTCCAGGATTTTTCCTTCACCAGTTACACTGGCTGACATGTATAGCCTATCTTGTGCTGAAAAATGGCATTAAACCCTACAACAACAACCTTCTATTACAATGTAATAAAAGATTGGAATGTGAACACTCTAACCACTAAGGCCACTAGAGCGGTCAGTGATAGGTAGAAACTGATGTATGATAGGTCATTTTATGTTATCGACAAAGTTTCATTTGAGCTGAATTTTTATTTTAGGGTAGACAGGAAAGGGGTCATCTGTGAGCAGAGGGGTGTGTTTAGAGTGAACTGTATTGATTGTCTGGACCGAACTAATGTGGTGCAGACAACTATTGCCAGAATCGTCATGGAAACACAGGTACCAATTTGAATAATAATCAGTAATTTTAGGTTAAAGTCCTGTTCCGCATTTACTTGGACCTTATTCATTATTTTCTGTAAAAAAAATTCTTAAACTTTATTTCATATTTAAATGGCAATATTTCAAAATTAGACAAATAGCTAATGCCATACCAATTATAAACTGCACCCTGCCAAAAACTTTGGTAATTCCTACATCAGGATTGTATTTATCAATGACGAGAACTTTTTCAGGGATAAAAAACAAAGCCAGCAGTGAGGGCTCAAATAACATTTTGATGATGTTGATGAATTTGATGGACAATGTAGACAGTGATGGTTCAGGATGCTGCTTGATTGTACACAAGATTCAAGGATTACGTTTTATATTCCAAAGAAACTGCAACCAAATTGTAATTGCTTTACTTTAATTTCATATATATATATATATATATATATATATATATATATAACAACTGTATAAAACTCAGCTCATATTTGCATTCTGATTTCTTTGTAAAGTACAGTAGAATAATTACAGTCAACCTACATTTTAAAACAAGCTATTATAATTATAAATGTGCCACTGTAATTTAATATTTAGAGCAGAAGTTAATTTTGTTTGGTCACACTACATAAAGATATATTACCATTTAATTTGGCAAAAGTCAAATCTTTCACGCAAGGCAAGATTAATTGCACATGTAATATTGCCTGCACATATATAAAGCAATATTACTTACGCATGTGCAAGGAAAGATTGCCTACACATATACAAAGTAATATTGCTTTCACATGTGCAAGGAGAGATTGCCTACACATATGCTAGGCAACATTGCTTACACATGTGCAAGGTAAGATTGCCAAGGTAACATTGCTTTCACATATGCAAAATAGCATTACTTACACACATATATTTTTGTCTATCAAATTCCAGTTGTACATGACATATATTCAGTTAACAAATTTTATGAATTAAAATATGTTTGATGTACCATTCATCTACCAACTATTTTAATAACACACAATACATAGGTTAATTATAACTTTAAATATAAACAATATTTGGCATAATGGTGGAAAATCCTGTCACAGCACACTGACACAAAACTGGGGGTGAAATGCAGAAGTAATAAATGCATGAAACTTGCCATTTGCCATTTGCCAATTGGCAATTTTGGTTGGCAATTTTTTTTTCTTCTATAGGAATATCTTAGGAAGAGAGACTGGGGAATTTGTAGGTTTGTGAAGAATGTTCAGCACTTGTATATGGCGCTTCGAGGGGTTCATACAAGATATATAGGGACATTAATAACCAAAACTCTGTAAGTCGGATCCTGAAAATTGCCATGATAATAAACATTAGCTAATTTGGCTATCCCCACCCCCGAACAGAGCTGGAATGGTATGCAATACAAGAAATGTCCCAAATAAGAAACATGATAGAAGGAGGGGAGCTGGGTGGTTCTTTCTGCAAATAATGTTAAAAATTAAATGCAGCATTGACACTGAAATGAACACATTTCTACAGGCATCCCAGTTGCTGTATGAATGATGCCCTAACTGACACAATGTTTGATCACATGATCCAGCTAGTCATCTGATTGGTTCAACATGACAATATATCTGAATTTTGTTACTAGCTTTTTAACATATAAATGGCAGCAATGACATCATGTCTGAGCAAAGAAACCATAGCGACAAAGAGGATCCAGCAAAGGGTCAGAGAAGGATGTATTGTGTATTTCTCAAACTACATTTAATCAATTAAATTATAATTTAAATGGTTGTAACACAGATTTCTTATTATTTATCTGTACAAACTAGCTCTAACAGGTATCAGGTTTACTGGAGTTTCACTGTATATAAAATTGGCTGTTTTATATTTTTGTCTTTCTGGATTTCAGTGCAGAAAGCTAGGACTTCTGGCTCCAGATGAGAGTCTTCCTCTCAATTGCCGCAGAATCTACCAGCAGATGTGGGCCAATAATGGAGATGCCATCAGTCAACAGTATGCAGGGACAGTGGCTCTGAAGGTAAGGTATAGAGTGGTTGAGTTTTCAACAAAATAATAACCGACGATCAGTTGCATAATCTATCTATCTATCTAACCTATCTAATACAGATAGATAGATAGATAGATAGATAGATAGATAGATAGATAGATAGATAAATAGATAGATAGATGGTGTTGTTACTCAATGGTTGTAAACTAAGTAAAGAAAAGATGGAAAGCCATAAAGTTTTGTAAAATTTACAAACAATTTTTCCCTAAAATACAAAGTGAAAATTTTAAAACAAATTAGTATTTTGAATTAAATCCCAAATAGACCTAAAATTAAATCAAAGTTCCAATGTTTAGAGCATTCCTTATGAATTCCAATGGTTTTCTAAATCAGTTCAAATCTTTAATGTGCTGATGTGCCTCAAATCTCAGTTGTGATAATGTGCCAGCTGTCTTGATGTGCCACATTGATATAATCCAAAATGTCCTTTAATGAATTCACAACAATTCCAAAGTAGTGGTTTACTTCTTAATCAGTGAACACTTTGTAATTCCAAAAAATGATTAAAAAAATTAATGAAATCTTGTCAACTGAACAAAACCAAAATTGGTTCCACTAAGACTTGTTAAGATATTGGATGGATAATTTTTAAGTAAACACAATTTATATACCTCTACACCTAACCTTTGTTACAATAATCATTTCCTGAAATACTCTTGTCATCTTATGAAATTTTCTATAAAATTTGTAACCAAGGTCAGGTCTGATTACCTAATTTAATCAAGCTACCTGGAAACAGGCAGGTAGACCATAGTTTTCCCAGGAGAATACCAATATTCTGAATTCAGATCCAAGTAAACATGCTTAATTCCTAATAATAATAATCTAAACATATAATTTAATATCATTGTCAAATATTACCGTAGTTATGAAAAAAGGACATTAGTCATGTAGGCCCAAGTCTGACCCTCAATTATGGATACACACAATATAAATGATAGATAGATAGATAGATAGATAGATAGATAGATAGATAGATAGATAGATAGATAGATAGATAGATAGATAGATAGGTAGGTAGGTAGGTAGGTAGGTAGGTAGGTAGGTAGGTAGATATAATGCAGTTCACTAATAATCAAAAGTAGTAAGGTCTTCAAAAAATCAAGCTGCATAGAAAATTTGTTTTAAATCCAATGCTAATTTATGGAGTTATTGGATCAAAAATGGGTGGGTCAGGCTATCAGTCTATAACTCTTCTAAATCATGATGCAGAAGGCTGACAATGTACGTCATCCAAGGCCACATCAGTATCAAGTTAAATACCTAAGTGGGATGTTAATCCAATGATAATCATGGAAATTAGTGTATGGAAACTAAGTGGGTTGGTCTGAAAAGCAAAGTTATAATTCTGCTAAGCAAAGATGCAGAATGCTGACAACCCAGTTCATCCAAGGTCTTGTCTATATCAAAGAAACCAAATTTGATTGAAGTATACTAATTATTTAGGGAGTTACTGTGTGATAATAAAGATGACTCCACATTTAATTGAAGTACAATAATTATTTAGGGAGTTACTGTGTGATAATAGATATAACTCCAAATTTAATTAAAGTATAATAATTATTTAGGGAGTTATTGTGTGATAACAATGATGACTCCAAATTTAATTGAAGTATAATAATTATTTAGGGAGTTATTGTGTGATAACAATGATGACTCCAAATTTAATTGAAGTATAATAATTATTTAGGGAGTTATTGTGTGATAATAGATATAACTCCAAATTTAATTGAAGTATAATAATTATTTAGGGAGTTATTGTGTGATAACAATGATGACTCCAAATTTAATTGAAGTATAATAATTATTTAGGGAGTTATTGTGTGATAATAGATATAACTCCAAATTTAATTGAAGTATAATAATTATTTAGGGAGTTACTGCATGATAACTATGATGACTCCAAATTTGACTGAAATATAATAACTGTTTAGGAAGTTTCCGTATGATGACAAATTTGATGACTCCAAATTTGATTAAATTATGATAATTATGAAGGGAGTTTCAATGTGATAACAAAGATGCAGAATGCTGACAGCCAAATCCTCATCAGTGTTATTAAACTGCATACCAAATCTGGTTGCAATGTAATAATAATTAATGTTTATTGTGCAGAAATTAAAGTGGGTCAGTCTGACAATCAGGGGTCATATTGTAGGATTTAATAGTGAGGATCCTCTATAATACAATCATTGAGAAAAGACTGAGCTGTTTATTGTATGATTTTGTTTGGTGGGACCTCTTAAATGCCTTTATTGGGAAAATATTCTACTGTATAGTGTGGGACTTAATAGTGAGGGATCTCTAATAACCTCATTGAGAAAATAGGCCAGTGTATACTGTGGGATTTTTAATAATGAGTTACCTCTATAATACCCTCATTGGGAAAATAGGCCACTGTATACTGTGGGATTTTTAATAATGAGCTACCTCTGTAATACCCTCATTGGGAAAATAGGCCACTGTATACTGTGGGATTTTTAATAATGAGCTACCTCTGTAATACCCTCATTGAGAAAATAGGCCACTGTATACTGTGGGATTTTTAATAATGAGTTACCTCTGTAATACCCTCATTGAGAAAATAGGCCACTGTATACTGTGGTATTTTTAATAATGAGCTACCTCTGTAATACCCTCATTGAGAAAATAGGCCACTGTATACTGTGGTATTTTTAATAATGAGCTACCTCTGTAATACCCTCATTGAGAAAATAGGCCACTGTATACTGTGTGATTTTTAATAATGAGTTACCTCTGTAATACCCTTATTGGGAAAATAGACCACTGTATAATGTGTGATTTTTAATAATGAGTTACCTCTGTAATACCCTTATTGGGAAAATAGGCCACTGTATACTGTGGTATTTTTAATAATGAGTTACCTCTGTAATACCCTCATTGGGAAAATAGGCCACTGTATACTGTGGGATTTTTAATAATGAGCTACCTCTATAATACCCTCATTGAGAAAATAGGCCACTGTATACTGTGTGATTTTTAATAATGAGTTACCTCTATAATACCCTTATTGGGAAAATAGGCCACTGTATACTGTGGGATTTTTAATAATGAGTTACCTCTGTAATACCCTCATTGAGAAAATAGGCCACTGTATACTGTGTGATTTTTAATAATGAGTTACCTCTATAATACCCTTATTGGGAAAATAGACCACTGTATACTGTGTGATTTTTAATAATGAGTTACCTCTGTAATACCCTCATTGAGAAAATAGGCCACTGTATACTGTGGTATTTTTAATAATGAGTTACCTCTGTAATACCCTCATTGAGAAAATAGGCCACTGTATACTGTGGGATTTTTAATAATGAGTTACCTCTATAATACCCTTATTGGGAAAATAGGCCACTGTATACTGTGTGATTTTTAATAATGAGTTACCTCTATAATACCCTCATTGGAAAGAAAGGTAGATTTCTAATGTTCAAGTTTTAGTACAGTGCCAATAGTATATTTTTTGGGATATAACCTGATTACCATTATAATTGCTGTAGATTCTTTTTCTCTTTACATAGCCTCATATTGCATGCCATACAAGAGTGTCAAATATCCTTCAGAGAAATGACCACTTTATAATATGGTGCTGGTACATTATTATAATACCATATTTATCATGTATTGTGAGACCTAGATTTCAAAAGCATTGCAAATAATGGATCAATGCTCTTTGTTGTGCCCAGCTTTTTCTTGTTCGTTGCACTTTTGTAATCACACTAAAAGTTCCTTAGTTATTATCGAATTACAGCCATATTTGGTACACAGTTTGGCATTGGTGGGATCTTGCGTGAGTTCGTTTGTACTCATTTTATGTTGCAGTTCATGAGAGTTACTACAAACTGATTGTCCAACTGACCTACATTCATTTCTGCATAGTAAATCAATTATTTATTATTAGATTTCAATGGACTTTTGTATATACTTTAATAGTGAATATGGATATGATTGAATTTGTCAGCATTCTATGTCATTGTTATCACACAATAACTCCCTTAATAATTATTATACTTAAATCAAATTTGGTATCATCATTATCATACAGTAACTCCATAATTATTATACAGTATTTCAAATTTGGAGTCATCATTGTTATCACACAGTAACTCCTTAAATAATTATTATACTTCAATCAAATTTGGTTGTCATTTATTATCACACAGTAACTCCTAAAATAATTATTATACTTTAATCAAATTTGGAGTCATCATTGTTATCACACAATAACTCCATTATTAATTAATATACTTCAATCAGATTTGGAGCTGTCATTGTTATCACACAGTAACTCCCTAAATAATTATTATATTTCAATCAAATTTGGAGTCATCTTTGTTATCACACAGTAACTCCATTATTAATTAATATACTTCAATTAAATTTGGAGCCGTCATTATTATCACACATTAACTCCCTAAATAATTATTATACTTCAATCAAATTTGGTTGTCATCTTTGTTATCACACATTAACTCCCTAAACAATATTTATACTTGAATCAAATTTGGAGCCTTATTGTTATCACACATTAACTCCCTTAATAATTATTATACTTCAATCAAATTTGGTTGTCATTTATTATCACACAGTAACTCCTAAAATAATTGTTATACTTCAATCAAATTGGGAGTCATCATTATTATCACTCCATTATTAATTACTATACTTCAGTCAAATTTGGAGCTGTCATTGTTATCACACAGTAACTCCCTAATTAATTAATATATTTAAAATTTGGAGTCATAATTGTTATCACACAGTAACTCCCTAAATAATTATTATACCTCATTCAAATGTGGAGTCATCTTTGTTATCACACAGTAACTCCATTATTAATTACTATACTTCAATCAAATTTGGAGCCGTCATTGTTATCACACAGTAACTCCCTAAATAATTAGCATACTTCAATCAAATTTGGTTTCTTTGATATTGATGAGACCTTGGATGAATTGGATTGTCAGCATTCTGCATCATTGCTGAGAAGAAATATAACTTTGATTTTCAGACCCACCCACTTTAGTTTCCATACACTAATTCCCATAATTATCATTGGATTAACATCCCACTTAGGTATTTAACTTGATACTGATGTGGCCTTGGATGACGTACATTGTCAGCCTTCTGCATCATGATTTAGAAGAGTTATAGACTGATAGCCAGACCCACCCATTTTTGATCCAATAACTCCATAAATTAGCATTGGATTTAAAACAAAATTTTCTATGCAGCTTGATTTTTTTTTTGAAGACCTTGAACAATTGTTAGTGTTCTGCATTGTTTATCAGAGTCATGACCCTTGATTGTCATATACACCTTCTTAACTTTTTGCACCATATCTTTTCTTAATTATTATTTAAGTGTCACAAATTTTTATAAGACAGCTTAGCACTTGATGAGGCAAACAAGTGACATCAGTTCTGGAGTTTGCTTTTTCTGTGTGTAATTTATATGAAATTTTTGAGGCTCTGACCTGCAGATATATTATACAGGTGTTTTCCTGGATGTACATGTATAATGGTGACATTTGGGTTTGCATTAGAAATTTTTAGATGCTGGGTTTGAGGCAGTTTTTGGGATAGTGACACTCTGAAGACACAAGAAGCATGCAGAGACAAAGAACATAGAGTGCCTTGCCCAAGCACACAACACAATTTCGTTTTTAAATTTAAGCTTCTAAAAAAATATGAGGACACCCTCCAAATTCCTTGGAGATAAAGCAGTATTCTTTTTATGGAAACTCCAATATTTTTTGGGCAGTATTATATTCCATATTAATGCAGAAAGTTCTGTGAAAAGAAATCATCACTATAAATCAAGCACATACAATTAATTGAAAAATCTCAATTTGAGGAAGAAATTTTTAGATGTTTGGTAAAACTAGGACCTGGTCATAAGTCCAGCATAAAAACCACTCAGCAAACACAGTTCTTCAGATAATGACAGTTACAGTATTAAAAAAAGGTCTTTGAATAATTTATTAAACATTCAAAACATTGTCAAAGTAAAGTACGTTATGTAAATATCCTAGTTTCTTTTCATGTAACAGTACATAAGTTAAAGTACATGCACACAGTCCAAAAATATAGGTCAAACCTGAATTTTAATGTTTGGGCGTTACATATGTACCAATGCAATATTTTTAGTGCACTCCAAAAATTGTTACATGTCATAGTTACACAAATAAAGCTCAACAGCCAAGATAATAGAATAAAAGATTAGCTTTGGCATAATGCAAGTCGATCAGGGTCTATAGTAATTTACTAGGAATGGGTAGAAATAAAGAGGGTTGATCCTGATATGTAGGTATATTATACAACACCAGCTAGGAGTCCTGCAGTTTGCAGAAATTGTTGAATGCTTTATTCTCAAATAAATGTATATACAGCACTACCTTGTTTGAATTAATATTCATAGGAGTAATAAAATGACTGGTTTATAAATGAGTATTATTCAAGACAGCTTTGTCCTGAAATAATATAGGATATAAAACCTGTACAAAGTGTTTAATTTTGTCATATAGTTGTAATGAACACACTAAGGCATAGTACCTGTAGGAAGTGTTTGATTTAGTCATAGAATTGTAATGAACACACTTAGACATAGCACCTGTAGGAAGTGTTTGATTTAGTCATAGAGTTGTAATGAACACACTAAGGCATAGTACCTGTAGGAAGTGTTTGATTAAGTCATAGAGTTGTAATGAACACACTAAGCCATAGTACCTGTAGGAAGTGTTTGATTAAGTCATAGAGTTGTAATGAACACACTAATACATATTACCTGTACAAAGTGTTTGATTAAGTCATAGAGTTGTAATGAACACACTAAGGCATAGTACCTGTAGGAAGTGTTTGATTTAGTCATAGAATTGTAATGAACACACTTAGACATAGCACCTGTAGGAAGTGTTTGATTTAGTCATAGAGTTGTAATGAACACACTAAGGCATAGTACCTGTAGGAAGTGTTTGATTTAGTCATAGAGTTGTAATGAACACACTAAGCCATAGTACCTGTAGGAAGTGTTTGATTAAGTCATAGAGTTGTAATGAACACACTTATACATAGCACCTATGCAAAGTGTTTAAGTCATAGAGTTGTAATGAACACACTAAGCCATAGTACCTGTAGGAAGTGTTTGATTTAGTCATAGAGTTGTAATGAACACACTAAGGCATATTACCTGTACAAAGTGTTTGATTTAGTCATAGAGTTGTAATGAACACACTAAGGCATATTACCTGTAGGAAGTATTTGATTTAGTCATAGAGTTGTAATGAACACACTAAGGCATAGTACCTGTACAAAGTGTTTGATTTAGTCATAGAGTTGTAATGAACACACTAAGGCATATTACCTGTAGGAAGTATTTGATTAAGTCATAGAGTTGTAATGAACACACTAAGGCATAGTACCTGTAGGAAGTGTTTGATTTAGTCATAGAGTTGTAATGAACACACTAAGGCATATTACCTGTAGGAAGTGTTTGATTTAGTCATAGAGTTGTAATGAACACACTAAGGCATAGTACCTGTACAAAGTGTTTGATTTAGTCATAGAGTTGTAATGAACACACTAAGGCATAGTACCTGTAGGAAGTGTTTGATTTAGTCATAGAGTTGTAATGAACACACTAAGGCATATTACCTGTAGGAAGTATTTGATTAAGTCATAGAGTTGTAATGAACACACTAAGGCATATTACCTGTAGGAAGTGTTTGATTTAGTCATAGAGTTGTAATGAACACACTTAGACATAGTACCTGTAGGAAGTGTTTGATTAAGTCATAGAGTTATAATGAACACACTAAGCCATAGTACCTGTACAAAGTGTTTGATTTAGTCATAGAGTTGTAATAAACACACTAAGGCATATTACCTGTAGGAAGTGTTTGATTAATTCATAGAGTTGTAATGAACACACTAAGCCATAGTACCTGTACAAAGTGTTTGATTTAGTCAAAGAGTTGTAATAAACACACTAAGGCATATTACCTGTAGGAAGTGTTTGATTAATTCATAGAGTTGTAATGAACACACTAAGCCATAGTACCTGTACAAAGTGTTTGATTTAGTCATAGAGTTGTAATAAACACATTAAGGCATATTACCTGTAGGAAGTGTTTGATTAAGTCATAGAGTTATAATGAACACACTAATACATATTACCTGTACAAAGTGTTTGATTAAGTCATAGAGTTGTAATGAACACACTAAGGCATAGTACCTGTACAAAGTGTTTGATTTAGTCATAGAGTTGTAATGAACACACTAAGGCATAGTACCTGTAGGAAGTGTTTGATTTAGTCATAGAGTTGTAATGAACACACTAAGGCATAGTACCTGTACAAAGTGTTTGATTTAGTCATAGAGTTGTAATAAACACACTAAGGCATATTACCTGTAGGAAGTGTTTGATTAATTCATAGAGTTGTAATGAACACACTAAGCCATAGTACCTGTACAAAGTGTTTGATTTAGTCAAAGAGTTGTAATAAACACACTAAGGCATATTACCTGTAGGAAGTGTTTGATTAATTCATAGAGTTGTAATGAACACACTAAGCCATAGTACCTGTACAAAGTGTTTGATTTAGTCATAGAGTTGTAATAAACACATTAAGGCATATTACCTGTAGGAAGTGTTTGATTAAGTCATAGAGTTGTAATGAACACACTAAGGCATAGTACCTGTACAAAGTGTTTGATTTAGTCATAGAGTTGTAATGAACACACTAAGGCATAGTACCTGTACAAAGTGTTTGATTTAGTCATAGAGTTGTAATGAACACACTAAGCCATAGTACCTGTAGGAAGTGTTTGATTTAATCATAGAGTTGTAATGAACACACTTAGACATAGTACCTGTAGGAAGTGTTTGATTAATTCATAGAGTTGTAATGAACACACTAAGCCATAGTACCTGTACAAAGTGTTAGATTTAGTCATAGAGTTGTAATAAACACACTAAGGCATATTACCTGTAGGAAGTGTTTGATTAAGTCATAGAGTTGTAATGAACACACTAAGCCATAGTACCTGTAGGAAGTGTTTGATTTAGTCATAGAGTTGTAATGAACACACTAAGGCATATTACCTGTAGGAAGTGTTTGATTTAGTCATAGAGTTGTAATGAACACACTTAGACATAGTACCTGTAGGAAGTGTTTGATTAAGTCATAGAGTTATAATGAACACACTAAGCCATAGTACCTGTACAAAGTGTTTGATTTAGTCATAGAGTTGTAATAAACACACTAAGGCATATTACCTGTAGGAAGTGTTTGATTAATTCATAGAGTTGTAATGAACACACTAAGCCATAGTACCTGTACAAAGTGTTTGATTTAGTCAAAGAGTTGTAATAAACACACTAAGGCATATTACCTGTAGGAAGTTTTTGATTAATTCATAGAGTTGTAATGAACACACTAAGCCATAGTACCTGTACAAAGTGTTTGATTTAGTCATAGAGTTGTAATAAACACACTAAGGCATATTACCTGTAGGAAGTGTTTGATTAAGTCATAGAGTTATAATGAACACACTAATACATATTACCTGTACAAAGTGTTTGATTAAGTCATAGAGTTGTAATGAACACACTAAGGCATAGTACCTGTACAAAGTGTTTGATTTAGTCATAGAGTTGTAATGAACACACTAAGGCATATTACCTGTAGGAAGTGTTTGATTAAGTCATAGAGTTGTAATGAACACACTAAACCATAGTACCTGTAGGAAGTGTTTGATTTAGTCATAGAGTTGTAATGAACACACTAAGGCATAGTACCTGTAGGAAGTGTTTGATTTAGTCATAGAGTTGTAATGAACACACTAAGGCATAGTACCTGTAGGAAGTGTTTGATTAAGTCATAGAGTTGTAATGAACACACTAAGCCATAGTACCTGTAGGAAGTGTTTGATTTAGTCATAGAGTTGTAATGAACACACTAAGGCATAGTACCTGTAGGAAGTGTTTGATTTAGTCATAGAGTTGTAATGAACACACTAAAGCATAGTACCTGTAGGAAGTGTTTGATTTAGTCATAGAGTTGTAATGAACACACTAAGGCATATTACCTGTACAAAGTGTTTGATTTAGTCATAGAGTTGTAATGAACACACTAAGGCATAGTACCTGTAGGAAGTGTTTGATTTAGTCATAGAGTTGTAATGAACACACTAAGGCATAGTACCTGTAGGAAGTGTTTGATTTAGTCATAGAGTTGTAATGAACACACTAAAGCATAGTACCTGTAGGAAGTGTTTGATTTAGTCATAGAGTTGTAATGAACACACTAAGGCATATTACCTGTACAAAGTGTTTGATTTAGTCATAGAGTTGTAATGAACACACTAAGGCATAGTACCTGTACAAAGTGTTTGATTTAGTCATAGAGTTGTAATGAACACACTAAGGCATAGTACCTGTAGGAAGTGTTTGATTAAGTCATAGAGTTGTAATGAACACACTAAGCCATAGTACCTGTAGGAAGTGTTTGATTAAGTCATAGAGTTGTAATGAACACACTAAGGCATAGTACCTGTACAAAGTGTTTGATTAAGTCATAGAGTTGTAATGAACACACTAAGGCATATTACCTGTAGGAAGTGTTTGATTTAGTCATAGAGTTGTAATGAACACACTAAGCCATAGTACCTGTAGGAAGTGTTTGATTTAGTGATAGAGTTGTAATGAACACACTAAGGCATAGTACCTGTACAAAGTGTTTGATTTAGTCATAGAGTTGTAATGAACACACTAAGGCATATTACCTGTACAAAGTGTTTGATTAAGTCATAGAGTTGTAATGAACACACTAAGGCATAGTACCTGTACAAAGTGTTTGATTTAGTCATAGAGTTGTAATGAACACACTAAGGCATATTACCTGTAGGAAGTGTTTGATTAAGTCATAGAGTTGTAATGAACACACTAAACCATAGTACCTGTAGGAAGTGTTTGATTTAGTCATAGAGTTGTAATGAACACACTAAGGCATAGTACCTGTAGGAAGTGTTTGATTTAGTCATAGAGTTGTAATGAACACACTAAGGCATAGTACCTGTAGGAAGTGTTTGATTAAGTCATAGAGTTGTAATGAACACACTAAGCCATAGTACCTGTAGGAAGTGTTTGATTTAGTCATAGAGTTGTAATGAACACACTAAGGCATAGTACCTGTAGGAAGTGTTTGATTTAGTCATAGAGTTGTAATGAACACACTAAAGCATAGTACCTGTAGGAAGTGTTTGATTTAGTCATAGAGTTGTAATGAACACACTAAGGCATATTACCTGTACAAAGTGTTTGATTTAGTCATAGAGTTGTAATGAACACACTAAGGCATAGTACCTGTAGGAAGTGTTTGATTTAGTCATAGAGTTGTAATGAACACACTAAGGCATAGTACCTGTAGGAAGTGTTTGATTTAGTCATAGAGTTGTAATGAACACACTAAAGCATAGTACCTGTAGGAAGTGTTTGATTTAGTCATAGAGTTGTAATGAACACACTAAGGCATATTACCTGTACAAAGTGTTTGATTTAGTCATAGAGTTGTAATGAACACACTAAGGCATAGTACCTGTACAAAGTGTTTGATTTAGTCATAGAGTTGTAATGAACACACTAAGGCATAGTACCTGTAGGAAGTGTTTGATTAAGTCATAGAGTTGTAATGAACACACTAAGCCATAGTACCTGTAGGAAGTGTTTGATTAAGTCATAGAGTTGTAATGAACACACTAAGGCATAGTACCTGTACAAAGTGTTTGATTAAGTCATAGAGTTGTAATGAACACACTAAGGCATATTACCTGTAGGAAGTGTTTGATTTAGTCATAGAGTTGTAATGAACACACTAAGCCATAGTACCTGTAGGAAGTGTTTGATTTAGTGATAGAGTTGTAATGAACACACTAAGGCATAGTACCTGTACAAAGTGTTTGATTTAGTCATAGAGTTGTAATGAACACACTAATACATAGTACCTGTAGGAAGTGTTTGATTAATTCATAGAGTTGTAATGAACACACTAAGGCATAGTACCTGTACAAAGTGTTTGATTTAGTCATAGAGTTGTAATGAACACACTAAGCCATAGTACCTGTAGGAAGTGTTTGATTTAATCATAGAGTTGTAATGAACACACTTAGACATAGTACCTGTAGGAAGTGTTTGATTAAGTCATAGAGTTGTAATGAACACACTAAGCCATAGTACCTGTAGGAAGTGTTTGATTGATTCATAGAGTTGTAATGAACACACTAATACATATTACCTGTACAAAGTGTTTGATTAAGTCATAGAGTTGTAATGAACACACTAAGGCATAGTACCTGTACAAAGTGTTTGATTTAGTCATAGAGTTGTAATGAACACACTAAGGCATAGTACCTGTAGGAAGTGTTTGATTTAGTCATAGAGTTGTAATGAACACACTAAGGCATAGTACCTGTAGGAAGTGTTTGATTAAGTCATAGAGTTGTAATGAACACACTAAGCCATAGTACCTGTAGGAAGTGTTTGATTTAGTCATAGAGTTGTAATGAACACACTAAGGCATAGTACCTGTAGGAAGTGTTTGATTTAGTCATAGAGTTGTAATGAACACACTAAGGCATAGTACCTGTAGGAAGTGTTTGATTTAGTCATAGAGTTGTAATGAACACACTAAGCCATAGTACCTGTAGGAAGTGTTTGATTTAGTCATAGAGTTGTAATGAACACACTAAGGCATAGTACCTGTACAAAGTGTTTGATTTAGTCATAGAGTTGTAATGAACACACTAAGCCATAGTACCTGTAGGAAGTGTTTGATTTAATCATAGAGTTGTAATGAACACACTTAGACATAGTACCTGTAGGAAGTGTTTGATTAAGTCATAGAGTTGTAATGAACACACTAAGCCATAGTACCTGTAGGAAGTGTTTGATTGATTCATAGAGTTGTAATGAACACACTAATACATATTACCTGTACAAAGTGTTTGATTAAGTCATAGAGTTGTAATGAACACACTAAGGCATAGTACCTGTACAAAGTGTTTGATTTAGTCATAGAGTTGTAATGAACACACTAAGGCATAGTACCTGTAGGAAGTGTTTGATTTAGTCATAGAATTGTAATGAACACACTAAGGCATAGTACCTGTAGGAAGTGTTTGATTTAGTCATAGAGTTGTAATGAACACACTAAGCCATAGTACCTGTAGGAAGTGTTTGATTAAGTCATAGAGTTGTAATGAACACACTAAACCATAGTACCTGTAGGAAGTGTTTGATTTAGTCATAGAGTTGTAATGAACACACTAAGGCATAGTACCTGTAGGAAGTGTTTGATTTAGTCATAGAGTTGTAATGAACACACTAAGGCATAGTACCTGTAGGAAGTGTTTGATTAAGTCATAGAGTTGTAATGAACACACTAAGCCATAGTACCTGTAGGAAGTGTTTGATTAAGTCATAGAGTTGTAATGAACACACTAAACCATAGTACCTGTAGGAAGTGTTTGATTTAGTCATAGAGTTGTAATGAACACACTAAGGCATAGTACCTGTAGGAAGTGTTTGATTTAGTCATAGAGTTGTAATGAACACACTAAGGCATAGTACCTGTAGGAAGTGTTTGATTAAGTCATAGAGTTGTAATGAACACACTAAGCCATAGTACCTGTAGGAAGTGTTTGATTTAGTCATAGAGTTGTAATGAACACACTAAGGCATAGTACCTGTAGGAAGTGTTTGATTTAGTCATAGAGTTGTAATGAACACACTAATACATAGTACCTGTACAAAGTGTTTGATTTAGTCATAGAGTTGTAATGAACACACTAAACCATAGTACCTGTAGGAAGTGTTTGATTTAGTCATAGAGTTGTAATGAACACACTAAGCCATAGTACCTGTAGGAAGTGTTTGATTTAGTCATAGAGTTGTAATGAACACACTAAGCCATAGTACCTGTAGGAAGTGTTTGATTAAGTCATAGAGTTGTAATGAACACACTAAGGCATAGTACCTGTAGGAAGTGTTTGATTTAGTCATAGAGTTGTAATGAACACACTAAGCCATAGTACCTGTAGGAAGTATTTGATTAAGTCATAGAGTTGTAATGAACACACTAAGGCATAGTACCTGTAGGAAGTGTTTGATTTAGTCATAGAGTTGTAATGAACACACTAATACATAGTACCTGTAGGAAGTGTTTGATTTAGTCATAGAGTTGTAATGAACACACTAAGGCATAGTACCTGTACAAAGTGTTTGATTTAGTCATAGAGTTGTAATGAACACACTAATACATAGTACCTGTAGGAAGTGTTTGATTTAGTCATAGAGTTGTAATGAACACACTAAGGCATAGTACCTGTACAAAGTGTTTGATTTAGTCATAGAGTTGTAATGAACACACTAATACATAGTACCTGTAGGAAGTATTTGATTAAGTCATAGAGTTGTAATGAACACACTAAGGCATATTACCTGTACAAAGTGTTTGATTAAGTCATAGAGTTGTAATGAACACACTAAGCCATAGTACCTGTAGGAAGTGTTTGATTTAGTGATAGAGTTGTAATGAACACACTAAGCCATAGTACCTGTAGGAAGTGTTTGATTAAGTCATAGAGTTGTAATGAACACACTAAGCCATAGTACCTGTAGGAAGTGTTTGATTGATTCATAGAGTTGTAATGAACACACTAAGGCATAGTACCTGTAGGAAGTGTTTGATTTAGTCATAGAGTTGTAATGAACACACTAATACATATTACCTGTACAAAGTGTTTGATTAAGTCATAGAGTTGTAATGAACACACTAAGGCATAGTACCTGTACAAAGTGTTTGATTTAGTCATAGAGTTGTAATGAACACACTAAGGCATAGTACCTGTAGGAAGTGTTTGATTTAGTCATAGAATTGTAATGAACACACTAAGGCATAGTACCTGTACAAAGTGTTTGATTTAGTCATAGAGTTGTAATGAACACACTAAGGCATAGTACCTGTAGGAAGTGTTTGATTAAGTCATAGAGTTGTAATGAACACACTAAGGCATAGTACCTGTACAAAGTGTTTGATTTAGTCATAGAGTTGTAATGAACACACTAAGCCATAGTACCTGTAGGAAGTGTTTGATTTAATCATAGAGTTGTAATGAACACACTTAGACATTGTACCTGTAGGAAGTGTTTGATTAATTCATAGAGTTGTAATGAACACACTAAGCCATAGTACCTGTACAAAGTGTTTGATTTAGTCATAGAGTTGTAATAAACACACTAAGGCATATTACCTGTAGGAAGTGTTTGATTAAGTCAGAGAGTTGTAATGAACACACTAAGGCATAGTACCTGTAGGAAGTGTTTGATTTAGTCATAGAGTTGTAATGAACACACTTAGACATAGTACCTGTAGGAAGTGTTTGATTAAGTCATAGAGTTATAATGAACACACTAAGCCATAGTACCTGTACAAAGTGTTTGATTTAGTCATAGAGTTGTAATAAACACACTAAGGCATATTACCTGTAGGAAGTGTTTGATTAATTCATAGAGTTGTAATGAACACACTAAGCCATAGTACCTGTACAAAGTGTTTGATTTAGTCAAAGAGTTGTAATAAACACACTAAGGCATATTACCTGTAGGATGTTTTTGATTAATTCATAGAGTTGTAATGAACACACTAAGCCATAGTACCTGTACAAAGTGTTTGATTTAGTCATAGAGTTGTAATAAACACACTAAGGCATATTACCTGTAGGAAGTGTTTGATTAAGTCATAGAGTTATAATGAACACACTAATACATATTACCTGTACAAAGTGTTTGATTAAGTCATAGAGTTGTAATGAACACACTAAGGCATAGTACCTGTACAAAGTGTTTGATTTAGTCATAGAGTTGTAATGAACACACTAAGGCATATTACCTGTAGGAAGTGTTTGATTAAGTCATAGAGTTGTAATGAACACACTAAACCATAGTACCTGTAGGAAGTGTTTGATTTAGTCATAGAGTTGTAATGAACACACTAAGGCATAGTACCTGTAGGAAGTGTTTGATTTAGTCATAGAGTTGTAATGAACACACTAAGGCATAGTACCTGTAGGAAGTGTTTGATTAAGTCATAGAGTTGTAATGAACACACTAAGCCATAGTACCTGTAGGAAGTGTTTGATTTAGTCATTGAGTTGTAATGAACACACTTATACATAGCACCTGTACAAAGTGTTTGATTTAGTCATAGAGTTGTAATGAACACACTAAGGCATAGTACCTGTAGGAAGTGTTTGATTTAGTCATAGAATTGTAATGAACACACTAAGGCATAGTACCTGTAGGAAGTGTTTGATTTAGTCATAGAGTTGTAATGAACACACTAAGCCATAGTACCTGTAGGAAGTGTTTGATTTAATCATAGAGTTGTAATGAACACACTTAGACATTGTACCTGTAGGAAGTGTTTGATTAATTCATAGAGTTGTAATGAACACACTAAGCCATAGTACCTGTACAAAGTGTTTGATTTAGTCATAGAGTTGTAATAAACACACTAAGGCATATTACCTGTAGGAAGTGTTTGATTAAGTCAGAGAGTTGTAATGAACACACTAAGGCATAGTACATGTAGGAAGTGTTTGATTTAGTCATAGAGTTGTAATGAACACACTAAGGCATATTACCTGTAGGAAGTGTTTGATTAAGTCATAGAGTTGTAATGAACACACTAAGGCATAGTACCTGTAGGAAGTGTTTGATTTAGTCATAGAGTTGTAATGAACACACTAAGCCATAGTACCTGTAGGAAGTGTTTGATTTAGTCATAGAATTGTAATGAACACACTAAGGCATAGTACCTGTAGGAAGTGTTTGATTTAGTCATAGAGTTGTAATGAACACACTAAGGCATATTACCTGTAGGAAGTGTTTGATTAATTCATAGAGTTGTAATTAACACACTAAGCCATAGTACCTGTACAAAGTGTTTGATTTAGTCATAGAGTTGTAATGAACACACTAAGCCATAGTACCTGTAGGAAGTGTTTGATTTAATCATAGAGTTGTAATGAACACACTAAGGCATATTACCTGTACAAAGTGTTTGATTTAGTCATAGAGTTGTAATGAACACACTAAGGCATAGTACCTGTAGGAAGTGTTTGATTAATTCATAGAGTTGTAATAAACACACCAAGGCATAGTACCTGTTGGAAGTGTTTGATTAATTCATAGAGTTGTAATGAACACACTAAAGCATAGTACCTGTAGGAAGTGTTTGATTTAGTGATAGAGTTGTAATAAACACACTAAGACATATTACCTGTACAAAGTGTTTGATTAAGTCATAGAGTTGTAATGAACACACTAAGCCAAAGTACCTGTACAAAGTGTTTGATCTAGTCATAGAGTTGTAATGAACACACTAAGGCATAGTACCTATAGGAAGTGTTTGATTAATTCATATAGTTGTAATAAACACACTAAGGCATAGTACCTGTAGGAAGTGTTTGATTAATTCATAGAGTTGTAATAAACACACCAAGGCATAGTACCTGCCAAGGCATAGTACCTGTTGGAAGTGTTTGGTTAATTCATAGAGTTGTAATGAACACACTAAAGCATAGTACCTGTAGGAAGTGTTTGATTTAGTGATAGAGTTGTAATAAACACACTAAGACATATTACCTGTACAAAGTGTTTGATTAAGTCATAGAGTTGTAATAAACACACTAAGGCATAGTACCTGTACAAAGTGTTTGATTTAGTCATAGAGTTATAATGAACACACTAAGACATATTACCTGTACAAATTGTTTGATTAATTCATAGAGTTGTAATGAACACACTAAGGCATAGTACCTGTAGGATGTGTTTGATTAAGTCATAGAGTTGTAATGAACACACTAATACATATTACATATTACCTGTACAAAGTGTTTGATTAAGTCATAGAGTTGTAATGAACACACTAAGGCATAGTACCTGTACAAAGTGTTTAAGTCATAGAGTTGTAATGAACACACTAAGGCATATTACTTGTACAAAGTGTTTGATTTAGACATGGTGTTGTAATGAACACACTTAGACATATTACCTGTACAAAGTGTTTGATTTAGTCATAGAGTTGTAATGAACACACTAATACATATTACCTGTACAAAGTGTTTAAGTCATAGAGTTGTAATGAACAAACTAAGGCATATTACTTGTACAAAGTGTTTGATTTAGTCATGGTGTTGTAATGAACACACTTAGACATATTACCTGTAGGAAGTGTGTGTTTAAGTCATAGAGTTGTAATGAACACACTAAGGCATATTACTTTTACAAAGTGTTTGATTTAGTCATGGTGTTGTAATGAACACACTAATACATATTACATGTACAAAGTGTTTGATTTAGTCATAGAGTTGTAATGAACACACTAAGGCATAGTACCTGTACAAAGTGTTTAAGTCATAGAGTTGTAATGAACACACTAAGCCATAGTACCTGTACAAAGTGTTTAATTTAGTCATAGAGTTGTAATGAACACACTAATACATATTACCTATACAAAGTGTTTGTTTAAGTCATAGAGTTGTAATGAACACACTTAGACAAATTACTTGTACAAAGTGTTTGATTTAGTCATGGTGTTGTAATGAACACACTTAGACATATTACCTGTACAAAGTGTTTGTTTAAGTCATAGAGTTGTAATGAACACACTAAGGCATATTACTTTTACAAAGTGTTTGATTTAGTCATGGTGTTGTAATGAACACACTTAGACATATTACCTGTACAAAGTGTTTGTTTAAGTCATAGAGTTGTAATGAACACACTAAGGCATAGTACCTGTACAAAGTGTTTAAGTCATAGAGTTGTAATGAACACACTAAGGCATATTACCTGTACAAAGTGTTTGATTTAGGTATAGTCCTTAATAAAGAGTCTGAGATAAGTATATTCCCTGTATAAAATGTTTGGTTATGGTGTAGTCATGTAGGAAGATTTTTATTAAGGTATAATACCTGATTAACACATAATCCCTGTTTTCAAGTATTGCTTAAGGTATAGTCCCTGTTTGAAGTGTTTGATTAAGGTATAGTCCCTGTCTGAAGTGTTTGATTAAGGTATAGTCCCTGTCTGAAGTGTTTGATTAAGGTATAGTCCCTGTATGAAGTGTTTGATTAAGGTATAGTCCCTATCTGAAGTATTTGATTAAGGTATAGTCCCTGTCTGAAGTGTTCAGTTAAGATATAGTCCCTGTTTGAAGTGTTCAATTAAGTTTAGTCCCTGTATGAAGTGTTTGATTAAGGTATAGTCCCTGTCTGAAGTATTTTTGATTAAGGTATAGTCCCTGTCTGAAGTGTTCAGTTAAGATATAGTCCCTGTTTGAAGTGTTCAATTAAGTTTAGTCCCTGTATGAAATGTTTGGTTAAGGTATAGTCCCTGTCTGAAGTGTTTGATTAAGGTATATTCCCTGTCTGAAGTATTTGATTAAGGTATAGTCCCTGTCTGAAGTGTTCAGTTAAGATATAGTCCCTGTTTGAAGTGTTTGATTAAGATTTTGTCCCTGTTTGAAGTGTTCAATTAAGGTACATGTATATTCCCTTTTTGAAGTTGTTGATCCTTTTTAATGACATCATTTTCATCAAGTTAATTTCTAAATAGATGAGTATTTGAGTACATAAAACATCTTGAAAAACCATTGATATGTGAGACAACTTGTCTTGAGAGACCACATTGTCAATCCACACATGTATTGATTATAAAACATTGTAACCTATTATGAGAGACCACCGATCTTGAGAGACCATACAGTTTTGGCAAAAGAGGTGGCCTTTCAAGACAGGTTCTACTGTATTTAACAAAAAATGTGGCTACTCAAAGATATTGACTGATTCCAAAGTAGTTCTCTTGTCATGTATTATGTAGCTTTTTCCATCATCAACATAACCAGAATGAATTCCATTTCCTTCGGACATTGTTTTGTCAGGGAGACTACACAAGAACAGGGGAGAGAAGACTGACCGGAATGATGAAAGATGGCGTAAACTCTGCCAGCAGATATTACCTACGATTCAAGGATGCATATCGCCAGGCAGCCATAAACTTGACCCTGGGTCAGCCAGTCTCAGATGACCTTTTGACCTTGGGACCAAAGGTACAAGAGGAAGATGACCGAGATTTAGTGGAAAAAGAAGAGAATGTAAAGATGCTGATTGAAGACTGCAAAAAAATGCTGATTGTCGAACCAGAAGAATGTTTAGGTGGATGGAGTCTTGTGGATGCTGACCCAGTGTAAGTACTGTTAGTTAATTGATGTGTTTTGTACATCTTTTATCATGGATTTATTATAATCAAAATTTGTTTTTGCTATTATAAGTCTTATTTTCTTAACCTGGAAGACCATTTCTTTTCAACTTTTCTGTACTTTTTAAATAATGTTTACAATGTGTTGTTGATTCTGTTTTTCAGTCATTTTGAGATAAAAATGTTGATTTAAAATTAAAGTTTGTTTTGACTTAACATACAGGTAGCAATGTTTGTCCATTTGTTTGTCAAGGTTTTGTGCACAACAACTTTATTTGCAGTGTTGTTTTCAATTAGCTCAAATTTTATAGGTGGGCAGCCCGTGCAAAGAGCATGCACACCGAGGTAAAATGTTCTAAGGTCATGATCACATGATTCAAGTTCCGATTTAATTTCCACATCATAAATACAATTTTCTGTGTAAAATGTTATCAACTTCACTGCTGTACTGTATGCAGGTTAAAAAGCAGCTTCCAATTTATTTCAGGGTTCAAGATAAAAAGTTTCCACACATTAACTAATGTTTTTGTCTCCCTCATTTAAAAAAAAGAAGAATTTTTAAAGTTTTTTATGTCAGGATGGTAACTTAAGAATATCTTGCTTAATTCTCATTGTACCATACCAGGGAATAGGGTGAGTCATAATAATTCAAAATCAACTTCAGAAAATTGTGACTCAGGGTGATTATCATAAAAATTTGCCAGAAAATATACTGAGTCATGGTTATTATTAAAAAAAATTGGCAGGAAATATAGTGAGTCAGAGTGATTATCCTCAAACATCACCAAGGAATATGGTAAGTCAGGGTATCATCTTACTTATCTGGGAATATGGTAAATAAAATTGATTAGCCACTTGACTGTCAGTACAAAAAATTATATTAAGATAACTTTTTTTTCTACACAAAGATTTGTTACCTAAATCTACTGTAGAAATGTACTGTTTTTATTGGTACTTTATTCAAACTTCAGGCTATACTTCAATGTACCAACTAAACTTTGATTATAATGATCACTGTTACATAACCATTGATTCACTGTTACTTAACTTTGGATCATAATAACTTTTATATAAACTTGGATGATTATGATCACTTTTACATAACCTTGGATTATAATAATCACTCTTATACACACAGGACTTAGACCATTATGATCACTTTTATATAACCTTGGATTATAATAATCACTCTTATACACAGGCCTTGGATGATTATGATCACTTTTACATAACCTTGGATTATAATAATCACTCTTATACACACAGGACTTAGACCATTACAATCACTTTTACATAACCTTGGATTATAATAATCACTCTTATACACACAGGACTTAGACCATTACAATCACTTTTACATAACCTTGGATTATAATGATCACTCTTATACACAGGCCTTGGATAATTATGATCACTTTTACATAACCTTGGATTATAATAATCACTCTTATACACACAGGTCTTGGATGATTATGATCACTTTTACATAATCTTGAATTATAGTGATCACTGTTACATACATACGTGCCAATCAAGAATTTTCCAAGTTGTATGAACCATGGTGAATTGCCAGCCGTTAGCTTATACACTTTCACAATTCAACCTTTATTGTCAAAGCAAGATCAGCATATTTTGTCTTTTCCCAGAATGCATTTGTATTTTAAGACAGGACTTAGACCATTACAATCACTTTTACATAACCTTGGATTTATAATGATCACTCTTATACACAGGTCTTGGATGATTATGATCACTTTTACATAACCTTGGATTATAATGATCCCTCTTATACACACAGGTCTTGGATGATTATGATCACTTTTACATAACCTTGGATTATAATAATCACTCTTATACACACAGGACTTAGACCATTACAATCACTTTTACATAACCTTGGATTATAATGATCACTCTTATACACAGGCCTTGGATAATTATGATCACTTTTACATAACCTTGGATTATAATAATCACTCTTATACACACAGGACTTAGACCATTACAATCACTATTACATAACCTTGAATTATAATGATCACTCTTATTCAAACAGGTCATGGATCATTATGATCACTTTTACATAATCTTGAATTATAGTGATCACTGTTACATACATATGTGCCAATCAAGAATTTTCCAAGTTGTATGAACCATGGTGAATTGCCAGCCATTAGCTTATACACTTTCACAATTCAACCTTTATTGTCAAAGCAAGATCAGCATATTTTGTCTTTTCCCAGAATGCATTTGTATTTTAAGACATACTTTAATAATATCTTAAAAAAATAATTTCATACTTTCTAATCTGATTTTATTTATCCAGTCTTTTTGTACATTGTACATAAATATCGGCTGATACAATTTTAATGTAAATTGTACATGTTGTTGTTGTAGGGTTTAATGCCATTTTTCAGCACACAATAGGCTATATATGGCGGCCAGTATTATTGGTGGAGGAAGAACCCGGGAAACCCCCCGGAAAGAACCACCGACCCACAAGAAACCACTGGCAAGCTTTCTCATGAAACTATATGAGCCGAAACTTGAACCCACGCAGACAGAGGTGAGATGGCAGTGATCCGTAACTGAAAGCGCTTTAGACCACTCGGCCACTCGGGGCCCCAAAATTGTACATGAATATTGGTTGACATGATTCATGGATAAACTTGAAGATAAAGAATGGCCGACACGATTCAGATGTAAATTGTACACGAATTGTAGCTGACATAATTTGGATGTAAATTGTACATAAACAAAAAAATAACAGCTGACATGATATGGATCTAATGTGTACATGAACAATGGCTGACATGATTTGGATGTAAATTTTACATAAACAAAAAATAATGGCTGACATGATATGGATCTAATGTGTGCCTGAACAATGGCTGACATGATTTGAATGTAAATTGTACATAAATTAAAAAAATAATGGCTGACAGGATATGGATCTAATATGTACCTGAACAATGGCTGACAATGGCTGACATGATTTGAATGTAAATTGTACATAAATAAAAAAAATAATGGCTGACAGGATATGGATCTAATATGTACCTGAACAATGGCTGACATGATTTGGATATAAATTGTACATAAACAAAAACATAATGGCTGACATGATATGGATTTGATGTGTACATGAACAAATGGCTGACATTATTTGGATGTAAATTGTACATAATTAAGAAAATAATGGTTGATATTATTTGGATCTAATGTTTACCTGAACAATGGCTGACATGATATTGATGTAAATTATACATAAATATGGACTAACAAAATTCAGAAGTCAATTTTACATAAATATTGACTGGTACAATTCAAATATAAATTGTACATGATTATTGGCTGGCATATATTGGATTAAATTGTACATAACTATGGACTGAGAAAATTCATATGGAAATTGTGCATAAATATTGACTGACACAATTTGGATGTAAATATTGGCTGATATGATTCAAATATAAATTGTACATAAGCAATGGCAGACATGATTAGAGAGAATGGCTGACACAGTTAAGATGATTATTTATTGTTTTCATATGCACAACCAGGCTTGTAACATATCTTCATTTAATTACTGCATTTAAAATATACATGCACTGAGATGCATAATGTTTGGCATTTATTTAACTTTATTTGACATTTCTATTCCACTACTTGCTTTATGTTGATGACTCATTCCATTATGTGCATTTACCTTTCGTGACATGTTTACAAATCTCTTTTGCAACCTTTGTAAATAATGTGTAACATTTAATTCCAAGGTGACACATAAAAGTCAGTGCATATTTTCAGGCACATACTGTAAACTTGTGAAACAATGTGAAGCATGCAGACTTTCATGGATTTACTTTGACTCAGAAAATTATTGAACCAGTCTGTTTTTTATTTATCAATTTCATCAACACATGAACCCCTTGAGGTTCTTTTTGTTTTTGTGAGTAGGAAACACATTTTGGGGGCTGCTACTGAATACATTCTAATACATCGACTTTCAAGCGATTTTTCATTAGCCTAATGCCTAGTTGTGTTAGAAACATTGTTTTCCATTGGGGTTTTTCCTTGAGCATGAGCAGAAGGGGAACAGTTTGAGTTCTTTTATTTCTTTTTTTGCTTAACAGACCAACATTTTCATATTGAGACCACTCTTTATTCCAAATGCCCACCTTATCCTACTTTTTGCACAGGTTCACCTGTCTGTGCAGTTCAGACCGGTCTGCCTTAGATCTGAGGCCAAAAAGTCTAAAATCTGGAAACAAAATCGAATTCCGACCACAGGCGAATTTAAAGTTGAAAAAAACACGGGTAAAAAAATTAGGTTTTTATCTCCTTATTTTGTAGTGCAACTAAAACATAAAAATTATTTGGCATCATTGTAGACCTAAATCTGTCTACCTTTTTATAATACCACCCACCCATGACGCTACAGAACTTGGAAGTTTGCTACTACCTCCTGCCTCATAAATGCAGTGCCAGGGGTTAATGTGTTAAGAGGTCTAGTCACAGTCAAATCTACATATGATTATATGTAATTTTCTTTTTTCTGTTGGGTCACTTCATGGTCATGTTGTATACAGTAATGTATGACTAAATCAGGAATGAAACAGCAATGAATAGTTGAAGCCCCTAAACAGGACCAGGCAAAGAAACATAATCTCTTCCTGATATGAGTAAAGTTAGAAGAACATAATGATTATAAAAGGTGCCATGAATCTGTTTCATCATTGTCTTAGGGAGATAAAAAAAATCTTATTTTATATTAACTGCTCCAGTTGCCTAAGTGGTTAGAGGCTTCCTCAGATGTGGGAGGTTGTGGGTTCAAACCCTGGCTGAGTCATACTACAAACATATAAAATTGCACTAACAGCTGCCTTGCTAGGCACTCAGCATTAAGAGGTTAGAATAGGACTGGTCGGCCTGGTGTCCAGATAATGTGACTGGGTGGGAGCAGTAGTTCTATTTTCTTATTTTAGGGACATGAATTTTGTTTTAATTGCCAAATTATCAACCACTTTAGTTGGGGGTGGGGTGAGGAATGTCATGAAACAGTCTGTCCTTTATACATTTCCTATTAACTGTTATGTTGACAATCACTGTGGTTTATATAACCTCCTATTTTTGGGTATAAGAATTGCTTAAAAAAATCAACTGACTTCATTAAACATTCTTTTCCCACAACTAATTAATATATAACAAATTAATACAAAACATGTTAGAGCTGAATGTAATCTTTCAATGATTCAAAATAAAAATCAATAAAATAATCAGTAAACAAATGAGATGGAAAGGGATGAATCATTAGATACAGGGAGTACAAGACTAAGTATACTCCATTGGCAATAATGGTTTACTGATTCTATGTTTTTTCTTTTATTTATTTGGTTTTGGATCCATTGTATTGGTGTCCTATAAAGGATTGACCGCTTCCGTGGCCTAGGTATTTATAGCATCCACCTTGGATGTAGAAGGTTGTGGGTTCCTCCCCAGACAAGTCATACTAAAAACATTATAAAAAGGTAATAGCATCTACCTCGCTTTGTGCTCAACATTAAGAGATTCTTTTTAGGTCTGGCTGGTCTGGTGTCAGGATAATGTAATTGGATGGGACATGATGCTACATATCTGCGGCATGATGACCAGTGCTAGACATTAGTAGAAGCTGCCACACTACAGACATCATAGCTCTATGACTAAATATCTTTTGACCTTTACCACACACTTAGGTAGATAAAGTCTTTGATTACTTTTCCTTCAGTTACACAAAATCCTAGATCTTCAAAAGTACATATATACAAATCTCGGATATATAATCTCTTAGGTCAATGTACTACTTTTTGGATACACCAATACACATTCTTCATCCAGCAGGGATCAGTGTCCTTCTTTACAGTATATACCCACATGTAAACTGGATCCATTTACCTGCTGATTAGTCACGTAAACTACAATAAAGTTTAGAGAAAAACAAGATTAAAGAGAAACAAATATATGTGAAAAATACAAGTTTTTTTTAATAAAAAAATAGGTTTAAACTCTTTCCTGTGAAAAATACAACTGTTTTATTGAAATAGATTTGAATTCTTTCTGGTGAAAAATACAACTGTTTTATTGAAATAGGTTTAAATTCTTTCCTGTGAAAAATACAACTGTTTTATTTAAATAGATTTGAATTATTTCCTGTGAAATACAAGTGTTTTGTTGAAATAGGTTTAAACTCTTTCCTGTGAAAAATACAACTGTTTTATTGAATTAGATTTGAATTCTTTCCTGTGAAAAATACAACTGTTTGTTTAAAATAGGTTTATATTCTTTCCTGTCATTCAGAACCTAGCAACATCTATCACACTGTCATTTCCACCTCTAAAGTCATGATTGTTCATGGCTTCCAAGTTTTAAAGAGTTTTTTTTGTTGCTACAGACAACAAATTTTAAGACCCAACACACAACAAATAATAATCTTTGTTTGGGAACAACTAAGGACACCTTCCTCATTCCACAAGAAAAAATATTCTTTATTTTTTTTTTTTTTTATTTTTTTTTTTTTTGGGGGGGGGAACAACTACAGCCATTTTCCTCAAGCTGCAAGAAACAATAATGTTTCTGTAAGAACATCTAAGGACGCCTTCCTCAGTCCACAACAATGAACAATCATTTTATGGGAACAACTAAGGGATCTGTCTTTGCTAGATCAATTGCAATAGCCGTAACACATGAATATAAATGAATTCATTGTGTACCTACAACTGTATTTTCTGCTGGTCTCCTATCAGTAGTTGCAGCAATGAGATTTATTAAATTAAATATAAATTTTTGCAACAAAATTTTACTAATATATTATCTTGGGTGATAATGTCTATCTGATTAAAAAATGTAGAACCTAACAGTAGTGTAGCTCAGTGATGTTCATCTGTCAAAAGCTTGAACGAGACCTACAGTTAAACAGATAGTGATGTAGTTAGGTGATGTCCATCTGATTCTTAAAAGGTAGACCCAGACCTACTATTAAACAAATAGGGGTGTAGCTAAGTGATGTTGATCAGTCAAAGCTAGACATAGACCTACCATTAAACAAATAGTGATGTAGCTAAATGATGTCCACCTGAATGTCAGCAGATAGACCCAGACCTACAGTTAAACTTTTAGACACAAAGACACAGTGGTCCCTTTTAAGATTGCTCTTAAGACTCACCTATTTCGACTGCTGGGACAAACTTAGCGACCTAATCATGTTTTGTATCTTATATGTTTTCAGCATGTTTGTTATGTTTTCCAATTTCATTGTTTTTGTCATTTGTTGTATACAACATGTTCTGTAGTGAAGTCATATCATTATTGATGGTGTAAAGCGCTTAGGGCTTCGAAAGATTAGGCGCTATACAAAGTCCTCATTTTTATTATTATTATTATTAAACAATTAGGAGTGTAGCTAAGTGATGTCCATCTGTCAAAACTAGACCCAGACCTTCAGTTATCAACTACAGGTGTAGCTAAGTGTTGTTAATTTGACAATCAAACACTAGATTCAGACATGCCATTTACATAACCAGTTGGCCTAGTGGTTAGAGCATCCACCTCAGAAGAGGAAGGCCGTGGGTTTGAATCCTGACCAAGTCATACCAAAAACTTACAGAAATTGTACTATCATCTGCGTCACTATGCACTCAGCATGAAGAGGTTAGTGTTAGGACTGGTCGGCCTGGTGTCAGGATAATGTAACTGGGTGGGACATCATGTTACATGTGTGCGGCATGATGCCCCAGTGCTAGACATAACTGTTAACTGCCACATTGCAGATATCATAGTGATATGACTGAATTGTTGTTAAGGCTATGTTAAAAATCCAAATGACACACACACATACACACCAGGTTAGAGATAGGTGATGTTCTCCTGACAGTTAAAAGCCTATACCCATTACCCATACATACCATTATATAGCTGTGGTGTAGCTAAGAGGTGTTCCATTAAAAGCAATATCTTGACCTGTTATTACATAGCTGTGGTGTAGCTAAGTGGTGTCCAATTAAAAGCTAGATCTTGACATGTTGTTACATATCTGAGTTGCAGCTAAGTGCTGTCCACCTCTCAAAAGCTATGTCCAGAACTAGTGGTGAAACTAAGTTATACCCACTCGACTGACCCAAGCTAGACCCAAACCTGCCTATACATAAAAGGTGTGTAGCTATGCAACGTTTTTGATTGACACACTGTCATAGGGCCTTGGGAAGGGTGAATCTTTGAAATTTAAAAAACATTTTCTGAGTGGCATGCATGCATATGTGTATATGCCTAACTGTGTCACTAAATGACTTGTGTATCTGTGTGTATGCCCTGTTGTGCCACAGAATGACATACATGTATCAGTGTGTATGCCTAGTTGTACCACTGAATGACATGCATATATCTATTTGTATCCTTAGCTGTGTACTGAATGACATGCATGCATCTGTGTGTTACCCTAACTGTGTCACTAAATGACTTGTGTATCTGTGTGTGTGCCTAGTTGTGCCACTGAATGACATCCATGTATCAGTGTGTAAACCTAGCTGTGTCACTACCGGTAAATATACATACATGTATCTGTGTGTATCCCTAGTTGTGCCACTAAATGACATACATGTATCTCTGTGTATACCCCACAGTGTCACTAAATGACATGCATGTATAGCTTTGTATCCCTGGCTGTGTTACTGAAGGACATGCATGTATCTGTGTGTATGCTTAGCTGTGCCATTGCATAATCCATAGTAGGGCAGGGTTAACAGCTATTTGTGTTAACTTTCCAGTGCACAAAGTTAGTTCACCTCAGTGTCACTAAACAGGATCTGGTCATCGCATGCAGCAACTGACTATTTTCTAATTTATGCAGAGTCATTAGATCTAAGATCTAATTAACCTATTGTGTATTGCCTTCAAAGCAATATTTATAACTTCAACAGTCACCTTGTAAGGTTATCCAGAATATCTACAGGGTAAAGTATACAATGCGAAAATGATTTTTTTTTAAATTGGGTAGTGGCAGGTTGACAGTCTGATTGTACTGTTTGATTTATTCCGTGTAAGAAAAAATAAACTTAGATCTAAGGTTACTCATTACAAAGGCTGAATACTTTATTGAGTGACTCATTTTGTAGCCTGGTATCAAATGCATGGATTCGGTTGACTGGATCTTTTGTTTGTTCATTTTTTTTATTCATTTGTTTTCAAACATGAATGAAATATTTGTTTATGATTTTGGAAAGCACAATACAATAATGTTATTATTTATTTATATTGCAAAAGTTAATAGTACCTATTTAGTAATTTGCAAGTTTCTTTGGTAAAAATTATTTGCTAACAGTTCAGACACCATCTACAGGATATAGCACATCTCTTGCTCTCATTAATCTTAAGGATTACAATTTTAAAGGTTATATCTTTTCCACAGGTGTAACAAATTTTGCTTCATTAGCAAAAGATAAATAATGTTAATATAAATTGTTAATTGTGATAGTAAGATATCAAACAGAGATAATTTGTATTTTTGTGAATTCATCTTGTGAAGACGTTTGTTGGTATAGATTATTTAGTACAATAGGGTAATCTGATTTTAGATGACTCTTAGATTACAATGCTACAGATATCAAAGGGAGATAATTTAATTGTATTGTTAACTTTTAATCTGATTTTAATTAACACTCAACAAATATGTAGTGAGTTACAAATATCAATGGGAGGTAATTTAGGGTTATTGTTAACTCATTTTGTAATTTGATTTTAGCTAACTGTAAAAATAATAGCTACATACAGCAAAGGGAGGTAATTTAGCCTTGTTTTTCTTTTTACTGACAAATATTGATATGGATTATTTAGACCAGTAATCTGAGTTTAGTTTATTGTATAAGATAAAAAGATAAAGTTACCTTACCTCTACAAACCCACTCCGGTGGCCTAGTGGTTAGAGTGTCCATCGCGGAAGTGGGAGGTTGTTGGTTCAATCTCCAGCTGAGTCATACCAAAGACTTACACAAATGGTACATACAGCTGCCTCGCTTGACGCTCAGCATAAAGAGGTTAGTGTTAGGACTGGTTGGCCTGGTGTCAGGATAATGTGACTGGGTGGGACATCATGCTACATGTCTGCAGCATGATGCCCCAGTGCTAGATATCACTATAAACTTGCCTCACTGCAGACATTGTAGCGATATGACTGAAAAGTTAAAGCTATGTTAAAAACCCTAATAAAACAAATAAACAAACATTACCTCTACAAAATTACTGCTAATAAAGCTCACCTCTATGGTATCACGGTACCAAATGTTTTTCCATAGACCTCAATGCTAATGTTTTATGAAATAAATATACTGCATATCCTACGTCAGCATGCATGACATACACTCTCATAGAGAAGAATGTTAAATCAAGCGGCATGGATCATATAAAATGCTATAACATGTAAGGGAGTATGAATCATATAAATATACAGTGGCATTTAAAGGAATATGAATCATAAATATACTGTGATTTGTAAGGGGGTATGAATCATATAAATATATTGTGATATGTAAGGGGGTACGAATCATAAATATACTGTGACATTTAAAGGAATATGAATCATAAATATACTGTGATTTGTAAGGGGTGTGAATTGTGTATATATATATATATATATATATATATATATATATATATATATATATATATATATACATACTGTGAAATGTAACAGGGTTGTCTGTTCATTTGTCCATCAAATCAATGAGGACCACTTTAGTCATCTGAGGGTTTGAGGGCTGGTTCTGTTCTTCACATGTGCAGGTGGCTGATGAGGTCAATCTTTGCTTGGAATGTTTGGTTTCATAAGGGACAAGGGATGAGTGGAACATCTCCAGGAGGGTTGATGGTACATGCTTTTCTGGCATGCCTCTTCAGCTCAATAGCTGCTGACCTGTTATGTTAGTACAACTTGGAGCCTTGGTGCACAGTGGAATACTAAGTGACTCGATCACTTGCTGTTTGCTCCCAGGAATCAAGCTTTTTGTTTAATGCTTTCAATGCAGCTTTCAGATTGTCTTCAAAGCATTTATTCTGACCTTTATGAGATTGCTGTCCTTGCTGTAGTTCACCATAGAAGAGTCTCTTAAGCAGCCAGTAGTCTGGCAGGCGTATAACATGTCCCGCCATCAGGATGGTGTGGATGCTGGGGAGACCTGCTTGGGTGAGTTTTAGGACTGGTCAGCCTGGTGTCATGATAATGTGATTGGTTGTGACATGATGCAACATGTCTGTGGCATGATGCCCCAGTGCTATACATCACTATAAACTGTCACACTGCAGACATCGTAGCGATGAGGTTCATGTTGTAGTAAATAAAATTTGGTAATAAATACACTACAGCAACATGTGATAACAAGTCCACTGCATCAACATTTGGTAATGAGTACTCTATAGCAATATTTGGTAATGAGTACTCTATAGCAGTATTTGGTAATGAGTACTCTACAGCAATGTTTGGTAATGAGTACTCTACAGCAATATTTGGTAATGAGTACTCTATAGCAATATTTGGTAATGAGTACTCTACAGCAGTATTTGGTAATGAGTACTCTACAGCAGTATTTGGTAATGAGTACTCTACAGCAATAATTGGTAATGAGTACTCTACAGGAATATTTGATAATGAATACTCTATAGCAATATTTGGTAATGACTACTCTATAGCAATATTTGGTAATGAGTACTCTACAGCAATAATTGGTAATGAGTACTCTACATGAATATTTGATAATGAGTACTCTGTAGCAATATTTGGTAATGACTACTCTATAGCAATATTTGGTAATGCGTACTATGCAGCAACATTTGGTAATGAGTACATTGCAGCAACATTTAGTAGAGGCCTTAATGAAGAATTTTATCTACTGGTATGCAGAAGTAAAATTCTCATTCCCTTTTATTCTGTTTCAGAACTGGAGACCCAGACCGGCAGGAAATGGACACCATCCTGTTACTGAGTCAGCGGGCAGTTTATGTCGCATGGTACGTGTATTGAAATGCCTATATCATATTTAACACAAAGTCTCATCTGCAAATGTAGCTCCAGTAGGACAATTGTCTGGTTATGGCATTGTAATTGCAAAAATTGGTACATTAAGCTTCTCCCTAGCCCAAGACGTTATGTGGTACAACAGTCTTCATTGCCAAAATACATTTACCACATTGCCTCCTCCACCCACCATGGTTCCTTGTCTTGTAATGTCTTCATTTCCAAAATACATTTACCACATTGCCTCCTCCACCCACCATGGTTCGTTGTCTTGTAATGTCTTCATTCATCATGCAATCTTAAACTATTATTTGATGTTTGTTCTTCTGAAAAGCCCTCTTTTAATGTCAAGAAAATCCAAAATATAACAACATGAACACAATTTTGTTATTTAATTTAATGCCCTCTATTAAGAGACCACTTGTCATGGGAGACATATTTTTTGTGGTCAAGATATTCTCTCAAGTCAGGTTTCAGTGTATACTATAAATGATAACATTTTAATAATAATCATAACGTTTATAAATTTATTAAAATCCATCTATTCTCAATATGGAATGTTTTCATTTTACTCCGTCATAATGTCATAATGTTTTTACATTCATTCAAGTCCACCCATTCTCAATATGAAATGTTTCCAGTTCACTCTATCATAATGTCATAATGTTTTTACATTGTAATGTCAACCCATTCTCAACATGAAAATTTTCCCCATTCACTATTTCTTGATGTTTATGTATTGAGTCAAGTCTTTGTTAATGCAAATACTGCAAAATCTGGGGAAAAATCATATTTTTTTCTTTTAAATTGGATTTTATTGTATGCTTATTTTTTTTAAGTTGGGTAGACATATGTGGTTATTTTTAAAATTGACAATGGTATTTGTTAAATTTGATAGCATTGTATCTTTTTGCAAAGTAAAGTTGTCTGGATAATTTACAAAAAATTTTGACTGTATGATCAAGTGTGCTTATACCATGACCCTGCATCCAGCATACATCATCTGTACTCAGTCAGCATCTGTTTCAAACTACTTCCCAAAACCCACTTGACAGATTTCAGCCAAATTTAGCAGAGAGCATCATGGTTTGCAGGTAAGTGTATACAAATGATGCTGATCTGCCATCATATATGGCCACCATTACTAAAAATAAAAACTTTTGAAATACCATCTCAAAAGTTGATTAACAGAAACATAAGGGCTTTTGAAGGTATCATATGATACAATACACAGTTACTAACGATAAAGTTACTAAAAATAGAAGAACCTTTAAGCAACTTCATTCCAAATGCTACTCATTAGAAACTGACCAAATTTGACTGAAAATATAGAGCATTCCAAATGCTACTCATTAGAAACTGACCAAATTTGACTGACAATATAGAGCATTCCAAATGCTACTCATTAGAAACTGACCAAATTTGACTGACAATATAGAGCATTCCAAATGCTACTCATTAGAAACTGACCAAATTTGACTGACAGTATAGAGCATTCCAAATGCTACTGATTAGAAACTGACTAAATTTGACTGACAATATAGAGGTCAGATCAAGTTTCAGTTTTGTACAAAAGTGACCAAATTTGGCCAAAAACAATAAAATGAGGTCAGGTCAAGTTTAAGTTTTGTACAAAATTGATCAAATTCGGCCAATAATCAACAGAATTTGACACAATTTAACAGAAAATATCTGGTCTTCCAGATTTACACAAATGATCATCATAAACTAAATGATTGAAAGGCCCCATATCATCATACACAAAATGATTGAAAGGCCCCATATCATCATACACAAAATGATTAAAAGGCCCCATATCATCATACACAAAATGATTGAAAGGCCCCATATCATCATACACAAAATGATTGAAAGGCCCCATATCATCATACACAAAATGATTGAAAGGCCCCATAACATCATACACTAAATGATTGAAAGGCCCCATATCATCATACACTAAATGATTGAAAGGCCCCATATCATCATACACTAAATGATTGAAAGGCCCCATATCATCATACACTAAATGATTGAAAGGCCCCATATCATCATACACTAAATGATTGAAAGGCCCCATATCATCATACACAAAATGATTGAAAGGCCCCATATCATCATACACTAAATGATTGAAAGACCCCATATCATCATACAGTAAATGATTGAAAGGCCCCATATCATCATACACAAAATGATTGAAAGGCCCCATATCATCATACACAAAATGATTGAAAGGCCCCATATCATCATACACAAAATGATTGAAAGACCCCATATCATCAAACACTAAATGATTGAAAGGCCCCATATCATCATACACTAAATGATTGAAAGGCCACATTTTAGCACCTTAAAATTTACTTGCCAGTATTAGTTGACAAATATATTTTGTTGCAAATGCAATATGATAGTGATATTACATTTTGTTACAAATGGAGTATGAATGTAATATATTTTGTTACAAATGGAGTATGAATGTAATATTATATTTTGTTACAAATGGAGTATGAATGTAATATTATATTTTGTTACAAATGCAGTATGAATGTAATATTATATTTTGTTACAAATGCAGTATGAATGTAATATTATATTTTGTTGTAAATGAATGTAATTATAATTTTGCTTCATTGTAGGTATGATGATGAAGAAGAAAAAGTGACAAGTTACCAGAGAATCTTTCTAGAGGATCTGGAGAAGTTAGAAATAGGTAAGAGCCATTTAATTTATAACTCCCACGCCACAAAGGTGAGATTTATTTACATGGGTTGTACTTTAAACTCAACTTCATACACTAAGTGTATAAAAAAAAAACACTCACAAGTTTGAGTTATTTACACAAGTCTTATTATAATATCACATTTGTTTAACACATGCACTCACAAAGGTTTATACAAATGAGTCTTAATTTAACCTCACATTTGTCCACTCTTTGACTAATACACACACTCACAGAAGTTGAAAGTTATTTACAGGAATCCTTATTGGAACTCATTTTGATTCACTCACTATCTCATTTGGGCATATTTTAATTTTAAAAAATATGTGTTCATTTTCATCATTGTCAGGGCATATTTAAAAAAAATACAAGTCTTCAATTTCATCCTCATTAGGGCATATTTTAATAAAATAGAGGCCTTATTCTCATCCTTGTTAGGGCATATTTTAATAAAATAGAGGCCTTATTCTCATCCTTGTTAGAGCATATTTTATTGAAATACAGTATAGGCTTTCATTTTAGTCCCAGTTAGGGCATATTTTAATAAAATAGAGGCCTTATTCTCATCCTTGGTAGGGCATATTTTATTGAAATATAGGTCTTCATTCTCATCCTTGTTAGGGCATATTTTAATGAAATATAGGCCTTCATTCTCATCCTTGTTAGGGCATATTTTATTGAAATATAGGCCTTCATTCTCATCCTTGTTAGGGCATATTTTAATGACATATAAGCCTTCATTCTCATCTTTGTTAGGGCATATTTTATTGAAATATAAGCCTTCATTCTCATCCTTGTTAGGGCATATTTTAATAAAATATTGGCCTTCATTCTCATCCTTGTTAGGGCATATTTTAATAAAATAGTTCTATATTTTCATCCTTGTCAGGGCATATATTAATAAAATATGTCGACATTTCCATCCTTGTATGGTCATATTTTAATAAAATATGTCTTCATTTTCATCCTTGTCAGGGCATATTTTAATAAATCATAGGCCTTCATTCTCATCCTTGTTCAGCATATTTTAATAAAACAATGTCGTAATTTTCGTCCTTGTCAGGGTATATTTTAATAAATTATGTCTTCATTCTCATCCCTGTTAGGCATATTTTAATAAATGTTGTGTCTTCATTTTCATCATCAGGGAATATTTTAATAAAATAGTTCTTTATTTTCATCCTTGTTAGGGCATATTTTAATAAATCATAGGCCTTCATTCTCATTCTTGTTTAGCATATTTTAATAAATGTTGTGTCTTCATTCTCATCCTTGTTAGGGCACATTTTAATAAAAAAAATGTCTTCATTTTCATCCTTGTCAAGGCATATTGTAATAAAATGTCTATTTTTCACCCTCATTAGGGCATATTTTAATAAAATAGTTCTTTATTTTCATCCTTGTTATGGCATATTTTTATAAATCATAGGCCTTCATTTTCATCCTTTTTCAGCATATTTTAATAAAACATGTCTTCATTTTCATCCTTGTCAGGGCATATTTTAATAAATCATAGGCCTTCATTCTCATCCTTTTTTCAGCATATTTTCATAAAAACAATTTCTTCATTCTCATCCTTGTTACTGGTAGTTCATATTTTAATAAAATATATGTCTTTATTTTCATACTTTTTAGTTCATATTATAATAAATTGTGTCTTTATTTTCATCCTTGTTAGGGCATATTTTAATAAAATATGTTTTCATTTTCATCCTTGTTAGTTCATATTTTAATAAATTGTGTCTTCATTCTCATCGTTGTTGGTTCATATTTTAATAAAATGTCTTTATTTTCATCCTTGCTAGGGCATATTTTAATAAAATATGTCTTTATTTTCATCTTTGTTAGTTTATATTTTAAACAAATGTTTTCATTTTCATTCTTGTCAGGGTATATTTTAATCAAATATGTTTTCATTTTCATCCTTTAGTCAAATACATTTTCATTTTCATCCTTGTTACTTCATATTTTAATCAAATATGTTTTCATTTTCATCCTTGTTAGGGCATATTTTAAGAAAATATGTCTTCATTTTCATCCTTTTTAGTTCATATTTTAATAAAACATGTCTTCATTCTTGTTTAGGCGTATTTTGAGTAAAATTTCACACAAATCCATATTACCACTCTGTGGGAGGGTGATATATTGCAAAAAGAGAGTTACTTCTGATAATTGTTTTACAAACTATAATTTGCTTACATGCAGCTTTGTCAGTGTGGAATTTACAATGTGAGTGAGGGATTTAGTGTGTGTGTGTGTGTGTGTGTGTGTGTGTGCATTTTGGATTTTTAACATAGCTTTAACAATTATTTAGTCATATTGCTATGATTTCTGCAGTGTGGCAGTATGAAATATTGTCTAACACTTGAGCATCATGCCACAGACATGTAGCATGATGTCCCACCCAGTCACATTATCCTGACACCAGGCTGGCCAGTCCTAGCACTAATCTATTAATGTTGAGCGCCTAGGGAGACAGCTGTTAGTACCATTTTTTAGAAGTTTTTGATATGGCTCGACCGGGATTCGAAAACATGATCTCCCACTTCCGAGGTGGACACTAACCACTAGGTCATCAGAGCAGTCTGAACATAGTGGAAAGAAGATTTTTTATTTAGGAGTCAAGCTCTCAGGCATTTAGACTGCTGCTGCTGAAAAGCGAAAATTGTTTATATTTGCATAATAATTTTGGTTTGAGGCCTTGAACCTTGACCAACAATTCTGGAGGGCATTTACTTAAGATCTATTGATTTTGGGGTCAAAGATCAAGGTCATTTTGGTTCAAACATAGGACTATTCAGAAAAACATTTCTTCTAATGTAAGTTCATTGACCAAACTTAGTCGATGGCTTGCACTCTCAGTAATAAAGAAATCAAAAAATGTTAATGTCTTGAGGTCACAGTCATGGTAAGTCTAGTAAGAAACTAATGAACTTAATTCAAATTTGAAAAAATACTTTCTCAGAAAGTTATATTAGATGCTTTCAGTGAGAAGCAGAGTTAAAGTACAAACAGGGTTAAAGTACAAACAGGGTTAAAATACAAGCAGGGTTAAAGTACAAACAGGGTTAAAGTACAAACAGGGTTAAAATACAAGCAGGGTTAAAGTACAAGCAGGGTTAAAGTACAAACAGGGTTAAAGTACAAACAGGGTTATTTAATATTGAATTCCTGGAATTTCTTATTGGTCCATGGACCAGTGGAGCATCAAACCCTTGTAGGAACTCCTTTTTGGTCTCACCTGTTTATCAGAAGCATAACATTTATAATAGTGTATCATAGTGTATTAAGTTAAGAAGTTTATTTGCTTCAGTTGCCTCAAGATGTAGCACTAATTGCAACAGTCATGTATATCTTCACATTTCGATAAAGATTCTTAGAAAAGAAGAAAGAAAAAAACCCAGATTTCATTGTTTTTGTTGTGGCTACAAAATATCAATCATTGAATTCACAGTATATGTGTGTAGATTCAATATTTGGATTCACAATACATGTATATGTATGTGGATTCAGTATGTGGATTCTTAATATATGGATTCACAATATATGTATGTGGATTCAGTATTTGGATTCATGGTACCAGTGTGTGGATTCACAGTACATGTGTATTTACTATATGGATTCAGAGTACATGTGTATTTACTATATGGATTCACAGTACATGTGTATTTACTATATGGTTTCACATTAAATGGTTTATTTCAGTCAAGTCAGAATCACAAAACTATATAGTCTAGTCATGTTAAAATATTGACTGCAACAGTTAATGGATTTCAAGTATATGGGCTTGCAGTAATTAGAATTGCAATATATGGATTCACAATACATATATGTGGATTCAATATATGGATTAACACTACATGTATATGTATTAAATATATAATTCACAGTATATGTGGAAGGAATAAGAATTTAAAATGACATGTATAAATGATTACAATGTAAATAACTGTGCATTTTCTTGTTACAGGAGCAGAACCAGCCTTCTTCAAATCCAAGTATGTCTGTATGCGGCTTTACTACCGTAATTTTGCTGATGAGCTGTTCTTCCACACATTACGTACCCCTGCTACCAGACTTTTCAACAACATCGTTATAACCATCAACAATCAGGAGGAAGCAAAAGGTAATTGTTATTCAGTCATCTACCCGATTTGGACACAAACCATAACTTGATAAAGCAGTGTTCTTTAAGTGGGGGAAAAAACTGTTAAAAGTTGAGTATAAATATTTGAAGGAGAACATGTACAACTGTCTGTAGGAAATAATTAAACAGCATTTTAGTTGGAATGTGGATTTTGGGGTCTGGGTAATTAAGACTGTATTGATATTTTTAAATTTAAAAATGTAGATAATGTTGTCTGGGTAATTGAGACTGGACTGTTATATTTAAAAAAAATTGTGGATGATGGTGGTCTGGTTAATTAAGACTGGATTGGTGTATTTAAATTTTAAAAAAATATGCATACAGTAATGAGGTTCCAGGTAATTAAAATTGGACTGGTGTATTTAAATCATTAATTAGGATAATAAGGTTCTGGGTAATTAAGAATGGATTGGTTTATTTAAATCATTAATTATGATAATAAGGTTCTGGGTAATTAAGACTGGATTGGTTTTTTTAAATCATTAATTAAGGTTCTGCATAATTAAGACAGGATTGGTTTATTGAGCTTAAAATTGTGGACAACAAAAACACACGGAAAAAGACTAAAGTTACTCACATTGATTAATATAGAAATGCAAAACATGTAATTAACTTCAGATATATATCTCTCTTTCCCTGTCTATCAAAACATCTTGAAAAACATGTTCGTGATATATTTATCATGTACTTAAAAACCCCACATTGCACCAAAATCAAACCAGGTTCAAGGAAGAATAACTCATTCAAGACAGCTTAACTGTGGTCAGATGGATTACAACCCTTGATGAAGGGAAATTAGTGGAAGCAATACTTGTTGATCTTTGGTAAGCTTATTACCTTGTAGATTACAATATTCTTGTCAGTAAATTGATTATATATAAATGAGATGCAAAAGTAATAAAATGGTTTACTTCCTACCTCACAGATAGTTTTTTTAAGTTATTGGGAAACTTTCTTGGTTCACTCCTATTACTCATATTCATTACTGATTTAAAAATTGGTATCTAAAATTCATATTCTGATCTGTAATGCAGACAAACACAACCCTGTCTGATTTTGAAATATCAGGATCAGACCTCATGAAAGCTTTACACCTGGCTCAGGAAAAATTAGGTTTCTGATGGGCTGTGGCATCAACACGGCATCAAGATTAATACTGAGAAAACAAGCTTTCAATGACCGAAGAAAACCTAGCCTATAATGGCTGAAGAAAACCAAGCTTTTAATGACTGGAGAAAATTAAGCTTTCAATGACTGAAGAAAACCAAGCTTTTATTGACTGAAGATAACCAAGCTTTTATTGACTGATGAAAACCAAGCTTTTAATGACAAGGACTAAATTAGGAGAGCATAGCAAGGAAATGATACTTCAAGTCCTACCTGGAATGATGCAAGTTTACAAACTGAATGCCAGAAATTCTGGAAGCAATTGTTGACAAGAATTTTACTATGACCTTTATATATAAAAAAAAATCTTCCTTATGTTTGTTATACAGAATTAATCCGTATTTGTCAATGAAATCTAGGGAATATACTATAAAAGATATATTCAACCATATTTAATTTACTACAATGTTGCCTGGGAAACACATCCAGTAGGAACATGTACAGATTATTCCGTACAAGAAAGAGCATGTAAATTTTGCATACATAACATTGAGTACAGTCAGTATGAAAATAAATATAACAATTCTGACAATTACTGAAAGAATTTACTGAAAGAAGACTGAAGTTATGTACAAAAGTTTCAAAATAACAGAGCTCAAAATGACACAGCTCCAGTGTAACTGTAGAAGTTATTTAATATTAGAAAGTAAAGTCAGCTGACCATTTTCTTGTTTCAAAACCAATGAGGAACTGTATTGAATATAAAGTCTCATCACTCATGTCAACTAATTTTGGAACATTGTTCCAAAGAAAATAATGGAAAAATTAAATGAGTTTGCTACTATGTGACAAATTGGATGAAAATAATAAAACTTCCTGTTTGTATAAATAATGGTGTAAATAGCATAGTTTTGTATATATTTAATATATTGTGGTCACTTACCAATGTAACAAGTGTGATTTTATTATATTTGATACCATGTGCCAAACATTGCATGGATATTATTGTCCTGGGAAATATGCTTTAACAGAGAGAGAGAGAGAGAGAGAGAGAGAGAGAGAGAGAGAGAGAGATTTAATTGTGCTGCCCTCTGTAAAATAATGCGAATACAGTATTGTTATTTTTATTATTATTATTATTATTATTATTATTATTATTAATATTATTATTATTATTATTATTAGAGAAGTCCAAGTCATATGCATGGTCATTCATAAAAGTAATGACTGCAGGAAAGAAACTATATCCTTTCTCATTCTATATCCATATTGGCATATCAAAACCAAAGATGATGCTTCGGTTTTGTCAATAATGGAAATTCTTGGATCATCAAACATCAGTTCCCATTGCTCGTTACAGATTTTCAACAAAATATATGTTGTCATCATAGTGTTTTAGTTCATTTTGACTGTTTTGCTCAATTTATTCATTTTCAGAATCTCTGAAGGCCATTGGTCAAGCCTTCATGGCAGCTCAACCTATTATCTCACTTAAGCTGGTGGTGGAGGACAGACCTAAATTAGAAAGGTCAGTAATCTATGTCAAACGGTTGATTCCATTATGTTAACCCTGAAAATCTTACAAAACATACCTTTTGAAGCTTGTTTGACATGATAAAAAAAAATGAGGTTTTGTGTGACTGTCACTCATAAACAACAATAAGACAAGAACAGTATAACAGTGTCATAAATAAACACCAATAGGGCTTAAATATTATAGCACTCATTCATAAACACCCATAAGACAGGAATATTATAACATTTTCATAAACACTAATTCAATATTATAACATTTTCTTGAACACTAATAAGTTAGGAATAGTTTAACACTTTCATAAACAACAGAAAGACAGGAATATTATAACATTGTTATAAATAAACACCAACAAGACAAAAATATAACATTCATTCATAAACTCAAATAAGACAGGAATGTTATACCACTCTCATAAGCACAGAATATTATAACACTCATAAACACCAATAAGATGAATATTTTAGCACTTGCTGATGACCACCAATAAGTTGAAAATGTTATACCTCTCACACTCAAAGACTCAAATATTATGGAAATGTTATAACTCTCTCACTCACAAACACCAGCAAAACAGGAATATTATAACGCTCACCCAATAACACCATTGTGTAGGGGAATATTATACCACTCTCACTCACAGACACCAATATACAGAAATAGTGTAGCGCTCTAATTTTCAAACACCAGTAAGATATAAATGTTATAACATTCACACTCATAAGCTATTACAGATTGGAATTCACTCAGAACACCACTGGAAACACCACTGGAATTGATTCAGAACTTTCTATACCTTGGTTTTGTGATAAACCTTTTAGGATTATTTGGGATTTAATTCACAATGCTTTCAGTTTCTTTTAAAGTTTCACTTTGTATTCTAGGGAAATACATTATTTATTGAATTTTACCAAAGTTGTTGGTTTTATTTTTTTTTAGTTACTTTACTAAATTATTTGTTTAATTTTACTAAACTTGTTAGTTTTGCTTTTTATGTTACTTAGTTTAAGATCATAGAGTTGAAACAACCCAATAAGAATCTGATTTCTTTGTCTCCTACCTACACATTTAGTTTACTGTGAATACAGTTATTTTTACTCATTTTTTTGTGGTTTTACACAAGTTACATTTTCAAAACTACTTTAACCAAAGACTCAGGAAGGCTTCTCATTACCTCAGCAGTCAAACATTTGTTAGTTGGGACTCCTGTTGCTCCAAAAGTATGTTTATTAGTTCTTGCAACCTCCAGAAAATTGTAGCAGAGTTTATTTTGCACTGGGCCTCCTATTGCCTCAACAGCATGGTTACTATTGGAATGGCCTGCCATTGCCTCAGAAGCATAGTTACTATTGGAATTGCCTTAACAGAAAGATAATTGTGCATTGGGCCTTCTGTTGTCTGTAGTGTGATTTTTGCTTGTTGGGCCTACTAATGCCTCAGTAGTTTGAGTATTGTTCCTTAAGCCTCCTGTTGCCTCAACAATATGATTATTGTTAATTGGAACTCATATGGTCCCAACAGAAACAAATTGTTGGTTCATTCTGCCTCAAATTGCCTTAACAGCATATTCATTTGGGCCTCTTGTTGCATTATAAGCATGATTTTTGTTTCTTGGGCATTCAATTGCATTAACAGCATGACTATTTTTCATTGATGCCCCTGTTTTCTTTACAGAATGATTATTTCTCACTGGACCTCTTATTGCCTTGACAGTTGTTATGTATATTTAATTTGTATGTATGCTTGACCTTTGTCCATAATTGAGGGTAGAAGTTTGGCCTGTCTGCCTATTCTCATGTTTTTGTCATGTTTATAAGTTATAAATAAGTTGTTTTTATCTAAGTCTAACATCTAGCCTTAATTATAACTTAGAATTTCTGGAAGCTAATTTGTGACCCACATCCAGATCATGTTCTTGTTTAGTTTATGTAATGTTGAGGTAAAGAAATGTATTCAGTGAAATTGCTGTTAGTTGTGTTTAGATGTAATTTGAGAGGAATCATTTATTTAAATTACTCATTGGAATTACAAAGTTTTCATTGACTATTTGGACTAAATGCTATTTTGGGATTATTGTGAATTCATTCAAAATCATTTTGGATTATGTCGCTGTGATACATGTAATTCATTCTGAATATTCTATACTTTTGAACGTGTGATAGAACATTTATGATTACAGGAGATTTAATTTCAAATTCCTTTTAAATTTGCACTTTATATTCTGTGGAAATAAAATGCCTATTGAATTTTGTTTGTTGAATTTCACCAGACTTTTTGCTTTTTTCTGTTCGATAGTTTAAGACCATAGAGTCATAACAGTTATTCACTGGGCCTCCAATTGCCTCACAGGCATGATTATTTTCATTGACCTCGACAACATGATAACTGTTATGTGTTTTCAGTGACCATGAAGCCCTTGACAAAAAACTATTTGAATCAGTCATTAAATTGAGGTGGGTGAAAAATCCCAGGAATTTCTTTTAAATTCTTACTCACAAATACTACTCCTAATGTGATTTTAAAGAAAACCAACAACAAACTGTGATATCCATTATATTCATAAATTATCCTGAGGTCAAACAAAAGCAAAATGCTAACTTGAAAGAAAATCACACATCCCCCCCGATTGAAATGGTGGGTCACTAATGAGTTACTATTGGAACATGAAAAATCAAATGACACTTTCATAAAACCAACAAGTAATCAAGGACAGAGGGATGGAAATCAGAATGGTGGGAAACATTGCTTGCATATACATAGTAATTTTTTTTTACACATTCCAGGAAGAAAACTCAGCCCCATCCTGATGTGCACAACATTCATCATGAAATTCATGAACATTCCTTATCTGGAATCAGACTTCCACGGGACATTTCCACTGAAATTTCTTCTCAGTCAACTTCACGGAATCCCTCGCCTGTGCCAGATAGGAAGATGTCCCCAGTACCAGTGAGACGAGAGACTAGTCAAGTAACAAAAACTCTGTTTCTTCCAAAGTCAGATATGGAGGGCAAAGAAAGTATCTCAGAAAAACCAAATTCTTTGTCATCTAAATCTAGTACATCTGATGGATACGGAAAGAAGATAATGGCCAGCATTCAAGCTCCAATGAATATGCTGAACAAAAATATAAGTGTGCCAAAATTTAATGTCAAACCTATCATGAAGAAACTTTCTCAAGGAAGCACCAGTAAACTTCTGTCGGTTGGACGGAGTGTCTTCCTGTCTTCGGCAGGGAAAACAGGAAAAGATATGGGTCAGGTAATTAAAGTTAGGACAACAAGGCAACCACAATTAGAACAAGAAAGACCACTGAGTGACACTAACTATTTAGTTGAAGAGGTTCCAAGTATAGAAGATCAGGATGACAAGAAAGAAGTATTGCTTGACAGTTGTGGTATCTTGGCAACTAGTTCCAAACAAATTTTGAACTCTCCACAAATTTCAATAGAAAAAATTGACAATTATGAATCAGGGGCAATAACTCCTGGAGAACTGACAGATGAAGTGAGCAATGAAACTCCATGTAAAGATTCTAATTCAAGTCCAGTCTCAGGCAAACAGTCTGGAAATGTATCAGATCTACAAGAGAGAAGCCAGACTGTAAAAAGTATTACTGAACCCATTGACACTGATAGCAATTCAAATGCGGTAACTTACACTTTGTCTGATACTAATCTGTCCCAATCACCTACAGCTGGCAAGGAATTTGATGTTGCCATAAAAGCAAGTGGCAAGGTCATAGAGATCTCAGAGGCAGATAAAATTCTAGCAAAATATGCAAATAGCAGAAGATCGCTAAGCAATCCTGTAATGAAAACCAGCCTGAGTGACGGTGCATTGGTTTGTCATGCAGAAAATGAATCGACAATTAAAATGGCTCTCAACTCTGATTTTCTGATAAACAGTGAACTCCATGCTCAGGGATCAATACAGAATCTTCTGGAAAGGGTTTTGATGCCACGCAAAATCCAGAGAGTTTACGACTCTCTGAAGCAACAGGTTCGCGACAAGTTAGGAGAGAAGGAGTGTTTGACAACTATAATTTTTATTTAAATTAGTAGCACCTGCCTTAATGTTGTTAAATTTTGGTCTTTCAAGTGAAATTTAAAAGTATATTGATTCTGTCCTTTCTTTTACATTAAAAACTTATTTCTAGTAAAATTTGATTGGTCAAAATTCTACATTTAATTCAGTCAGATTGCAGGTTGCAACTCAAAGACTGTGAAGGTATACTTTTGCATTAGGAACACCTCACAGGTTTTCTGCACAGATTCCATCTTTGATTTGCCTAGATGGTGAGACACATTAAAGTAGTTAAAGAATGCTAGGAAGAATTTAATCACCTCAAAAACATTATAACACTTGTACACAACTATTTGCACACTTTTAGTAAGAGATGCTCTCTTGAATATTCCTGCTTGCAAAAATAATATTTGGAAATTTGTCAGCCAGTGAATGTAGTGTCTAATGTCTACACAATGTTCCTTTGGTAAACATGAATGCACTGGCTTCCACTGTAGTATTTCTAAGGTGTTTTTCTAGTTATGGGCAGAAGGGTTTATGTCTAGTGATAGACTTTTGTTGATGAATTTTAGAAAATGGGGTGTGTGTATCAGTCTAAAATAAGAATCAGCTCATTCAAACATAATACAGCATCCTGGTAGTAAAAAAAAAATCATTTAAAAAAACATCCAAATAAAATCATTTGTTTAATCAAACATTTGTGTGGTATACTTTGCACTCTTAACATAATCAGTGAAAGGAACCATCCACCATTTACGAAATCTCACAGTAAAATTAGATGTATATAAAGGATTGTCAGTGAAAAATACTTGGATCTTATGTAGAGAAGACAAAGAGCATCCCTGTTTTCTACAAAATTAAATTTAAGTGGTGTTAACCAGTATGCTGTGGTCATGACATACTGCTGTACTCTTTTACTTATGCAAAGGGTAAATTTGATAGCAAGATGTCTGATGATACCGAAATGAAAATGATTTCTTTAATATACATCTCATCTGGTGTGATCATTTTAATTATCACTACTTATTTATCTACAGAGAATCAGGAGAGAAAGATTTTGATTTGACAACATTTTTACCATGGTCACATGGGTCCTTGAGTGTCCGAGTGGTCTATAGCGCTTGCCATTATGAATCACTGCCATCTCACCTCTGTCTGAGTGGGTTCAAGTCTCGGGCTTGCTAATCTGGGTATATGAGAAAGTTTGCCAGTAGATTCTCATGGATCAGTGGTTCTTCCTGGTGTTTTCCCAGTTTTTTCCTCCAACATTGTTACCGGCTGGCATGCATAACCCAACTTGTGTTGAAAAATGGCATTAAACCCTACAACAGCACCAACAACAACAACCATGGTCAAAGCAGGTTATGATACTTAAATGCCTATTTGTTACACTGTCATAGCAAGCTATGATGCCTATAGGGCCAATTTGTTTCACTGTCATAGCAAGCCATGATTCCTATGGGGCCAATTTATTTCACTGTCATAGCAAGCTATGATGCTTATAGGGCCAATTTATTTAACTGTTATGACAAGCTATGATGCCTATAATAGGGTTGACATTATCCATGATGCCTATAGGATCAACATTAATACCATGGTCATGGCATTTCATGATACCTATAGGGCTAACATTATTACCATGGTCCTGGCATTCCATGATACCTATAGGGCCAACATTATTACCATGGTCATGGTGTTCCATGATAACTACAGGGCCAGCATTATTACCATGGTCCTGGCATGCCATGATGCCTATAGGGCCAACATTATTACCATGGCCCTGGCATGCCATGATGCCTATAGGGCTAACATTAATACCATGGTCATGGCGTTCCATGATACCTATAGGGCCAACATTATTACCATGGTCCTGGCATGCCATGATACCTATAGGGCCAACATTATTACCATGGTCATGGCATTCCATGATACCTATAGGGCCAACATTATTACCATGGTCCTGGCATGCCATGATACCTATAGGGCCAACATTATTACCATGGTCCTGGCATGCCATGATGCCTATAGGGCTAACATTAATACCATGGTCATGGCGTTCCGTGATACCTATAGGGCCAACATTATTACCATGGTCCTATCAAAAATAGAACCATTTAGTACCAACTAGATCATGGAATGAATGTGTGTGTTAAGTTTCCTGACAATCCTGCAATTACTTTAGGAACAGCAGAAATAACGCACTCATGTTAACTGATGGACAACAGGTCATATTCATTCAACTCTTCTTTTCTTGGTCCAGAAGAGAAATTCAACATCTTAAAAATCAATTTACAAAATTTCATCAAATTTGATTGAAATCATCCTCCCATAAATGCCTTTACCATTTGAACAATTGAGACTAATTGACTCTCAGATATGGTAAACAATACGTAAACTAAATACAAATTAAAATAATTTGTTCTTCAAAATCAAGTCATAAAATTTCAACACATTTGATAGAAAGCATCCTGGAATAAAGACCTTTTAAATTAATATAAATTATGCTGATCGGTCATCTACTAAAAACAGAATTTTTGTATTATTAAAAATTCTTCTCACAAACTGCACACATGAAATTTAGCAAGCTTGAAATGATTTTCTTGTAATAAGGCCATTCAGCCATCAATAGGAACTCTGCTACTAAAGATGGATATTCCTTTCAACAACTTCTCCAAAATTACTTAATAGAAATTAACAAAAATTTACTAGAAGCATTCTTCCATGAAGGGCTTTTAAGTTTATGCAAATAATGCCATATCAAGTATGGCTGACATTACTAAATATAGTAAAATTAATAATAATGTCTTGAAAACAAAATGTTGATTATCAAATAATGCCGACATTATTTTAAATAGACAAATCTATCAATGTCTTCAAAAGAAAATGCCGATCACTTTGTGTCCTTGAATGCCTTTCATATTCATGCTTATAATACTGTTCCACCATCAAGATACTAACATTTCTATTGGCAGCAAAATAATTTGCATAACTCTATCTCATCAAACTGAATTTAACCAACTTTGACACAGTGCATCAAAGTACAGTAGAACCTGTCTTGGAAGACCACCCTTTCTGCCATAAAATGATGATCTCTCAAGACAGGTGGTCTCTCATAATAGATCATAATGCTATATAATCATTAAACTTGTGCATTGAGAACATGGTCTCTCAAGACAGGTGGTCTCATATAGCAGTGATCTTTCAAGACATATTTTACTGTAATACTGATTCTGATGTACCATTAGATATGGATGATGATACATATATACTTAAGAAATACACGTGTAAGTTTAATCTGCCACCTGACAATTGTATTTTTTTAAAAATGGGGGTGAGGGTAAATGTAAGTGAGGTTTGATGAAGAAGCAAAGGCAGGGCTTGCAAATACTTTTCTGCAATTTTCAGACATTAAATTTAGTTTTCAACACAATTTTTTTATATAATTTAAAGTCATTCTTAAAATTGCACATCCTAAAAGTTCTTCCACTTTGTGGACATAAACCACACCCAGTGAAACAAAAAGTAGACAAAGCCAGATCACAAGCCATAGGTACTCAAGTCTGGTATATGCAAACAAGCCATAGGTACTCAAGTCTGGTATATGCAAACAAGCCATAGGTACTCAAGTCTGGTATATGCAAACAAGCCATAGGTACTCAAGTCTGGTATATGCAAACAAGGCACTATGACTATGTGGAAACTCAAACTGGCAGTGACTACACAGTACTATGTAACCATCATAATTATGGAAGCCAAAGTGAAGAAGTGATCAAAAGACAAGGGAGAGAATATAATATAATGTTTGGGTCAGACATAGGATTTTTGTGTATCCTATGTATTCGCTATTGTGAATAAGTGTGATAACCTGCCTTAACTTGATCTTTGGGTTCAGATCAGAAATCAAACGGATTTTATTTTTTATTAATTAATTGTATATTTAGTTACATTTGAATCTACAAGATGATAGTCAGAGATCTGATATCAATTTTAAGTCAAAAGTCATGATTCAGGATATTTTGTAATGGACTGTTGATATGAAAACAAAAGTAGGACTGGATTTTTATCAGACATGTTTGGTAGATTTGTCTGAAGATTGCCTAGAATGATTGACACTTCAGTGGCCATAACCTTGGCTTTTAAACTACACTGGCTTTTGAACTACACTGGCATGTGAACTACACTGACTTTTGAACTACACTGGCATGTGAACTACACTGGCTTTTGAACTACACTGGCATGTGAACTACACTGGCTTTTGAACTACACTGGCATGTGAACAACACTGGCTTTTGAACTACACTGGCATGTGAACTACACTGGCTTTTGAACTACACTGGCATGTGAAATACACTGGCTTTTGAACTACACTGGCTTTTGAACTACACTGGCATGTGAACTACACTGGCATGTGAGCTACACTGGCTTGTGAATAAAACAATTGTATAAGTAATTGTGTATTTTAACCAAACTATGCAAAGGAAAATATTTTTTGACAGTAAAATTTAGTTACTACAGTAGAAACATTGTGAAACACCTGGTAAATATTTCTATATCACTTTTTCTACCACATGCTTCCATCTATATAATGGCTGCTCTGGAAATGGGATAGGGATGTCACTTCTTAAAAGACCCCACTACCTGCCTAATTTTGACTGGATCAGTCATCATAAAGTCTGGATTACCTAACTACCCATGTTTTGTATCATCTAACTGCTATCGTTAAATCCAAAACAACTACATTAAGATGATTATTCTCATGGAAAGTTAAGTAAATGTTCCATTGAATAATACTATCTTACAGATGTAAAACAAAATGTTCATTAACTGTAAACACCTATAACACCAACACAAAAGGAAACATATAACAATCACCTACTTTAGAATCTCATTCTTGGTTCATATCTCTTATCGGTATACAGGAAATGTTTGGGGTCATTAATTAAGGCCCTTGTTCTACCACCTAGATTTTCATTATGATACTGTACATCTAAGAATGTATCAATATCTCTGATCAAACCATGTATGTTTATTACTTGTATTATAATTTATTACACAGTTGTTTCACTTAAGATATTTTTATACCATATTGGTTGGGTGATAATGATATCAGTGTCATCAGCAACACCTTAGTATTTAAGTCTGCCCTTTGACTTTTTACAAGTAAAATGTCAGTAAAGTAGCAATTAGAAGGTTGTGCCTTATATTATGTAACATTAGCACATAACTGTAAATGTCAGTCATGCATTAATTTAGTTTTTGCCCCACAATTATCAACAATGTATTAAGTGCTGTAATGCAACATAATATGTTATTACATGCCATAATGCAATACACAAGGTGTTATTACATGCTGTTAACATTTTATACTACATGATCTGATGGAATACATAAGGTTATTACACACCATAAGACAATACATAAGGTGTTAAGACATAATGCAATATGTAAGGTGTTATTACACACTGTAATGAAATACATCAAATGTCAGTGCATAACATGAAATAATACATAAGGTGTTCTAACTTTCTGTAATGCAATACATGTAGTATTACATGCTGCAACACTATATTGGTGTTATTACATGACTTAAGATGATACATAATGTGTTATAACAAGCAATGCAATACAAGAGGTGTTATTATATGCCATAATGCAATACATAATGTGTCACTTTATGCCATAATGTAATTTTATAACATGCTGTAATGAAATAGTGTTATTACATGCTGTAATGCAATAATGTTTTTTCATGCCCTAATGCAATCCATAGTCTTATTACATGACATAATAGATCAATGTGTTATAACATGCTGTAATGCAATAGTGTTATTACATGCTGTAATGCAATAGTGTTATAACATGCTGTAATGCAATACTGTTTTTTCATGCCTTAATGCAATCGATCATGTGTTATTACATGACATAATCGAACAATTCTTTTCAAGTATATAAGTAGCTTTTATTTTTAACATTAAGTGTTGAGGTAAATTTCTCACTCGGTTAACTTCTCGAGCTCTGAGGCACCAACTAGTTGTTTATTTAGCTATGGTTCCAGGGGGTGAAACTAGAATTTCCATTCAAGCCAGAATGGGATTTTTTGCATCCTTATCAAGGATATACATTATTCCACACAACGATACAAGAAAACAAGCAACAAGTTAAGTACCTTTTTATTAATAGTGGAGGGGCCATTTGAGTCTCAATAGGGATATCCATAAACTAATGAAAGATAAAAAAAAGCAATACCAGATATGAGTCTGCTTTTGCTCTGATATGGTTACGGGATTATTAATATATTATGCAAGTCGTGATGTTTTCCAATTCATAGTTACGTTAGAATGTCCCATTAATATTGAAATAATATAAAAGTTCAGTCATTATCAAATAGACATTTTTTGAAATTACCTATCATAGTATCTGACGTCAGCATTGACTTTGTCTTTAAGAATATGTTATGTGTTTTTCTTGTCCTGAGCAAACAGAACCATAAAGAACCATGGAATGACCTTTCAACTGAACCATTTTAATGTCAATAGTATAATGGTTATTGACTAGAATTGGAGTACAGGAGTGCACCTTTCAAATGGAATTTATAAAATAAGTGTGCATGCAGGATAGTTCCTTGAATACGTTCGACAGACATTTGTCTATATGGAATATTGGGCTCGTTTTATTACTTTTGCATATGTTATAGTCATTTCAGACAATATGTATTACAATATAATCACTGTGATCATTTTGGTTTGGTCCTGTCCATCCATGCCTGCATCTGTCTTTACAGAGAAATATTAAAAAGGATTGTGCAGAAACAACCAAGTTTCAACTTATGCGTAATTCTTAACTTTATGATCAAATCTTTTTTTTATATACCAAAAACCATGTTAGTGTAGTTATGAATAAAATGTATTAAAAATTTAGAAGATGTATTTAAATGGCAATTATTTCAATCCCTTGCATATATGTAATCTTTTGGGACTTTTTGGGTAAAAATTAATTAATTAATTAACTAATTAATTAATTCATTAATTAATGTTAGCACAATTAAGGAAAAACTCACCGTGCACAAATTTAGTGGGCATTTTTTTTATGTCATATGATTTTTGTCATTTTAACACCTTTCAAAACATGAATATTTGACAAAAACATTATTAGCACAAATTGGTAAACAAACAAAAAAAGCACTTAAGGTAGATGAATCAGATTGGGTATGCAGGTTTGTAGGCATATGGCCTGATTAGATTTTCTTACCATTAGAAATTTTTCAATTTATTTTAAAACTTAACATTTTTTTATTTTATTTTTTCTGTGCAGGCATGTTTTACATACACGCTTTTTTATATAACTATTGTGGTCATAAACCAGAAGAGATTTTGAAATGGTTTGTTGCCTGTTCTGTCCATCTATTAGCACAAGTTTCTAATCTTCTAAACTACTTGGAAGACTGTCATAAATTCTACACATATATTCATTGCTATTCAGACCTAAATTATGGTCACCACAGTGGTCAGCTTTGAAATCTTGTTATTACTAACAGAAGGTCATATCAACATGGTGCCTTTACAGAAAGAATGTCTATGATGTCTAGTTTGTCCTAAATAAAAACGGAACTGCTCAGATCTCTAGTATGGCTGCCACAGTGGCCATCTTGCAACTCTTGTTATCACCATTCCTCCTGAACATAAAGTCATATTGACATTGGATTTTCGTTAGGAGACATGTGATGATGTCCTAAACGAAAATGGTGCCAAACTGATGTAAATATGACAACCATGGTATCCATCTTGAAAATCTTGTTATTGCACATCCTGTTGATAGAAAATTAATTATGTCATAGGATTTTTCAAAATAAAATAAAAATGGCATCATCTGATGTCTAATATGACCATGGCTAGTTCTATCAAGTTTTCACTGATGGACTTCTTATGATGTCTAGTTTGCCGGTCTGACTTATAATATTACTGCCACAGTAGCCATCTTGGAAACCTTGGTATCACTACTTCTCCTAGATGGCTGCTTGTGTTGACATGGTGCTTTTGCCAAGAGTTATTGTGATGCCTAACTGATACTAAAAAAGAAACATGACGCCAAGCTGACATCGGATATGTCCACCATACCATCCACCTTGAAGTTATTATTATCGTTGTTCTTCTAAAAGGGAGAGTCATATCAACTTCGGGTTTCCACTATAAGACTTCTCAAGATGCCTTTTTTTGACTTCAATGAACATGGTCCGAGTTGATATTCAGCATGTACATCACAGCACTTACTTTGAAAACATGTTTGTTGCTGAGGAATATCAAAAGGAAGAACTGGTCATACCTTGAATTCCTGGAAATTCTTTTCAGACAGTAGAACATCAGTCCATTAAATCTATTTCTCATCAAAATAAGTCATTGCAATATTTTATGAACATGTCACTCTGTACGGCTGTTTATTCTATTCATGCAGTGACATGTTGTCAGAATTGAATGTTGAACAAAACAAATAGTGCTTTCCTTTATTCAATACAACAATGTAACATTTCTCCGGAGGAAATCTGATCTGGTATAATTTACAAGTCTACAATATACTCTTTTTGAATTTCATGTACCAGTGTAGTATGTATTTACTTGAGTCAGAAATAATATTCCAATGTTCCAGCTTTTCGTTTTTATGTATTTGTTCATAATAAAGTATAGCGTTCTTAACTATTGTCTTCTATGCATACACTTAGAGACTTTTAAAGTTATGATGTTAACTTTGTCAGCAATGGTTTTCTTTGAATAAAAAGTCCTTCGCCTCATATTCTTGTTTTTTCATTACATCGGACAGGTACTTGTATATCGGACGAGCACATGTACATCGGACAAGTATATGTACGTTTGACCAGTAGTATATTTACCAATCAGAGACCAAGTATGTTCACACATCGCAAACCTTTGCAGGTATGAAAAAAGATTAATATGTGGGTGGGTTTATCATGTACTCTACAATAATTATGGTGTATGAACGGGCATATGAAGAAACTTACGGGGGGGGGGGGTAAGCTGTTTGTCCTGGAATGCATCCTGTGATGAAAGTTCCATATGAAGATGGTGTACTAGACTTTTTTAATGATTGTAGTTTATATAATGATATTTGACTTTGTATTTTAAAGATTTTTTATCTTTGTTTTGCTTTGTTTTGTTTTTAGTTCATGCGACATTTTTCTAAATACCAAAACATTCCCAGGAACTTAATGCCATGAACTTCCTGATGTGCCAATATAATCTTTAAATGTAAAACCTGATAATCCTGACATTAATTTCTCCTTCAGATACTTTACCCAATTGTAATAGAACTACAACTACATCCAAACCAACCATCTGTATAAAACATTTTAGCTAAAAAGCTAACAGTTATCAGCACAGCCATGTGTCAATTCGATAGTGATCTCCCTTTCATACTATTTGCACCAAATCTCGTGAATTCTTCTGCCGCTCGTGCCGAGAAGCACGCTCACTACTGAGAGGGAGGCCTGCAAAAGCTATTGAAGTATTTTTTTTTTAATTTTCTACCTCTAAACAAGCTGGAGGAGATTCATCTTCGAAGGGAAGTGTACTTCAGCTTTAAAAGGGTAAGTACTATAAGAGTCGTTTTCGGACTATAAACAGATCCAGATGAAATATTTGAAAGGCAAAACACGCCCCTCTCTCTTCCCATACTATGTATATGATTTTTATCCAGGACTGCTTTTAAAAATGTAAATTAAGAATTAAATTGCCCATAATTTACTACTCCGCTATTGTACCTATGATCGTGGATGATAGACGTGTAAGCTGAACAGTCATATCATTCATATTGCGAATATATATATATATATATATATATATATATATATATATATATATATATATATATATATATCCGTAAATTTTATATATATATATGTGTATATATATATATATATATATATATATATATATATATATATATATATACAAAGTTAACATATTTGGCCTAGATATCCGTAAATGTGATAGGCTTCTCTCGTACAGTTGTAACGACCCGTATATATATATATATATATATATATATATATATATATATATATATATATTTCATTCTAAGGAAACCAGGCTTGCCGAGACTTTTTTTTTACCAGTGCGATCGGGGTGGGTGGGGAGGGGCATTTTATATATAAAACATGTTTTGGCCTAGATATCCGTAAATTTAAAAGCTGATCATTTTACATGTTTGCTCCCACAACAACAATAAATATTCTGCGAGCGCCTCTAGCTCTGATAGACTTCTCTCGTACAGTTGTAACTACCCACAAGCATATATTCAACACGCAGATACTGTTAAGCTGCAAGATAAAAGAAGACAAACAGCAACTGTCACGATGCAGCGGTATCAAATAATATACAATTAAAATATACAAATAATATACAATATACAAAGAAGCATATACTACTAGATTAGCTCGAGAACGCCAGGAAGCAATGAAAAAATATATTCCTTTGAGAGATTCGCTTCGAAGAAAACTTCAAGAACGCCAGGGGTCACAAGTTGATTACGTAGAAGGTACAGAAAGATTATTTAAACCTATTACTGCAACAACTGAGAAAGTTGTTTGGGGAGATATCACTGATACAGAAAAAAGAAACCTCTTCTTAGGACAATAAAAGAAACCGCTAGGTCAACACGAGAGATTTTACAAGATCTTCCAGCTAAAATAGCTGCCGCACAACCTCCTCAAGATATTGATAAAATTTACACTGAAATAGCTGATGTGAAAGAAAAACTTGCATCTAAACCTAAAACAAAAAAAAAGAAAATGTTGAATTGATTAGTAAATTTAAGGAAGGTGTTATTGAATATCTTAAAGAAAAAGTTAAAAAGAAGGATTTTTCTCGTTTTGCATATGAGTCTTTCTCGAACGTCTGATATTTTAATACCTAAGTATGTTAACACAAATGATGATGACTATTTTAAATGGCTATATCGTGTGCACTACAATAAAATTCAGGCTAGAAATGATGACTCAGTATATAATGAATATATTAACGATATAAATAGATTTTATTTAGAAGAAAACTCAACAGCAAAAACAACAACCTCCCCAGTATCAACTACCTCCACTTTTGCAGCAACAAATGCAACTACCTCCCCAGTATCAACTTCCTTCATCTCCGCAACAAATAGAACAACAAGATATTTTACAGCAAATGATGATGTTGGAAGCTAAAAAAAATTTAGAAATGATCAAATAAAAGAAAAGGTGACACAAAAACAAGGAAGAGGTGGAACAAAAAAAGAAAGAACTGAAACAAAAAAAAACCAAACGGCGGGAGAAATTACACTCATCACTAGGTACGGAAAAATATCCTGGTGATGAGTCTTTTGGCGCTACTACAGGAATTGGGTTTAATACTTAAGAAGGTAATCTTATCACCTGCCCTGACAACGTCATCGCCGACGTGGATAGACTAAAAATTCTCATAGGAGGAAAACGCGCTGGAAATACTTCTCATGAAATTATCAACGAAATCTCTGATATCTGTCGACGATTATTTACCGGCGGTATCATGGACATCGATACCTACCGGGAATTTATCGATGAAATTACAGATGACTAAGTCCCTTGACCTATAATTTAGATCATGGTGAATGATCTAAATAAAATGATCCTACACAATACTTGACGTAGACCAAGAATGGTCTGAGTAGTAAATTCACAATTACCAGTTTATGAAATGACCTACAGAGATGGACTTTGTGATGTTGTTTGGGGTTTATTTACCAGGATAGCCCCAAAAGCAATATTTATGAAAGCTATCGATGTTTTTCGCGACAAAGCTCCCGCCGTGGTTGGTGATCTTGCCCTTAAAGCTTTTTCGGTGGTCAATGACAGAATTTTACGGTTATTACGACGAAAAAAAAAAACTGAAATTACCATCTACTGAAGTTATGCCTGCAAATGAAAGTAAAATAATGAATCATGCCGCATCCCAAAGATTAATGGATCTGGCTGTTGCATCGTTAAAAGTAAAAGAAGATAACATAACCGCTAGTCTGATAACAGAAAGTGGTCTTCGTAAATAATTATAATTTAGATCATAGTAATTACAATAAAATGTTTAAACGTGCAATTGATACAGCGTTAGACATGGGTGAACCAGTACATACAAATGATTCCATGCGTGATTATCAGTATTATTCTTACGATGTAGTACAACAAAATCAACTTGGAAGAATAGAATTTGCAAAGGATATAACCGATCATGCAGATCACACAGATTTAACTGTTGGTAATGTAAGAGCCGCAGGTGGAGCCGCAGACGCAAATGCAATATTATCAAGAAAAAACAATTTCAACCTTCGATTTTCAGCACGTAAGTCAATGCTGAACGCTAATGGAGAATTTGATTCCATTATCTCATATTTTTGGATTTTGCAAAGATGTTAGAAAGGTTATATTTGGTGCTGAACATACTATAGTACTTGTCAGAAAAGACTCGGACAATGATGCAATCTTGCGAGCCGATGGTGTTATTGATGAAGCTAAAATAACGATAACAGGATTATCATTGTGGATGCCGGTAATGGTTCCATCTATCACAGAAGAAGTGGTGTATTCAAGGTAATGGTGCTGGTCAATTTACATAATATATCAGCATAACAGGGGGTTTCAGCACCACGAGATATTTTTATCGCACTTCAGGCAAATGCACGAATAAATAATCAGAAAACAAGTACGATGATATTTGACACACTTGATGTTACCGAGGTTAGTTTAAGAATAAATGGACATCAAGAACCTGCCGAAGATATAAAATTAAATTTTGAAGATAATAAAGTTGCACGTGGATATCATCGTTTGATGTCATGTATGGGACATGATCTAAATGTAGATACCGGTTTGCAAATATCACAAAAAGATTTCACAACTTTATATCCGATCTATTACTTTTCACTGGAACATTTAGATTTATACAGACAATGTGTTGTTGACATATTTTCGAGCTAATGTAGGTATTTTTCCTGCTGGTGCTGTAGGTCCATATGTTGTTCCTGCTGGTTTCAGAGCGATCGCTGTTATACTTAGCGACAGAGCAGTATTACTCGAAGGTGTTGGTAGACGAATGCGAGTTGTTGATGCACCCATAGAGAACATGTAATTAAATCAACCAAGTAAATATAAAAATGTCGTATAGTCATGTTAACGCAACTCTGACTCAAGGTCAGATAAAAAAATTACAATCAAAAAACGCAAATCAATGTGGGCCAAACTTTAAAGAAAAAACAAATGAGTGGTAGTCCAAACAAATTATCGTTAACTAACAATCAGCTTAAACGTTTCAATAAAGCTCTGGCATCAAAAAACTCGAGTTCAACTTTAATTTTCTCCAAGTGCCATCAAATATATGATTAAATCGGGAGGTATATTTCCACTTCTCGCAGCAATATCAGCATTAATTGCTGCGGCCGCACCTGCGGTTGCAAAAGGAGCTGCGTTAGGTACGATTGGATCTGCCGCTGAATTTGCATTAAAAAAAGCAGTAGGAAAAGGGTATAAAAAAGGGGCGCGGTCTCAGACTTCTGGGAACTTAACTAGGAAAAGGACTGAGACTTCCAGGAACATAATACCGATGTCGAATTTTGATCTGATAAATACCGCAAAAAATTAAAAATAATTTTTTTTAGAGGAGTGTTTATGCGCGATTAATTACCAAAGCAACCACATCATGTTGAAACCGGTATCATCAATCTCGATTCGAATTCCGTTCCAGGAATCCACTGGGTTGCATATGCGATTGATCGACGTGGAATTGTTTATTTTGATTCGTACGGATTATCATCACCAGTAGAGATTTTAAATTACATTAATCAATTACCTGCCATAATTTGATATTCAACGTTACCGACACAGACAATAACAGATCCACTGATATGTGGTCGTAATCCATCGCTGTACTTGATGCCTCATAAAGTTGTACACGAATACACAAATAATCGTTGTACAGGTATTTAAAATTGTACATATATATAATATTTGATATTTACGGAAGATCCTTGAGTGACATTTAATAAACAAAAACCGATAAAGATTTCGACGGATCAAAATGTGCAGCTAAAGATGACCTTGCTGATATTATGAACCTAGCTGAGGTTGACCGAGATGAAGTTGTTTTTTTTTCAGGACAAACACGGTGTTTTGAAAACAAGTAATATTAAGTGGAATGATATAGTTCGTAGGGTTTTTGGCGCTGCTACGGATAATATTCCGGTATTTACCGACAGCGGAAAAATAAGAGATTCAGGTATATCGATAGAATATATCAGAAGTGAAATTATAAAAAATGTTCAAAAACGATTACCAACGTCAGGTGGTGTATGAACAGAAGAACTTTCCATGAACGGAAATAAAATAACCTAAGAGATTCAACATCAGATGAAGATGCGGCAACAAAAATATATGTTGACACTGTTGATGGTAAATTATCAACGTTAAAAACCGAACATGATGCCGTTAGTGGTAAACTATCCACGTTAAAAACCGAATACGAAACTCACATTAATGATCCCAATATCGTAGACGGAAAATTATCTACGTTAAGAGCCGAGTATGACGTTCACGTAGGTGCGTTTACAAGTCTACGAAGAAATTTCAGAAAGATCGATGAAATTGCAGATGAATTCTTCGGAAAACCATTAATTGTTGATACGAAACTTTCTGATATTAAGACAGCAATCGATACGATTAAGAAAACACAGGAAGATATTGTAGTGATATTCATGATATTATTAATAAAACTGATCTCCTTGAAAAATGTCAGGGTAAAATTCTCCACATGTGGATTAACAAAGTTTTATACCCAATATCATAGGATCAACAACATGGTCTCAACAAAACAATACTATCAAAACATACTGCGGAAGTTACTGGCGTGTACAGATTGTCTGTGTTTATTAGTGCAAAATTCGAGATATTTACACAGTATCCATAGCGTCACTCAACAATCTGATTAAAATCAGCTGTTACGTACTACGCTACTAATGGCGTAGTACGTAACAGCTGATTTTAATCAGATTGCGTCACTCAACAGACAAGTTTTCTGGAACCGTATCTGTTATATTAAACCGTGGAAACGAACAAACATTTATCCTGGTTGCATCCGACAAAAAATTAACTGCAGCAACGATCTGGTGGTGTCTGGAATTTTTCGCTGAAACACCTCAATTGATTACAGCGTAAATAAGATGGACTATAGATACAATCAAGCGCGTCAGTGGCAAGATAAACTAAAATCTATCGTTGATAATTACACGATAAAAGTAAACAAAAATATCACAGATGTGTAAATATCATTGATATAATTGTATACTCAGTCTCCGCAGTTGTTGATGGAGCCGGTCTTTTAATTTCCGCGGTAACAATAACGTCACATGCCGTCATAACGATCTGTGTTTCAGCGTGAACAGCGATCGCTGCAGTTTTTAATAGAATCGCAAACAAATATCGAAATGCACGAATGAAAACTTATCCGATTATGCGATTGCAATTAATCCAGTGACACTTTTCACTTCCGAAATTGACGTAACGGACAGATGATAGCATTCATTTGCTGAAGATATAAGACAAAAATACCATCTCTTATATATAAAAGAGGAGTGGGATAACACTATTTTGTGAAATAAATGTTTCGTAGATTACATCATTTGAAAGTTAGATCTGTAATTGACTCCTTGATCAAGTGTTCATCACCTCATATTATTAAAATTTATCAAGGAATCGATTGGAGAAGGAATCTCTGCGATGACCTGTGTAAAATGTGCAATATTATAAAAATACCGTTGTGTGTACCATTTTATTTCATCTTCGCCGACTAGCAAAAATATTTGTAAAACTTAGTATTCTATGACAAAAAAGTGGTGGTTAATCTTGTACATAATATAACTAACGTTATAGTTCATAGCAAAAGTGTTAGTAAAGTTAATATTGTGTCATTAAGAACAAGACTATTAAAGAAAGAAATGTGCCACGGTTAGATTAACTCAGTCTCTCCGTATAATTCCATTTTTTTTTTTGATCATGTGACAATATGGCATCGGCGTTCGCCTGACTTAGTATAGCAGAGTGCAACGAAGGTATCTTATTAAGCAGGGAACCAGACTCTCTCTCTCTCTCTCTCTCTCTCTCTCTCTCTCTCTCTCTCTCTCTCTCTCTCTCATGCACAAATAAAATTATTATGATCAATATTCAGTGGCAGGTCCATTGCTGGCCACAAGAATGTAAGAGTCCCCGAGATCATACCATTATTCGTAATGCTTTCACTAGAATAAAAAATAATGAATTTGCATGTATATACAATATTTACATTTTTGTTATAAAATACCCGACAATTTAATTGTTATTAGGCTAGTTGCGTCGGGAGCTTTTCTTTAAAACAAGTCGGGGTTCATTGATCACACACTTTACACCTATGGTTGTCGGGTCATGCTGTAATAATCAAGCACCAATCGTGCAATATAATGAAACCAACGCGTTCTTTTACAGAGCTCTATTTTGATTACTGTAATGGGTAGAATGGAAACAATTTTTAATTGGATCTTACGATTCTTAATCAGTTTAGATAATGATAGTAGAAGTGCACATGACACTTTTCTCTTCCAACCTACCAACCATAAACAAAAGGTTAACTATTAAATAGTAGCGTTTGGTCAGGTCGAATACTGTGTAAATGGCGGGGGAGGGGTGAATTTGTGGGGAAGAGAGTCATCCAACCATTCGTTTCCTTTCAAAATTATATCTTTATATTTATAAAGTACTCACGTTAATGCTGAATATGACTCCGGGAAATCGCTCATTACTTGAAAATCCAACATTTCATCAAATTTGAAAAGAATAGACTTGAAAAATCAGATATTTCTTTCTGTCAACGTGAATACGTCTAGCAAGCTTGATGCACAACGTAAGAATAAGAAACGTCACTTATGGAAACGCTGCGTCATAGATTACGTCACGAAGAGTGACGTGATCTTCGTCAGTCTCACTTGATTTCGATATTACACAAATGAGTAGCTTGAATGAAGAACAGAAAGTTAATTATACATTAAGAGTTCGTTTTTATTTCTCTTTTTGATTCCGAGGATGTCAATAGCTAAAATTATAATTTGCAACCTGAATTATTATTGTTATTGCAGTTTTGCATAAAGAATCCATAAACCTTTCCCACTCAGTTCCTGTAACTTCGTCTCACAGTAAACACATTTTTGAACTACGCATTGTTTTGCTTGAAGAGCCTCACAACAGCTCCAGCATACCTTCAAATATTAGCTTTGTACCATTTGTCTTTCCATTCTTAGGTGTGTGGATGGGTGGGAGATGAGAGGTAACTACCTTTCATCGTTTGTTTAAATTTATTTAATTTTTTTTTTTACATATATAAGCAGTACAAGTTGGGTTATTATCGTAGGTAAAATTCAGATCTGGATAAAATATTTGTACTTTATTTCTAGCCATATTTGCTCCTATTGCAATCACTATGTACATGTGTCATGTATTTTTAATTTGTAAATATAACCTTTAAAACAATGATTGTAAGTTTTCATTGTATTTTTACTTGACATTGTCCAAAATCAAGTTAATATTGTACCTTACCAATAACGTTTGTTTTGCAAACAAATAATACATGGATAAGCTGTTCTCTGTTATAGACGGTTAAATATTAAGGTAAGATTTATGGTTATTGGAAATCCCCATTACAAATACCTAGCCTCTATGACGTGTACCACATTCTATGTTATAAGTTTAGTAAAACAATATCCTAGAATGTAACTTTAAATTAAGTTTAACAAAGGTTTCTTTTAGATGATGCTTATTATGACATGTGTCAAGTAGTGGGCTTTATCATCCTGTGTATGCAGAAATTATTAATTCAGTTGGCGCCCTACAGCTTTGTATTTTGCATAGTGTTAGAATAGTAAGAAAAAATATATCCTTGGATATGCTGGATCTTGAAAAAGGACCTATTAAATCCTCATTTAGTATTCAAAGAACCTTTAATTTCCTTAATTTTTGGTGCATGATTGATGGGCGTAATATGGATCATAGAGTAAACAGCTTGGCCTTACTTACGATGTGCATCTCTCCAAAACCTGCTAGCTCCGCTTGGTCATTTTCACTTCCTGGACTTCAGAGGTAAATTTGAAAAAAGACCCGAGAACCTTTATTTTTACATTTGATGTATTTGGTAATTCATACATTGTCCCTGTTTTAATAACTCCTAAATATAGTGTACTTGTACTTTCGACTAATTCAGGCTGATATTTTAGCACAAGAGAGCAGTCATTTTAGTTAGCGGTGTGCTTAGATCATGTACAAATTCCACAAGTTGATACTAGATATACAAATCCTGAAATACCTACCGATTGTATTCGCTACAAAATGTACTTCTGTGCATTGTATGTCTAGTTGTTATATATTAATGTATACATGTATTAATAATGCCCGCTTTTTAAATGAATTTAATATGATGCACAATTTCATCGCAATGATTTTTTTCCGTTCCAAATTCACTCTCACATTTAAAGGACACAAAAAAGAAGCAAAAACACAAAAAATGAAGAAATCTGGAGTGAGAGAGAAAAAGTATTTGTGCTGGATAAAACGCTTGAAATATAACTTACACCAACTAACCTCCAACAATGTAGCTCGTTGTAACGAAATGTGCGCACTTTCCATGGAATTTATTTACAGTCTTTATGTAATAAATGATACAAAGTTGCAAACACTGTAGCCATTGAGCGGTACATCTCTCGGTTGCGTGTAACACATACTTTGATCAATATAATAGTGTGTTTTTGTTTTGTTTAATAAACTTAGTATAATGTTCTGAAAATCGATAATTATTTATTCAATATGAAAATGTCCATAGCACACCCAACAATTCTCCCCCCCCCCACTCTCTCTCTCTCTCTCTCTCTCTCTCTCTCTCTCTCTCTCTCTCTCATCACCGCAGCAAGAAACGATCGAAATCAATGAAAAGCAAGCCGCGTTTCCATTAAATGAAATATTTATAGATCTCGTGTAAGATCACTGATACACCATGCATATATATTGCATAGTTTTGTGTGTGCGTTTGTGTGTGAGCGCCGGTTCATACATTGAAATACTTGGAAAGCTCATAGCATTGCAGAATATCATCTTGTTGAATATGTATTCTTTATCCTTCAAATTCTTTCGCACCGTCGTATTCGATGATCTTCAGGTAACACAAACCAATCCGGTGGCCTAGTGGTTAGAGCGTCCGCCGAAGATATGGGAGGTTGTGGCTTCGATCCCCGGCCGAGTCATACTAAAGACTTACAAAATGGTTCTAACAGCTGCCTCGTTTGACGCTCAGCATTAAGAGGTTAGTGTAAGGACTAGTAGGCCTTGCGTCAGGATACAGCGACTTAATGGGAGATCGTGCTACATGTCTGTTTCATGATGCCCTAGTGTTATACATCACTTTTAACTGCCTCACTGCAGACATCGTAGCGATATGACTGAATCTTTTCTAAAGCTAAGTTAAGAATCCTTATCAAAGAAACAAACAAAATCAGGTAATACATTACGCACTCTCTTTTAAGGGGAAGGTGGTGTGTGTCGGTGTCTGTCTGTGGGTGGTGAACCCATGAGGCTAACATTATGATTAAATAATAACACAAACAATATGTAAGGCAATTTTGTTTATTCGCTGAATCACGATAATTCACACCCGTAAAACATAATAAACTTATTGAGACATTATTACTCTCTCTCTCTCTCTCTCTCTCTCTCTCTCTCTCTCTCTCTCTCTCTCTCTCTCTCTCTCTCTCTCTCTCTCTTAGAACGGTTCCCGGTTTATCATGCTCTCTGCGTTGCACTCTGCTATATAAGTCAGGCGAACGCCGACGCCATATTGTCACCTGATCGAAACAAATGGTCTCATACGGAGAGATCTAGTATATCTAACATCTGCACATTTATTCCTTTAATATCCACATTCTTAGTGACACAATGTGAACTCCACTAATACTTTTGATTTGAACTATAGCAGTCGTTATCTGGTGTTCAAGGTTAACCACCAGTTAGGTCATATAATAATTTTTACAAATTTTTTTACTACTAGGGAAGATGAAGGAAAAGCGTACGCACAACGATATATTGCACATTTTATACAGCGTCATCTAAAAAATAATTTTCCAATCGATTCCTTGATAATTTTTAAATCGAAATTGATATGAGATAATGTACGATAGCCAAAATATAGCCACAGATTAATACGAAAATATCACCCCTCTTTCAAGAGGGGGTGAGGGAAACAATTTTCTTGCAAATATTGCACACTTCATACTAAGTCAGCCAACATAGTCTGGTTGCGATAAATTACCTGATCAATTTTACATCGATAGTGATATCTCGCTTTACACGACACCTCAGACTTTACCAAGCATTAGGATTGAAATAGCAACCCTATTCGAGGGCGGAGCCCTGACTTGCCGAGTGGCCTAAAGCGCTCACCGCTACGGATCATTGCCATCTCACCTCTGTCTGCAGAGGTTCGAGTCTCAGATGCAGCTAATGTGGTTACGTGAGAAGGTTGCCAGTAGCTGCTCGTGGATCGGTGGTTCTTGCTGGCGTTTTCCGAGTTCTACCCTCCAATATTTATAGTGGCCGCCATGTATAACCCATCTTGTGCTGGAAAATGGCGTTAAACTCTATAACAATCACAATAATAATAACAACAACAACAACAACAAGATCAACCCTATCCAACGAGGGGATGAATGTAACGATATTTGATTTAATATTGTGCATTCATACTGCACCATGTAATGTCCAATATATATTCCATTTGCAATCAATTCCTTGATCCTTTATACATCAGAATTGATTGAAGGCGACACATGAAAAATTTTGTTTGCCAGATATTAAGACCAAATGCTATCTCTTTTATGAAGTTAGCGGAAAGCGGCGTGGAGTGGGTTTTCTGGGTACCCTATGTGTTGTATAGTTGAACCCTATTTCTAGAGGGGTGAATATGACGATATTTGGTTCAATATCGAACACTCCGACTGCATCATTTAACAAACATCGATTGCAATTAATCTCGTGATACTTTTCACTTCCGAAATTGACGTAACGGACAGACGATAGCATTCATTTGCTGAAGATATAAGACAAAAATACCATCTCTTATATATTAAAGAGGAGTGGGATAACACTATTTTGTGAAATAAATGTTTCGTAGATTACATCATTTGAAACTTAGATCTGTAATTGACTCCTTGATCAAGTGTTCATCACCTCATATTATTAAAATTTATCAAGGAATCGATTGGAGAAGGAATCTCTGCGATGACCTGTGTAAAATGTGCAATATTATAAAAATACCGTTGTGTGTACCCTTTTCTTTCATCTTCGCCGACTAGCAAAAATATTTGTAAAACTTAGTATTCTATGACAAATTAGTGGTTAATCTTGTACATAATATAACTACCGTTATAGTTCATAGTAAAAGTGTTAGTAAAGTTAATATTGTGTCATTAAGAACAAGACTATTAAAGAAATAAATGTGCCACGGTTAGATTAACTCAGTCTCTCCGTATAATGCCATTTTTTTTTGTTTTGATCATGTGACAATATGGCATCGGCGTTCGCCTGACTTATTATAGCAGAGTGCAACGAAGGTATCTTATTAAGCAGAAAACCAGACTCTCTCTCTCTCTCTCTCTCTCTCTCTCTCTCTCTCTCTCTCTCATGCACAAATAAAATTATTATGATCAATATTCAGTGGCAGGCCCATTGCTGGCATCAGGAATGTAAGAGTCCCCGAGATCATACCATTATTCGTAATGCTTTCACTAGAATAAAAAATAATGAATTTGCATGTATATACAATATTTACATTTTTGTTATAAAATACCCGACAATTTAATTGTTATTAGGCTAGTTGCGTCGGCAGCTTTTCTTTAAAACAAGTCGGGGTTCATTGCTCACACACTTTACGGGGAAAAAGCCGATTTCTATCTTATTGAAAGGAACGTTTCTCTTATAAAAACCGAGTGCCATTCCAAGTTCATTGGCATCCGTCAGTTGATTGATCACCATTCCTGTGGATAAAATGTTGATACATTAGTACATTCTGTGTCAGCGAGTAATTGTTAAAAGTATGTAGCAGCAACAGGTTTCACTTGTATTTTTATTTGTATTGTTCCTCCTATATCTACAGTAAGTGGAAATGAGATTTATGTATATTTCGTATTATGAGGAGGATTTAAATCATTGATTAAAAGTATTAATAGTACTAGCTGAAAGTAAAGATAACCCCATTTCATTTTTCCTGCTTTTATCCCGCTGGGTAATATACAGATACAACTCAGTCACATATATTTGCCGAGATTTGTAGAATTTTATCTCGTTGATCAAAAAAGATAAAATTAATGAAGATACAGAAAGAAAATCTACTACTTTTCAGATTGTACTAAATAGTGTTATCTCTTTCAAATAAAGAAAAAAAACCACCAGCACCAATAACAATAATATCCTGAGAAATGGGCAATATATTGCAAGAGTTTAGAATATGTTTTAAAAATGTATGAAAATGTGATATGCTTCTCTGCAAGTAAAATATAATGATATCTTACCTTTCTTGCACGTGAGCTCGTGTTTTCCACTGGCCTTATAGTCATGCACAACTGTCATTTGTTGTCTGAGTGGTGTAGACAAGTCTGAAAGATTTAATGACGTGCACATTATTCTGTATTTAAAATAACTTAAAAGGATGAACTGCGATTTTTCACTCATTTGTCAATTGGTCGAAAGGTTAGAAAAATACCGTATGTTGCAGAGTCAGACAACCGGTATAGCACACAATGACATGCTCGCTTTGTCCCTCTGCTGTCCTTGGCTCGATGCCGACTCCGTCATAATTTTTAAAATCGATAGTTTCAATTGCATTCTCTTGTTTCAATCACATTTCAAACATACATGACAACGTTTTCGATATAGGAGAGTTTTATAGAAGACACATGAATATCTATAGAAACTAAGCAAAATTTAAATTACAAACAAGTTCAATACTAAACTTTATTGTTTATACCAACCAAATATCTACACTATTAACCGGTATGATATAGGAGCAATGTGCATGTTTCATATTATTGTCTTCAAACATATTTTGTATTTATTTATTTAAATGTATTTATCGATTTTAATAACTAACCTGAAGATGTCACTTTGTTCTGCCTTGTATCTTGGTCGACTTCTTGCCATGTAAAGCCAGGAGGCAAAAACACGGAGTCAGCAAGACCAGAGTACTCTGTAGAACAAGATAACGAAAATTATTGATAGCGATAACTTTGTCCTTCAAAATAGACGAAAGCGACGACAAAGCAATATGTATTAACTGTTGATGCGTGTAAGTTTGTTTCCTTTAACGTTGCGCGTTGACATTGGTTGAGTTCCTCTCGTGTAGAAGTGCACACTCTTAATACTAGATAACAAAGTTATTCACATTTTTTGCGTTGTGGAGATTTCTTGTCAAGCATTTCTTGCATTTTTATAAGCGTATTATTAGGACTTCATATTACGGTGTACATACTGAAATATATACTTACCCAAATATGACTCTCTGTCATAGACCTTCTGTGTCATGGATTTTACTTTTGGCTCAAATCCAAGAACTTGTTTAGCATCTACACCAACGTCAGTGTTCCTCTATTTTAAAAAGAAATACATTCATAACTGTTTTACACCAAGTTACCTAATTAACTTGTAAGCGATGGAATTGTATTCGCAGTAAATGAATCGTTCTCGTTAAACTACTTAGAATTAAAAGGTTAGCTTCAAGTTATGAAACTGGTTTTACATATAAAGGAATGGAATATAAAGATACGAATGCTGAAATATCAAACGTTTGTTCCTATATCAAGGCAAACTAGGAAAAAGAGGCAAACAAAAGTTGGTGAAAGATGATAGATTATAATGCCCCATCAGGAGTAATGCAAAGGTTCCACAAAAGTTAGAAATAACATTGCGTTATACTTTATTTTTTTTAAGGTCAATAATTAGAAATTCAATAAAAGAGACGAGATTTTTAAGGAATCTTTATCCAAATTCTGTAAAAACGTTGAAGAAATTAAACTATGTAAATTTCATTGAAAGAATGATGAAAACTAGTATGCTAAAACATTATCCAGATTAAACTGAATCATCTCTGTTAAAATATCCTCATTTATTACTTACATTTACTTGTAGTGTTGTGAATATTTGTCTTTTGCGCTCAAATAGTGATTCGACCGCATCATGTGCATTAACTGCAAGGACTCGCACAAATGCATCTAAGTATGGATTTCTGCAATAATAATAATAATAATAATAATAATAATAATAATAATAATAATAATAATAACAATGGCAAAATGTATAACTTTACATTATTTTATACTTTTCGAGCCTTTTAGGAAAGAAAGCAAAAGTATGGATAAGAAAATATTCTTGCTTCAGTGGGTCGTAAAAATTAAAGTTGTCCAATTGACTTTAGAACGAAAATTACAGTCAACAAGGTTTCATCGGTGTGATAAAGCTTAATCCATATATACTCTTACAATGCATTTTATTCTTCTTCTGTCAATGCGGATAGTGCTAAAGAGGACACAAACTGGCCATAAAGACGAAGACACATTACACAGATAAGAACGAAAATTGAGGTGCAAGTTTCAAGCCAATAAGCGATGTAGTATATGATTTATCGCACAGTTAAGGTGGATGCATATATATTCATAAAGATATGTCCACGGACAAAACATCAATACATTCAACATTTAAGAAGATAAAGATGAGCAAAATAATCTCCTTTAAGATAAGATAAAGCTCCTCGGTTAACTGCATATAGACGAACATCACTCTCCAATTAGACATCATGTAAATGACAGAGAAATATCAAAAGAAAGGAATTCAGCAACTAAATCAACTAGTAACTTATTTAACAACTGTTTGACTCCATTCACAGTTTAGAAGCGACAAATGTAGAAACCTATATAGTATAGCACGAGTCCAAACAAAAATTCCACTTAAATATCTTAATAGCAGTATAGATTGTTGCAATTGCATAAATAATGCATTCATACCCAACACATTTCTCGGTGGAAGTGAAGGTTTGTTTCATGTAACGAGAAAGCGCTGTTTTCCATGTGTCGAGAAAGTACTGTACTTTTCTTACAGCTACTCGCTTGGAGACATATTCGTATTTCTCCATAACCTAACAGAAAGGTGGATAGTAGATAAATTAAGAATACGGGATTGGAGAATACATCCATCCCCACCCCACCCCCACTGATCCATTTTTCTTCTGTCTTTACAATATAATGTTATTGAAAGTATAAACAATACTAAGACATATCAGAAGTCCCTTCGAGTTCTTAACTGTGCAGTGTTTACAAGAATTTACAGAAGAAACAAGCTTATAATAGTTGTATGTAGAAAACAGGATTATATGCATTATAGTGGGGAAACATGAATTGAATAACTTGGAAGATTCAGTGAAACAAATGAACACATATGAAAGGAACCTGAAGAACAATCTATATTTTCTATGAATTTGAGCTGAGGAAATAGGCAGCAAACACCGATGTGTAAACTCCGTCACTAATCTTTAGGGATAATCCTTTTGTATTTAGCATAAAATCCGTCATACAACGCAGAAATAATCATGGTTACTTCTAATATGAGAGAGAGAGAGAGAGAGAGAGAGAGAGAGAGAGAGAGAAACAGACAGACAGACATACAGAGAGGGGTGATAACTTTCACACTATCTATTGTAAAGTCCTGTCTTATGATGCCTCCAAACTATAGTATCTAGTCAGTTCAATGAAAATGCATTTAATAATAGCATGACAGTAAATCTAAATCGCGAATAATGAAGATACTTTGTATCTCTTGTGAAAAATCTCCAGTTTTTACATGTAAGTGATGGTCAGTCCAAGGCTGTCGGTTTATCTTGGCTTCTCAAGTTTCCCCCAACAACATGCCCAAATCGGAGCCACTGAGAGTATGTTATATGAGTTTTCTGAAGTTACTGTTCAACGCATGTAACAATAAGTGAACATGAAAAAGAAACAGCATTACCGTGATCATCTTCACCTTCGCCGTCTGCTCTAATTCTAGGGCTTTCACAAAGCGGTCGGCGGCTTCTTTGGCCTTGACCCTAAGAGCCTGTTTGATGACCTTCTTGAATCTCATTTTGGACTCTAGACGGATTAAAACGTCCTTATACATCTGTACAAATCAAGAAATTAAATAGTTCTAAAAGTAATGAGAGTCACCATAATGTCAGTTAATCTAATGACTTAATGCAGTTGTGGACCAATAGATTACCAATATAAGAAAATATTTTATGCCGATTTGTGGAATTATGAGATTACAACTCATCATAATCGCCTCAGTCATCATCGGTATTCTTTGTGTTGTTATTATTCTCGACATTATTGTTGGTGTTTATCATTTAAAAAATGTTCTCATCATTCAGATTAGGTAAGAATGAATATATATAATGAAAAATACTTATGCAGTATAAATAGTCATTTGTATGCTAAGATGTACATAGATTATATTATACAGTTTTGCCTTGTCCGCCTGAAGAATTGCTATGCAGTAAAGATTGTGTTGAAATAAAAAAGGAAACAATAGATTTAAAGACATCTTATGAATGGTCTAAGTAATTGCACTATCTTTTTATCCAGATGAATATGGGTGCAAAATATTCTCCTATTCTTACCCGCCGCCTGTTCTCAGTCTGTCTGTATGCCTGAATATATGTTTTTCTGGTCTTCTTAAGGGCTTTTCTCAGAATGTTCAAGATCATTTTCTCTTCTGAACACATAGAAAATCTGAAATAAGGTTGTTTGATGAACATTTAAAAGAACTGTAAGCCACTAGACAAATATACCTCTAAACTGTGTGAAAAGAAACTGAGAAAGAAATTAAAAATGTCACTAACATTTGGGAGACATTTTAGGTTCTGCTTGCTTAGCGAGAAATCTTCGGTCTCGTCTAAGTCACTTATGATTACCACGCTTTTATGATCAATTACATTCCAATGTTAATTGATATAATGATTGATTGATTGTTTTGTAACGGTGCACCAGAATGTTTAGGTTATTTAGCGCTATACAATAGGTCTAATTAATATAAAACTCATCTTGAATCTTTAAAGTCAAACAGTAACGTTGTGAATTTAAATTCTATTAAAAGAAAACGAATTTACCCAAGCAGCAGATGAACTTTAACATAATTTGGACACACGAATATGTCACATATCAAACAAACACCAATCATCAAATAACTAGTTTTCCATTAATAAAACAGGAACATCGATCAATATGTGCATTAAACGGCACACGAAACCCTTGACTTTCAAAATAAATAACAAGTGATTTCAGGTTAGTGTACTAGATAAAATAACTTCATATACTAACTTCCTTAAGACTCTGGCTGCGTCCAGGCATATAAAAACGTCTTTTTCGACATCCAAATGTTGCATAGCAACATCATTAAAGAAGGAAGAGAAAGCTCTCGAGATGACAGGATAATCTGAAGTAACGAAAAACAATCGTTGCGAATGTTGACTTTTTAAGGTTAAAAATAATAAAGTACATACTTACAATTAATCTGTCAATAGCAAACGTTGTTACAGTAGAATATATGTCAGTTATATGTAAATTACATGCAATATGTTACAAGGGTATTGAGAGAGAGAGAGAGAGAGAGAGAGAGAGAGAGAGAGAGAGAGAGACAGACAGAGACAGAGACAGAGACAGAGACAGAGAGAGAGGGAGAGAGACAGACAGAGAGACAGAGAGAGAGCTACAGAGAGAGAGAGAGAGAGAGAGAGAGAGAGAGAGAGAGAGAGAGAGAGACGCGTTAGATGGGTACCTCTGGCCATGGTCAGACGTGTTTGAAGTTTCTTGTTCCAGGCCAGAGCCTTACTCTCACACCAATCTTGGCTGAGAGCTCTCTCCTTCAGAACATCCGCCCAGAAGTCAAAGTCACTTAAACAGAAATAGGAAGTATATTGAGTTATGTATAACTATAATAAATTGGATCAAAATTATTCATTACGTGAGATGAGGTTAAATCAACAGCAAAGTCAGCTTAACTACATTATCTTCATGTGAAAACTATAGGAACATTTCCGGTGGTGTTTTTACTAATTTGCTGATGGTGCCTTCAAAACGAAAAGAACTGTCCTTCGACTGCAGTTTCCGGTTAGTTTGCATGATTTAGTGTAATAGTGTAATCTGCCGATTGAAAACTGTCGAGCAATTTTATTAGTTTTAGTTTGTCCATTTCCATTATCTAACCTTTCACATCAATCTGTCATTAAATATATTTATTTTTCTCAAGATAAATAAGGAATTAAATCGAGAATTTAAACTTTAGCAATGGAACAATATTATGATCCTACAGTAGGGAAATAAAGAAAGAAAAAAGGGGTGGGGCGGACTGGGAGCGGGCGAGTGGCCGAGTGGTCTAAAGCGCTCTCCGCTACGGATCACTGCCATCTCACCTCTGCGTGGGAACGAGTCTAAGATTCGGCTAATGTGGGTATGTGAGAAAGCTTGTCAGTAGCTTATCGTGGGTCGGTGGTTCTTTCCCAGGGTATTTCCCGGGTTCTTCTTCCACCAATAATACTGGCCGCCATGTATAGCCTATCGTGTGCTAACAAAAATGGCGTTAAACCCTACAACAACAACAACAGTAGGAAAAGGAAGAAAGCACCTATTTTAGAGTTTCTTTCATTTATTTGAAGCTACCTATGGTTGTCGGGTCATGCTGTAATAATCAAGCACCATTCGTGCAATATAATGAAACCAACGCGTTCTTTTACAGAGCTCTATTTTGATTACTGTAATGGGTAGAATGGAAACAATTTTTAATTGGATCTTACGATTCTTAATCAGTTTAGATAATGATAGTAGAAGTGCACATGACACTTTTCTCTTCCAACCTACCAACCATAAACAAAAGGTTAACTATTAAATAGTAGCGTTTGGTCAGGTCGAATACTGTGTAAATGGCGGGGGAGGGGTGAATTTGTGGGGAAGAGAGTCATCCAACCATTCGTTTCCTTTCAAAATTATATATTTATATTTATAAAGTACTCACGTTAATGCTGAATATGACTCCGGGAAATCGCTCATTACTTGAAAATCCAACATTTCATCAAATTTGAAAAGAATAGACTTGAAAAATCAGATATTTCTTTCTGTCAACGTGAATACGTCTAGCAAGCTTGATGCACAGCGTAAGAATAAGAAACGTCACTCTTGGAAACGCTGCGTCATAGATTACGTCACGAAGAGTGACGTGATCTTCGTCAGTCTCACTTGATTTCGATATTACACAAATGAGTAGCTTGAATGAAGAACAGAAAGTTAATTATACATTAAGAGTTCGTTTTTATTTCTCTTTTTGATTCCGAGGATGTCAATAGCTAAAATTATAATTTGCAACCTGAATTATTATTGTTATTGCAGTTTTGCATAAAGAATCCATAAACCTTTCCCACTCAGTTCCTGTAACTTCGTCTCACAGTAAACACATTTTTGAACTACACATTGTTTTGCTTGAAGAGCCTCACAACAGCTCCAGCATACCTTCAAATATTAGCTTTGTACCATTTGTCTTTCCATTCTTAGGTGTGTGGATGGGTGGGAGATGAGAGGTAACTACCTTTCATCGTTTGTTTAAATTTATTTAATTTTTTTTTACATATATAAGCAATACAAGTTGGGTTATTATCGTAGGTAAAATTCAGATCTGGATAAAATATTTGTACTTTATTTCTAGCCATATTTGCTCCTATTGCAATCACTATGTACATGTGTCATGTATTTTTAATTTGTAAATATAACCTTTAAAACAATGATTGTAAGTTTTCATTGTATTTTTACTTGACATTGTCCAAAAGTTAATATTGTACCTTACCAATAACGTTTGTTTTGCAAACAAATAATACATGGATAAGCTGTTCTCTGTTATAGACGGTTAAATATTAAGGTAAGATTTATGGTTATTGGAAATCCCCATTACAAATACCTAGCCTCTATGACGTGTACCACATTCTATGTTATAAGTTTAGTAAAACAATATCCTAGAATGTAACTTTAAATTAAGTTTAACAAAGGTTTCTTTTAGATGATGCTTATTATGACATGTGTCAAGTAGTGGGCTTTATCATCCTGTGTATGCAGAAATTATTAATTCAGTTGGCGCCCTACAGCTTTGTATTTTGCATAGTGTTAGAATAGTAAGAAAAAATATATCCTTGGATATACTGGATCTTGAAAAAGGACCTATTAAATCCTCATTTAATATTCAAAGAACCTTTAATTTCCTTAATTTTTGGTGCGTGATTGATGGGCGTAATATGGATCATAGAGTATACAGCTTGGCCTTACTTACGATGTGCATCTCTCCAAAACCTGCTAGCTCCGCTTGGTCATTTTCACTTCCTGGACTTCAGAGGTAAATTTGAAAAAAGACCCGAGAACCTTTATTTTTACATTTGATGTATTTGGTAATTCATACATTGTCCCTGTTTTAATAACTCCTAAATATACTTGTACTTTCGACTAATTCAGGCTGATATTTTAGCACAAGAGAGCAGTCATTTTAGTTAGCGGTGTGCTTAGATCATGTACAAATTCCACAAGTTGATACTAGACATACAAATCCTGACATACCTACCGATTGTATTCGCTACAAAATGTACTTCTGTGCATTGTATGTCTAGTTGTTATATATTAATGTATACATGTATTAATAATGCCCGCTTTTTAAATGAATTTAATATGATGCACAATTTCATCGCAATGATTTTTTTCCGTTCCAAATTCTCACTCTCACATCTAAAGGACACAAAAAAGAAGCAAAAACACAAAAAATGAAGAAATCTGGAGTGAGAGAGAAAAAGTATTTGTGCTGGATAAAATGCTTGAAATATAACTTACACCAACTAACCTCCAACAATGTAGCTCGTTGTAACGAAATGTGCGCACTTTCCATGGAATTTATTTACAGTCTTTATGTAATAAATGATACAAAGTTGCAAACACTGTAGAGATTGAGCGGTACATCTCTCGGTTGCGTGTAACACATACTTTGATCAATATAATAGTGTGTTTTTGTTTTGTTTAATAAACTTAGTATAATGTTCTGAAAATCGATGATTATTTATTCAATATGAAAATGTCCATAGCCCACCCAACAATTCTCCCCCCAACTCTCTCTCTCTCTCTCTCTCTCTCTCTCTCTCTCTCTCTCTCTCTCTCTCTCTCTCTTTCTCTCTCTCTCTCTCTCTCTCTCTCTCTCTCTCTCTCTCTCTCTCTCTCTTAGAACGGTTCCCGGTTTATCATGCTCTCTGCGTTGCACTCTGCTATATAAGTCAGGCGAACGCCGACGCCATATTGTCATCTGATCGAAACAAATGGTCTCATACGGAGAGATCTAGTATATCTAACATCTGCACATTTATTCCTTTAATATCCACATTCTTAGTGACACAATGTGAACTCCACTAATACTTTTGATTTGAACTATAGCAGTCGTTATCTGGTGTTCAAGGTTAACCACCAGTTAGGTCATATAATAATTTTTACAAATTTTTTTACTACAATAAATGAAATATTTATAGATCTCGTGTAAGATCACTGATACACCATGCATATATATTGCATAGTTTTGTGTGTGCGTTTGTGTGTGAGCGCCGGTTCATACATTGAAATACTTGGAAAGCTCAGAGCATTGCAGAATATCATCTTGTTGAATATGTATTCTTTATCCTTCAAATTCTTTCGCACCGTCGTATTCGATGATCTTCAGGTAACACAAACCAATCCGGTGGCCTAGTGGTTAGAGCGTCCGCCGAAGATATGGGAGATTGTGGGTTCGATCCCCGGCCGAGTCATACTAAAGACTTACAAAATGGTTCTAACAGCTGCCTCGTTTGACGCTCAGCATTAAGAGGTTAGTGTTAGGACTAGTAGGCCTTGCGGCAGGATACAGCGACTTAATGGGAGATCGTGCTACATGTCTGTCTCATGATGCCCTAGTGTTATACATCACTTTTAACTGCCTCACTGCAGACATCGTAGCGATATGACTGAATCTTTTCTAAAGCTAAGTTAAGAATCCTTATCAAAGAAACAAACAAAATCAGGTAATACATTACTCACTCTTTTTTAAGGGGAAGGTGGTGTGTGTCGGTGTCTGTCTGTGGGTGGTGAACCCATGAGGCTAACATTATGATTAAATAATAACACAAACAATATGTAAGTCAATTTTGTTTATTCGCTGAATCACGATAATTCACACCCGTAAAACATAATAAACTTATTGAGAAATTATTACTCTCTCTCTCTCTCTCTCTCTCTCTCTCTCTCTCTCTCTCTCTCTCTCTCTCTCTCTCTCTCTCTCTCTCTCTCTCTCTCTCTTAGAACGGTTCCCGGTTTATCATGCTCTCTGCGTTGCACTCTGCTATATAAGTCAGGCGAACGCCGACGCCATATTGTCACCTGATCGAAACAAATGGTCTCATACGGAGAGATCTAGTATATCTAACATCTGCACATTTATTCCTTTAATATCCTCATTCTTAGTGACACAATGTGAACTCCACTAATACTTTTGATTTGAACTATAGTAGTCGTTATCTGGTGTTCAAGGTTAACCACCAGTTAGGTCATATAATAATTTTTACAAATTTTTTTACTACTAGGGAAGATGAAGGAAAAGCGTACGCACAACGATAGTTTTGTTCATATTGCACATTTTATACAGCGTCATCTAAAAAATAATTTTCCAATCGATTCCTTGATAATTTTTAAATCGAAATTGATATGAGATAATGTACGATAGCCAAAATATAGCCACAGATTAATACGAAAATATCACCCCTCTTTCAAGAGGGGGTGAGGGAAACAATTTTCTTGCAAATATTGCACACTTCATACTAAGTCAGCCAACATAGTCTGGTTGCGATAAATTACCTGATCAATTTTACATCGATAGTGATATCTCGCTTTACACGACACCTCAGACTTTACCAAGCATTAGGATTGAAATAGCAACCCTATTCGAGGGTGGAGCCCTGACTTGCCGAGTGGCCTAAAGCGCTCACCGCTACGGATCATTGCCATCTCACCTCTGTCTGCAGAGGTTCGAGTCTCAGATGCAGCTAATGTGGTTACGTGAGAAGGTTGCCAGTAGCTGCTCGTGGATCGGTGGTTCTTGCTGGCGTTTTCCGAGTTCTACCCTCCAATATTTATAGTGGCCGCCATGTATAACCCATCTTGTGCTGGAAAATGGCGTTAAACTCTATAACAATCACAATAATAATAACAACAACAACAACAACAACAAGATCAACCCTATCCAACGAGGGGATGAATGTAACGATATTTGATTTAATATTGTGCATTCATACTGCACCATGTAATGTCCAATATATATTCCATTTGCAATCAATTCCTTGATCCTTTATACATCAGAATTGATTGAAGGCGACACATGAAAAATTTTGTTTGCCAGATATTAAGACCAAATGCTATCTCTTTTATGAAGTTAGCGGAAAGCGGCGTGGAGTGGGTTTTCTGGGTACCCTATGTGTTGTATAGTTGAACCCTATTTCTAGAGGGGTGAATATGACGATATTTGGTTCAATATCGAACACTCCGACTGCATCATTTAACAAACATCGATTGCAATTAATCTCGTGATACTTTTCACTTCCGAAATTGACGTAACGGACAGACGATAGCATTCATTTGCTGAAGATATAAGACAAAAATACCATCTCTTATATATTAAAGAGGAGTGGGATAACACTATTTTGTGAAATAAATGTTTCGTAGATTACATCATTTGAAACTTAGATCTGTAATTGACTCCTTGATCAAGTGTTCATCACCTCATATTATTAAAATTTATCAAGGAATCGATTGGAGAAGGAATCTCTGCGATGACCTGTGTAAAATGTGCAATATTATAAAAATACCGTTGTGTGTACCCTTTTCTTTCATCTTCGCCGACTAGCAAAAATATTTGTAAAACTTAGTATTCTATGACAAATTAGTGGTTAATCTTGTACATAATATAACTACCGTTATAGTTCATAGTAAAAGTGTTAGTAAAGTTAATATTGTGTCATTAAGAACAAGACTATTAAAGAAATAAATGTGCCACGGTTAGATTAACTCAGTCTCTCCGTATAATGCCATTTTTTTTTTGTTTTGATCATGTGACAATATGGCATCGGCGTTCGCCTGACTTATTATAGCAGAGTGCAACGAAGGTATCTTATTAAGCAGAAAACCAGACTCTCTCTCTCTCTCTCTCTCTCTCTCTCTCTCTCTCTCTCTCTCTCTCTCTCTCTCTCTCTCTCTCTCTCTCTCTCTCATGCACAAATAAAATTATTATGATCAATATTCAGTGGCAGGCCCATTGCTGGCATCAGGAATGTAAGAGTCCCCGAGATCATACCATTATTCGTAATGCTTTCACTAGAATAAAAAATAATGAATTTGCATGTATATACAATATTTACATTTTTGTTATAAAATACCCGACAATTTAATTGTTATTAGGCTAGTTGCGTCGGCAGCTTTTCTTTAAAACAAGTCGGGGTTCATTGCTCACACACTTTACGGGGAAAAAGCCGATTTCTATCTTATTGAAAGGAACGTTTCTCTTATAAAAACCGAGTGCCATTCCAAGTTCATTGGCATCCGTCAGTTGATTGATCACCATTCCTGTGGATAAAATGTTGATACATTAGTACATTCTGTGTCAGCGAGTAATTGTTAAAAGTATGTAGCAGCAACAGGTTTCACTTGTATTTTTATTTGTATTGTTCCTCCTATATCTACAGTAAGTGGAAATGAGATTTATGTATATTTCGTATTATGAGGAGGATTTAAATCATTGATTAAAAGTATTAATAGTACTAGCTGAAAGTAAAGATAACCCCATTTCATTTTTCCTGCTTTTATCCCGCTGGGTAATATACAGATACAACTCAGTCACATATATTTGCCGAGATTTGTAGAATTTTATCTCGTTGATCAAAAAAGATAAAATTAATGAAGATACAGAAAGAAAATCTACTACTTTTCAGATTGTACTAAATAGTGTTATCTCTTTCAAATAAAGAAAAAAAAAACACCAGCACCAATAACAATAATATCCTGAGAAATGGGCAATATATTGCAAGAGTTTAGAATATGTTTTAAAAATGTATGAAAATGTGATATGCTTCTCTGCAAGTAAAATATAATGATATCTTACCTTTCTTGCACGTGAGCTCGTGTTTTCCACTGGCCTTATAGTCATGCACAACTGTCATTTGTTGTCTGAGTGGTGTAGACAAGTCTGAAAGATTTAATGACGTGCACATTATTCTGTATTTAAAATAACTTAAAAGGATGAACTGCGATTTTTCACTCATTTGTCAATTGGTCGAAAGGTTAGAAAAATACCGTATGTTGCAGAGTCAGACAACCGGTATAGCACACAATGACATGCTCGCTTTGTCCCTCTGCTGTCCTTGGCTCGATGCCGACTCCGTCATAATTTTTAAAATCGATAGTTTCAATTGCATTCTCTTGTTTCAATCACATTTCAAACATACATGACAACGTTTTCGATATAGGAGAGTTTTATAGAAGACACATGAATATCTATAGAAACTAAGCAAAATTTAAATTACAAACAAGTTCAATACTAAACTTTATTGTTTATACCAACCAAATATCTACACTATTAACCGGTATGATTTTGGAGCAATGTGCATGTTTCATATTATTGTCTTCAAACATATTTTGTATTTATTTATTTAAATGTATTTATCGATTTTAATAACTAACCTGAAGATGTCACTTTGTTCTGCCTTGTATCTTGGTCGACTTCTTGCCATGTAAAGCCAGGAGGCAAAAACACGGAGTCAGCAAGACCAGAGTACTCTGTAGAACAAGATAACGAAAATTATTGATAGCGATAACTTTGTCCTTCAAAATAGACGAAAGCGACGACAAAGCAATATGTATTAACTGTTGATGCGTGTAAGTTTGTTTCCTTTAACGTTGCGCGTTGACATTGGTTGAGTTCCTCTCGTGTAGAAGTGCACACTCTTAATACTAGATAACAAAGTTATTCACATTTTTTGCGTTGTGGAGATTTCTTGTCAAGCATTTCTTGCATTTTTATAAGCGTATTATTAGGACTTCATATTACGGTGTACATACTGAAATATATACTTACCCAAATATGACTCTCTGTCATGGACCTTCTGTGTCATGGATTTTACTTTTGGCTCAAATCCAAGAACTTGTTTAGCATCTACACCAACGTCAGTGTTCCTCTATTTTAAAAAGAAATACATTCATAACTGTTTTACACCAAGTTACCTAATTAACTTGTAAGCGATGGAATTGTATTCGCAGTAAATGAATCGTTCTCGTTAAACTACTTAGAATTAAAAGGTTAGCTTCAAGTTATGAAACTGGTTTTACATATAAAGGAATGGAATATAAAGATACGAATGCTGAAATATCAAACGTTTGTTCCTATATCAAGGCAAACTAGGAAAAAGAGGCAAACAAAAGTTGGTGAAAGATGATAGATTATAATGCCCCATCAGGAGTAATGCAAAGGTTCCACAAAAGTTAGAAATAACATTGCGTTATACTTTATTTTTTTAAGGTCAATAATTAGAAATTCAATAAAAGAGACGAGATTTTTAAGGAATCTTTATCCAAATTCTGTAAAAACGTTGAAGAAATTAAACTATGTAAATTTCATTGAAAGAATGATGAAAACTAGTATGCTAAAACATTATCCAGATTAAACTGAATCATCTCTGTTAAAATATCCTCATTTATTACTTACATTTACTTGTAGTGTTGTGAATATTTGTCTTTTGCGCTCAAATAGTGATTCGACCGCATCATGTGCATTAACTGCAAGGACTCGCACAAATGCATCTAAGTATGGATTTCTGCAATAATAATAATAATAATAATAATAATAATAATAATAATAATAATAACAATGGCAAAATGTATAACTTTACATTATTTTATACTTTTCGAGCCTTTTAGGAAAGAAAGCAAAAGTATGGATAAGAAAATATTCTTGCTTCAGTGGGTCGTAAAAATTAAAGTTGTCCAATTGACTTTAGAACGAAAATTACAGTCAACAAGGTTTCATCGGTGTGATAAAGCTTAATCCATATATACTCTTACAATGCATTTTATTCTTCTGTCAATGCGGATAGTGCTAAAGAGGACACAAACTGGCCATAAAGACGAAGACACATTACACAGATAAGAACGAAAATTGAGGTGCAAGTTTCAAGCCAATAAGCGATGTAGTATATGATTTATCGCACAGTTAAGGTGGATGCATATATATTCATAAAGATATGTCCACGGACAAAACATCAATACATTCAACATTTAAGAAGATAAAGATGAGCAAAATAATCTCCTTTAAGATAAGATAAAGCTCCTCGGTTAACTGCATATAGACGAACATCACTCTCCAATTAGACATCATGTAAATGACAGAGAAATATCAAAAGAAAGGAATTCAGCAACTAAATCAACTAGTAACTTATTTAACAACTGTTTGACTCCATTCACAGTTTAGAAGCGACAAATGTAGAAACCTATATAGTATAGCACGAGTCCAAACAAAAATTCCACTTAAATATCTTAATAGCAGTATAGATTGTTGCAATTGCATAAATAATGCATTCATACCCAACACATTTCTCGGTGGAAGTGAAGGTTTGTTTCATGTAACGAGAAAGCGCTGTTTTCCATGTGTCGAGAAAGTACTGTACTTTTCTTACAGCTACTCGCTTGGAGACATATTCGTATTTCTCCATAACCTAACAGAAAGGTGGATAGTAGATAAATTAAGAATACGGGATTGGAGAATACATCCATCCCCACCCCACCCCCACTGATCCATTTTTCTTCTGTCTTTACAATATAATGTTATTGAAAGTATAAACAATACTAAGACATATCAGAAGTCCCTTCGAGTTCTTAACTGTGCAGTGTTTACAAGAATTTACAGAAGAAACAAGCTTATAATAGTTGTATGTAGAAAACAGGATTATATGCATTATAGTGGGGAAACATGAATTGAATAACTTGGAAGATTCAGTGAAACAAATGAACACATATGAAAGGAACCTGAAGAACAATCTATATTTTCTATGAATTTGAGCTGAGGAAATAGGCAGCAAACACCGATGTGTAAACTCCGTCACTAATCTTTAGGGATAATCCTTTTGTATTTAGCATAAAATCCGTCATACAACGCAGAAATAATCATGGTTACTTCTAATATGAGAGAGAGAGAGAGAGAGAGAGAGAGAGAGAGAGAGAGAGAGAGAGAGAGAGAGAGAGAGAGAAACAGACAGACAGACAGACATACAGAGAGGGGTGATAACTTTCACACTATCTATTGTAAAGTCCTGTCTTATGATGCCTCCAAACTATAGTATCTAGTCAGTTCAATGAAAATGCATTTATTAATAGCATGACAGTAAATCTAAATCGCGAATAATGAAGATACTTTGTATCTCTTGTGAAAAATCTCCAGTTTTTACATGTAAGTGATGGTCAGTCCAAGGCTGTCGGTTTATCTTGGCTTCTCAAGTTTCCCCCAACAACATGCCCAAATCGGAGCCACTGAGAGTATGTTATATGAGTTTTCTGAAGTTACTGTTCAACGCATGTAACAATAAGTGAACATGAAAAAGAAACAGCATTACCGTGATCATCTTCACCTTCGCCGTCTGCTCTAATTCTAGGGCTTTCACAAAGCGGTCGGCGGCTTCTTTGGCCTTGACCCTAAGAGCCTGTTTGATGACCTTCTTGAATCTCATTTAGGACTCTAGACGGATTAAAACGTCCTTATACATCTGTACAAATCAAGAAATTAAATAGTTCTAAAAGTAATGAGAGTCACCATAATGTCAGTTAATCTAATGACTTAATGCAGTTGTGGACCAATAGATTACCAATATAAGAAAATATTTTATGCCGATTTGTGGAATTATGAGATTACAACTCATCATAATCGCCTCAGTCATCATCGGTATTCTTTGTGTTGTTATTATTCTCGACATTATTGTTGGTGTTTATCATTTAAAAAATGTTCTCATCATTCAGATTAGGTAAGAATGAATATATATAATGAAAAATACTTATGCAGTATAAATAGTCATTTGTATGCTAAGATGTACATAGATTATATTATACAGTTTTGCCTTGTCCGCCTGAAGAATTGCTATGCAGTAAAGATTGTGTTGAAATAAAAAAGGAAACAATAGATTTAAAGACATCTTATGAATGGTCTAAGTAATTGCACTATCTTTTTATCCAGATGAATATGGGTGCAAAATATTCTCCTATTCTTACCCGCCGCCTGTTCTCAGTCTGTCTGTATGCCTGAATATATGTTTTTCTGGTCTTCTTAAGGGCTTTTCTCAGAATGTTCAAGATCATTTTCTCTTCTGAACACATAGAAAATCTGAAATAAGGTTGTTTGATGAACATTTAAAAGAACTGTAAGCCACTAGACAAATATACCTCTAAACTGTGTGAAAAGAAACTGAGAAAGAAATTAAAAATGTCACTAACATTTGGGAGACATTTTAGGTTCTGCTTGCTTAGCGAGAAATCTTCGGTCTCGTCTAAGTCACTTATGATTACCACGCTTTTATGATCAATTACATTCCAATGTTAATTGATATAATGATTGATTGATTGTTTTGTAACGGTGCACCAGAATGTTTAGGTTATTTAGCGCTATACAATAGGTCTAATTAATATAAAACTCATCTTGAATCTTTAAAGTCAAACAGTAACGTTGTGAATTTAAATTCTATTAAAAGAAAACGAATTTACCCAAGCAGCAGATGAACTTTAACATAATTTGGACACACGAATATGTCACATATCAAACAAACACCAATCATCAAATAACTAGTTTTCCATTAATAAAACAGGAACATCGATCAATATGTGCATTAAACGGCACACGAAACCCTTGACTTTCAAAATAAATAACAAGTGATTTCAGGTTAGTGTACTAGATAAAATAACTTCATATACTAACTTCCTTAAGACTCTGGCTGCGTCCAGGCATATAAAAACGTCTTTTTCGACATCCAAATGTTGCATAGCAACATCATTAAAGAAGGAAGAGAAAGCTCTCGAGATGACAGGATAATCTGAAGTAACGAAAAACAATCGTTGCGAATGTTGACTTTTTAAGGTTAAAAATAATAAAGTACATACTTACAATTAATCTGTCAATAGCAAACGTTGTTACAGTAGAATATATGTCAGTTATATGTAAATTACATGCAATATGTTACAAGGGTATTGAGAGAGAGAGAGAGAGGGAGAGAGACAGACAGAGAGACAGAGAGAGAGAGCTACAGAGAGAGAGAGAGAGAGAGAGAGAGAGAGAGAGAGAGAGAGAGAGAGAGAGAGACGCGTTAGATGGGTACCTCTGGCCATGGTCAGACGTGTTTGAAGTTTCTTGTTCCAGGCCAGAGCCTTACTCTCACACCAATCTTGGCTGAGAGCTCTCTCCTTCAGAACATCCGCCCAGAAGTCAAAGTCACTTAAACAGAAATAGGAAGTATATTGAGTTATGTATAACTATAATAAATTGGATCAAAATTATTCATTACGTGAGATGAGGTTAAATCAACAGCAAAGTCAGCTTAACTACATTATCTTCATGTGAAAACTATAGGAACATTTCCGGTGGTGTTTTTACTAATTTGCTGATGGTGCCTTCAAAACGAAAAGAACTGTCCTTCGACTGCAGTTTCCGGTTAGTTTGCATGATTTAGTGTAATAGTGTAATCTGCCGATTGAAAACTGTCGAGCAATTTGATTAGTTTTAGTTTGTCCATTTCCATTATCTAACCTTTCACATCAATCTGTCATTAAATATATTTATTTTTCTCAAGATAAATAAGGAATTAAATCGAGAATTTAAACTTTAGCAATGGAACAATATTATGATCCTACAGTAGGGAAATAAAGAAAGAAAAAAGGGGTGGGGCGGACTGGGAGCGGGCGAGTGGCCGAGTGGTCTAAAGCGCTCTCCGCTACGGATCACTGCCATCTCACCTCTGCGTGGGAACGAGTCTAAGATTCGGCTAATGTGGGTATGTGAGAAAGCTTGTCAGTAGCTTATCGTGGGTCGGTGGTTCTTTCCCAGGGTATTTCCCGGGTTCTTCTTCCACCAATAATACTGGCCGCCATGTATAGCCTATCGTGTGCTAACAAAAATGGCGTTAAACCCTACAACAACAACAACAGTAGGAAAAGGAAGAAAGCACCTATTTTAGAGTTTCTTTCATTTATTTGAAGCTACCTATGGTTGTCGGGTCATGCTGTAATAATCAAGCACCATTCGTGCAATATAATGAAACCAACGCGTTCTTTTACAGAGCTCTATTTTGATTACTGTAATGGGTAGAATGGAAACAATTTTTAATTGGATCTTACGATTCTTAATCAGTTTAGATAATGATAGTAGAAGTGCACATGACACTTTTCTCTTCCAACCTACCAACCATAAACAAAAGGTTAACTATTAAATAGTAGCGTTTGGTCAGGTCGAATACTGTGTAAATGGCGGGGGAGGGGTGAATTTGTGGGGAAGAGAGTCATCCAACCATTCGTTTCCTTTCAAAATTATATATTTATATTTATAAAGTACTCACGTTAATGCTGAATATGACTCCGGGAAATCGCTCATTACTTGAAAATCCAACATTTCATCAAATTTGAAAAGAATAGACTTGAAAAATCAGATATTTCTTTCTGTCAACGTGAATACGTCTAGCAAGCTTGATGCACAGCGTAAGAATAAGAAACGTCACTCTTGGAAACGCTGCGTCATAGATTACGTCACGAAGAGTGACGTGATCTTCGTCAGTCTCACTTGATTTCGATATTACACAAATGAGTAGCTTGAATGAAGAACAGAAAGTTAATTATACATTAAGAGTTCGTTTTTATTTCTCTTTTTGATTCCGAGGATGTCAATAGCTAAAATTATAATTTGCAACCTGAATTATTATTGTTATTGCAGTTTTGCATAAAGAATCCATAAACCTTTCCCACTCAGTTCCTGTAACTTCGTCTCACAGTAAACACATTTTTGAACTACGCATTGTTTTGCTTGAAGAGCCTCACAACAGCTCCAGCATACCTTCAAATATTAGCTTTGTACCATTTGTCTTTCCATTCTTAGGTGTGTGGATGGGTGGGAGATGAGAGGTAACTACCTTTCATCGTTTGTTTAAATTTATTTAATTTTTTTTTTTTACATATATAAGCAGTACAAGTTGGGTTATTATCGTAGGTAAAATTCAGATCTGGATAAAATATTTGTACTTTATTTCTAGCCATATTTGCTCCTATTGCAATCACTATGTACATGTGTCATGTATTTTTAATTTGTAAATATAACCTTTAAAACAATGATTGTAAGTTTTCATTGTATTTTTACTTGACATTGTCCAAAATCAAGTTAATATTGTACCTTACCAATAACGTTTGTTTTGCAAACAAATAATACATGGATAAGCTGTTCTCTGTTATAGACGGTTAAATATTAAGGTAAGATTTATGGTTATTGGAAATCCCCATTACAAATACCTAGCCTCTATGACGTGTACCACATTCTATGTTATAAGTTTAGTAAAACAATATCCTAGAATGTAACTTTAAATTAAGTTTAACAGAGGTTTCTTTTAGATGATGCTTATTATGACATGTGTCAAGTAGTGGGCTTTATCATCCTGTGTATGCAGAAATTATTAATTCAGTTGGCGCCCTACAGCTTTGTATTTTGCATAGTGTTAGAATAGTAAGAAAAAATATATCCTTGGATATGCTGGATCTTGAAAAAGGACCTATTAAATCGTCATTTAGTATTCAAAGAACCTTTAATTTCCTTAATTTTTGGTGCGTGATTGATGGGCGTAATATGAATCATAGAGTATACAGCTTGGCCTTACTTACGATGTGCATCTCTCCAAAACCTGCTAGCTCCGCTTGGTCATTTTCACTTCCTGGACTTCAGAGGTAAATTTGAAAAAAGACCCGAGAACCTTTATTTTTACATTTGATGTATTTGGTAATTCATACATTGTCCCTGTTTTAATAACTCCTAAATATAGTGTACTTGTACTTTCGACTAATTCAGGCTGATATTTTAGCACAAGAGAGCAGTCATTTTAGTTAGCTGTGTGCTTAGATCATGTACAAATTCCACAAGTTGATACTAGACATACAAATCCTGACATACCTACCGATTGTATTCGCTACAAAATGTACTTCTGTGCATTGTATGTCTAGTTGTTATATATTAATGTATACATGTATTAATAATGCTCGCTTTTTAAATGAATTTAATATGATGCACAATTTCATCGCAATGATTTTTTTCCGTTCCAAATTCACTCTCACATCTAAAGGACACAAAAAAGAAGCAAAAACACAAAAAATGAAGAAATCTGGAGTGAGAGAGAAAAAGTATTTGTGCTGGATAAAACGCTTGAAATATAACTTACACCAACTAACCTCCAACAATGTAGCTCGTTGTAACGAAATGTGCGCACTTTCCATGGAATTTATTTACAGTCTTTATGTAATAAATGATACAAAGTTGCAAACACTGTAGCCATTGAGCGGTACATCTCTCGGTTGCGTGTAACACATACTTTGATCAATATAATAGTGTGTTTTTGTTTTGTTTAATAAACTTAGTATAATGTTCTGAAAATCGATGATTATTTATTCAATATGAAAATGTCCAAAGCCCACCCAACAATTCTCCCCCCCCCACTCTCTCTCTCTCTCTCTCTCTCTCTCTCTCTCTCTCTCTCTCTCTCTCTCTCTCATCATCGCAGCAAGAAACGATCGAAATCAATGAAAAGCAAGCCGCGTTTCCATTAAATGAAATATTTATAGATCTCGTGTAAGATCACTGATACACCATGCATATATATTGCATAGTTTTGTGTGTGCGTTTGTGTGTGAGCGCCGGTTCATACATTGAAATACTTGGAAAGCTCAGAGCATTGCAGAATATCATCTTGTTGAATATGTATTCTTTATCCTTCAAATTCTTTCGCACCGTCGTATTCGATGATCTTCAGGTAACACAAACCAATCCGGTGGCCTAGTGGTTAGAGCGTCCGCCGAAGATATGGGAGATTGTGGGTTCGATCCCCGGCCGAGTCATACTAAAGACTTACAAAATGGTTCTAACAGCTGCCTCGTTTGACGCTCAGCATTAAGAGGTTAGTGTTAGGACTAGTAGGCCTTGCGTCAGGATACAGCGACTTAATGGGAGATCGTGCTACATGTCTGTTTCATGATGCCCTAGTGTTATACATCACTTTTAACTGCCTCACTGCAGACATCGTAGCGATATGACTGAATCTTTTCTAAAGCTAAGTTAAGAATCCTTATCAGACAAACAAACAAAATCAGGTAATACATTACTCACTCTTTTTTAAGGGGAAGGTGTCGGTGTCTGTCTGTGGGTGGTGAACCCATGAGGCTAACATTATGATTAAATAATAACACAAACAATATGTAAGTCAATTTTGTTTATTCGCTGAATCACGATAATTCACACCCGTAAAACATAATAAACTTATTGAGAAATTATTACTCTCTCTCTCTCTCTCTCTCTCTCTCTCTCTCTCTCTCTCTCTCTCTCTCTCTCTCTCTCTTAGAACGGTTCCCGGTTTATCATGCTCTCTGCGTTGCACTCTGCTATATAAGTCAGGCGAACGCCGACGCCATATTGTCACCTGATCGAAACAAATGGTCTCATACGGAGAGATCTAGTATATCTAACATCTGCACATTTATTCCTTTAATATCCTCATTCTTAGTGACACAATGTGAACTCCACTAATACTTTTGATTTGAACTATAGCAGTCGTTATCTGGTGTTCAAGGTTAACCACCAGTTAGGTCATATAATAATTTTTACAAATATTTTTACTACTAGGGAGTAGGGAAGATGAAGGAAAAAGAGTACGCACAACGATAGTTTTGTTCATATTGCTCATTTTATACAGCGTCATCTAAAAAATAATTTTCCAATCGATTCCTTGATAATTTTTAAATCGAAATTGATATGAGATAATGTACGATAGCCAAAATATAGCCACAGATTAATACGAAAATATCACCCCTCTTTCAAGAGGGGGTGAGGGAAACAATTTTCTTGCAAATATTGCACACTTCATAAGTCAGCCAACATAGTCTGGTTGCGATAAATTACCTGATCAATTTTACATCGATAGTGATATCTCGCTTTACACGACACCTCAGACTTTACCAAGCATTAGGATTGAAATAGCAACCCTATTCGAGGGCGGAGCCCTGACTTGCCGAGTGGCCTAAAGCGCTCACCGCTACGGATCATTGCCATCTCACCTCTGTCTGCAGAGGTTCGAGTCTCAGATGCAGCTAATGTGGTTACGTGAGAAGGTTGCCAGTAGCTGCTCGTGGATCGGTGGTTCTTGCTGGCGTTTTCCGAGTTCTACCCTCCAATATTTATACTGGTCGCCATGTATAACCCATCTTGTGCTGGAAAATGGCGTTAAACTCTATAACAATCACAATAATAATAACAACAACAACAACAACAAGATCAACCCTATCCAACGAGGGGATGAATGTAACGATATTTGATTTAATATTGTGCATTCATACTGCACCATGTAATGTCCAATATATATTCCATTTGCAATCAATTCCTTGATCCTTTATACATCAGAATTGATTGAAGGCGACACATGAAAAATTTTGTTTGCCAGATATTAAGACCAAATGCTATCTCTTTTATGAAGTTAGCGGAAAGCGGCGTGGAGTGGGTTTTCTGGGTACCCTATGTGTTGTATAGTTGAACCCTATTTCTAGAGGGGTGAATATGACGATATTTGGTTCAATATCGAACACTCCGACTGCATCATTTAACAAACATCGATTGCAATTAATCTCGTGATACTTTTCACTTCCGAAATTGACGTAACGGACAGACGATAGCATTCATTTGCTGAAGATATAAGACAAAAATACCATCTCTTATATATTAAAGAGGAGTGGGATAACACTATTTTGTGAAATAAATGTTTCGTAGATTACATCATTTGAAACTTAGATCTGTAATTGACTCCTTGATCAAGTGTTCATCACCTCATATTATTAAAATTTATCAAGGAATCGATTGGAGAAGGAATCTCTGCGATGACCTGTGTAAAATGTGCAATATTATAAAAATACCGTTGTGTGTACCCTTTTCTTTCATCTTCGCCGACTAGCAAAAATATTTGTAAAACTTAGTATTCTATGACAAATTAGTGGTTAATCTTGTACATAATATAACTACCGTTATAGTTCATAGTAAAAGTGTTAGTAAAGTTAATATTGTGTCATTAAGAACAAGACTATTAAAGAAATAAATGTGCCACGGTTAGATTAACTCAGTCTCTCCGTATAATGCCATTTTTTTTTGTTTTGATCATGTGACAATATGGCATCGGCGTTCGCCTGACTTATTATAGCAGAGTGCAACGAAGGTATCTTATTAAGCAGAAAACCAGACTCTCTCTCTCTCTCTCTCTCTCTCTCTCTCTCTCTCTCTCTCTCTCTCTCTCTCTCTCTCTCTCTCTCTCATGCACAAATAAAATTATTATGATCAATATTCAGTGGCAGGCCCATTGCTGGCATCAGGAATGTAAGAGTCCCCGAGATCATACCATTATTCGTAATGCTTTCACTAGAATAAAAAATAATGAATTTGCATGTATATACAATATTTACATTTTTGTTATAAAATACCCGACAATTTAATTGTTATTAGGCTAGTTGCGTCGGCAGCTTTTCTTTAAAACAAGTCGGGGTTCATTGCTCACACACTTTACGGGGAAAAAGCCGATTTCTATCTTATTGAAAGGAACGTTTCTCTTATAAAAACCGAGTGCCATTCCAAGTTCATTGGCATCCGTCAGTTGATTGATCACCATTCCTGTGGATAAAATGTTGATACATTAGTACATTCTGTGTCAGCGAGTAATTGTTAAAAGTATGTAGCAGCAACAGGTTTCACTTGTATTTTTATTTGTATTGTTCCTCCTATATCTACAGTAAGTGGAAATGAGATTTATGTATATTTCGTATTATGAGGAGGATTTAAATCATTGATTAAAAGTATTAATAGTACTAGCTGAAAGTAAAGATAACCCCATTTCATTTTTCCTGCTTTTATCCCGCTGGGTAATATACAGATACAACTCAGTCACATATATTTGCCGAGATTTGTAGAATTTTATCTCGTTGATCAAAAAAGATAAAATTAATGAAGATACAGAAAGAAAATCTACTACTTTTCAGATTGTACTAAATAGTGTTATCTCTTTCAAATAAAGAAAAAAAACCACCAGCACCAATAACAATAATATCCTGAGAAATGGGCAATATATTGCAAGAGTTTAGAATATGTTTTAAAAATGTATGAAAATGTGATATGCTTCTCTGCAAGTAAAATATAATGATATCTTACCTTTCTTGCACGTGAGCTCGTGTTTTCCACTGGCCTTATAGTCATGCACAACTGTCATTTGTTGTCTGAGTGGTGTAGACAAGTCTGAAAGATTTAATGACGTGCACATTATTCTGTATTTAAAATAACTTAAAAGGATGAACTGCGATTTTTCACTCATTTGTCAATTGGTCGAAAGGTTAGAAAAATACCGTATGTTGCAGAGTCAGACAACCGGTATAGCACACAATGACATGCTCGCTTTGTCCCTCTGCTGTCCTTGGCTCGATGCCGACTCCGTCATAATTTTTAAAATCGATAGTTTCAATTGCATTCTCTTGTTTCAATCACATTTCAAACATACATGACAACGTTTTCGATATAGGAGAGTTTTATAGAAGACACATGAATATCTATAGAAACTAAGCAAAATTTAAATTACAAACAAGTTCAATACTAAACTTTATTGTTTATACCAACCAAATATCTACACTATTAACCTGTATGATATAGGAGCAATGTGCATGTTTCATATTATTGTCTTCAAACATATTTTGTATTTATTTATTTAAATGTATTTATCGATTTTAATAACTAACCTGAAGATGTCACTTTGTTCTGCCTTGTATCTTGGTCGACTTCTTGCCATGTAAAGCCAGGAGGCAAAAACACGGAGTCAGCAAGACCAGAGTACTCTGTAGAACAAGATAACGAAAATTATTGATAGCGATAATTTTGTCCTTCAAAATAGACGAAAGCGACGACAAAGCAATATGTATTAACTGTTGATGCGTGTAAGTTTGTTTCCTTTAACGTTGCGCGTTGACATTGGTTGAGTTCCTCTCGTGTAGAAGTGCACACTCTTAATACTAGATAACAAAGTTATTCACATTTTTTGCGTTGTGGAGATTTCTTGTCAAGCATTTCTTGCATTTTTATAAGCGTATTATTAGGACTTCATATTACGGTGTACATAATGAAATATATACTTACCCAAATATGACTCTCTGTCATGGACCTTCTGTGTCATGGATTTTACTTTTGGCTCAAATCCAAGAACTTGTTTAGCATCTACACCAACGTCAGTGTTCCTCTATTTTAAAAAGAAATACATTCATAACCGTTTTACACCAAGTTACCTAATTAACTTGTAAGCGATGGAATTGTATTCGCAGTAAATGAATCGTTCTCGTTAAACTACTTAGAATTAAAAGGTTAGCTTCAAGTAATGAAACTGGTTTTACATATAAAGGAATGGAATATAAAGATACGAATGCTGAAATATCAAACGTTTGTTCCTATATCAAGGCAAACTAGGAAAAAGAGGCAAACAAAAGTTGGTGAAAGATGATAGATTATAATGCCCCATCAGGAGTAATGCAAAGGTTCCACAAAAGTTAGAAATAACATTGCGTTATACTTTATTTTTTTTAAGGTCAATAATTAGAAATTCAATAAAAGAGACGAGATTTTTAAGGAATCTTTATCCAAATTCTGTAAAAACGTTGAAGAAATTAAACTATGTAAATTTCATTGAAAGAATGATGAAAACTAGTATGCTAAAACATTATCCAGATTAAACTGAATCATCTCTGTTAAAATATCCTCATTTATTACTTACATTTACTTGTAGTGTTGTGAATATTTGTCTTTTGCGCTCAAATAGTGATTCGACCGCATCATGTGCATTAACTGCAAGGACTCGCACAAATGCATCTAAGTATGGATTTCTGCAATAATAATAATAATAATAATAATAATAATAATAATAATAATAATAATAATGATAATAATAATAATAACAATGGCAAAATGTATAACTTTACATTATTTTATACTTTTCGAGCCTTTTAGGAAAGAAAGCAAAAGTATGGCTAAGAAAATATTCTTGCTTCAGTGGGTCGTAAAAATTAAAGTTGTCCAATTGACTTTAGAACGAAAATTACAGTCACCAAGGTTTCATCGGTGTGATAAAGCTTAATCCATATATACTCTTACAATGCATTTTATTCTTCTTCTGTCAATGCGGATAGTGCTAAAGAGGACACAAACTGGCCATAAAGACGAAGACACATTACACAGATAAGAACGAAAATTGAGGTGCAAGTTTCAAGCCAATAAGCGATGTAGTATATGATTTATCGCACAGTTAAGGTGGATGCATATATATTCATAAAGATGATTTGTCCACGGACAAAACATCAATACATTCAACATTTAAGAAGATAAAGATGAGCAAAATAATCTCCTTTAAGATAAGATAAAGCTCCTCGGTTAACTGCATATAGACGAACATCACTCTCCAATTAGACATCATGTAAATGACAGAGAAATATCAAAAGAAAGGAATTCAGCAACTAAATCAACTAGTAACTTATTTAACAACTGTTTGACTCCATTCACAGTTTAGAAGCGACAAATGTAGAAACCTATATAGTATAGCACGAGTCCAAACAAAAATTCCACTTAAATATCTTAATAGCAGTATAGATTGTTGCAATTGCATAAATAATGCATTCATACCCAACACATTTCTCGGTGGAAGTGAAGGTTTGTTTCATGTAACGAGAAAGCGCTGTTTTCCATGTGTCGAGAAAGTACTGTACTTTTCTTACAGCTACTCGCTTGGAGACATATTCGTATTTCTCCATAACCTAACAGAAAGGTGGATAGTAGATAAATTAAGAATACGGGATTGGAGAATACATCCATCCCCACCCCACCCCCACTGATCCATTTTTCTTCTGTCTTTACAATATAATGTTATTGAAAGTATAAACAATACTAAGACATATCAGAAGTCCCTTCGAGTTCTTAACTGTGCAGTGTTTACAAGAATTTACAGAAGAAACAAGCTTATGATAGTTGTATGTAGAAAACAGGATTATATGCATTATAGTGGGGAAACATGAATTGAATAACTTGGAAAATTCAGTGAAACAAATGAACACATATGAAAGGAACCTGAAGAACAATCTATATTTTCTATGAATTTGAGCTGAGGAAATAGGCAGCAAACACCGATGTGTAAACTCCGTCACTAATCTTTAGGGATAATCCTTTTGTATTTAGCATAAAATCCGTCATACAACGCAGAAATAATCATGGTTACTTCTAATATGAGAGAGAGAGAGAGAGAGAGAGAGAGAGAGAGAGAGAGAGAGAGAAGAGAGAGAGAGACAAGAGAGAGAGAGACAAACAGACAGACAGACATACAGACAGAGAGGGGTGATAACTTTCACACTATCTATTGTAAAGTCCTATCTTATGATGCCTCCAAACTATAGTATCTAGTCAGTTCAATGAAAATGCATTTAAGAATGGCATGACAGTAAATCTAAATCGCGAATAATGAAGATACTTTGTATCTCTTGTGAAAAATCTCCAGTTTTTACATGTAAGTGATGGTCAGTCCAAGGCTGTCGGTTTATCTTGGCTTCTCAAGTTTCCCCCAACAACATGCCCAAATCGGAGCCACTGAGAGTATGTTATATGAGTTTTCTGAAGTTACTGTTCAACGCATGTAACAATAAGTGAACATGAAAAAGAAACAGCATTACCGTGATCATCTTCACCTTCGCCGTCTGCTCTAATTCTAGGGCTTTCACAAAGCGGTCGGCGGCTTCCTTGGCCTTGACCCTAAGAGCCTGTTAGATGACCTTCTTGAATCTCATTTTGGACTCTAGACGGATTAAAACGTCCTTATACATCTGTACAAATCAAGAAATTAAATAGTTTTAAAAGTAATGAGAGTCACCATAATGTCAGTTAATCTAATGACTTAATGCAGTTGTGGACCAATAGATTACCAATATAAGAAAACATTTTATGCCGATTTGTGGAATTATGAGATTACAACTCATCATAATCGCCTCAGTCATCATCAGTATTCTTTGTGTTGTTATTATTCTCGACATTATTGTTGGTGTTTATCATTTAAAAAATGTTCTCATCATTCAAATTAGGTAAGAATGAATATATATAATGAAAACTACTTATGCAGTATAAATAGTCATTTGTATGCTAAGATGTACATAGTTAGATTATATTATACAGTTTTGCCTTATCCGCCTGAAGAATTGCTATGCAGTAAAGATTGTGTTGAAATAAAAAAAGGAAACAATAGATTTAAAGACATCTTATGAATGGTCTAAGTAATTGCACTATCTTTTTATCCAAATGAATATAGGTGCAAAATATTCTCCTATTCTTACCCGACGCCTGTTCTCAGTCTGTCTGTATGCCTGAATATATGTTTTTCTGGTCTTCTTAAGGGCTTTTCTCAGAATGTTCAAGATCATCTTCTCTTCTGAACACATAGAAAATCTGAAATAAGGTTGTTTGATGAACATTTAAAAGAACTGTAAGCCACTAGACAAATATACCTCTAAACTGTGTGAAAATAAACTGAGAAAGAAATTAAAAATGTCACTAACATTTGGGAGACATTTTAGGTTCTGCTTGCTTAGCGAGAAATCTTCGGTCTCGTCTAAGTCACTTATGATTACCACGCTTTTATGATCAATTACATTCCAATGTTAATTGATATAATGATTGATTGATTGTTTTGTAACGGTGCACCAGAATGTTTAGGTTATTTAGCACTATACAATAGGTCTAATTAATATAAAACTCATCTTGAATCTTTAAAGTCAAACAGTAACGTTGTGAATTTAAATTCTATTAAAAGGAAACGAATTTACCCAAGCAGCAGATGAACTTTAACATAATTTGGACACACGAATATGTCACATATCAAACAAACACCAATCATCAAATAACTAGTTTTCCATTAATAAAACAGGAACATCGATCAATATGTGCATTAAACGGCACACGAAACCCTTGACTTTCAAAATAAATAACAAGTGATTTCAGGTTAGTGTAATAGATAAAATAACTTCATATACTAACTTCCTTAAGACTCTGGCTGCGTCCAGGCATATAAAGACGTCTTTTCGACAACCAAATGTTGCATAGCAACATCATTAAAGAAGGAAGAGAAAGCTCTCGAGATGACAGGATAATCTGAAGTAACGAAAAACAATCGTTGCGAATGTTGACTTTTTAAGGTTCAAAATAATAAAGTACATACTTACAATTAATCTGTCAATAGCAAACGTTGTTACAGTAGTAGATTACTGAGAGAGAGAGAGAGAGAGAGAGAGAGAGAGAGAGAGAGAGAGAGAGAGAGAGAGAGAGAGAGAGAGAGAGACAGATAGAGAGAAAGAGACAGAGAGAGACAGACAGACAGAGAGAGAGAGACGCGGGAGATGGGTACCTCTGGCAATCTGTTGCAAGGGTATTGAGAGAGAGAGAGAGAGAGAGAGAGAGAGAGAGAGAGAGAGAGAGAGACAGACAGAGAGAGAGAGACAGACAGAGAGAGAAACGCGGGAGATTTGTACCTCTGGCCATGGTCAGACGTGTTTGAAGTTTCTTGTTCCAGGCCAGAGCCTTTGTCTCACACCAATCTTGGCTGAGAGCTCTCTCCTTCAGAACATCCGCCCAGAAGTCAAAGTCACTTAAACAGAAATAGGAAGTATATTGAGTTATGTATAAGTATAATAAATCGGATCAAAATTATTCATTACGTGAGATGAGGTTAAATCAACAGCAAAGTCAGCTTAACTACATTATCTTCATGTGAAAACTATAGGAACATTTCCGGTGGTGTTTTTACTAATTTGCTGATGGTGCTTTCAAAACGAAAAGAACTGTCCTTCGACTGCAGTTTCCGGTTAGTTTGAATGATTTAGTGTAATAGTGTAATCTGCCGATTGAAAACTGTCGAGCAATTTTATTAGTTTTAGTTTGTCCATTTCCATTATCTAACCTTTCACATCAATATGTCATTAAATATATTTATTTTTCTCTAGATAAATAAGGAATTAAATCGAGAATTTAAACTTTAGCAATGGAACAATATTATGATCCTACAGTAGGGAAATAAAGAAGAAAAGAATGGGGGGGGGTAGGCGGACTGGGAGCGGGCGAGTGGCCGAGTGGTCTAAAGCGCTCTCCACTACGGATCACTGCCATCTCACCTCTGCGTGGGAACGAGTCTAAGATTCGGCTAATGTGGGTATGTGAGAAAGCTTGTCAGTAGCTTATCGTGGGTCGGTGGTTCTTTCCCAGGGTATTTCCCGGGTTCTTCTTCCACCAATAATACTGGCCGCCATGTATAGCCTATCGTGTGCTAACAAAAATGGCGTTAAACCCTACAAAACAACAACAACAACAGCAACAGTAGGAAAAGGAAGAAAGCACATATTTTAGAGTGTTTCTTTGATTTATTTGAAACTACCTATGGTTGTCGGGTCATGCTGTAATAATCAAGCACCAATCGTGCAATATAATGAAACCAACGCGTTCTTTTACAGAGCTCTATTTTGATTACTGTAATGGTAGAATGGAAACAATTTTTAATTGGATCTTGCGATTCTTAATCAGTTTAGATAATGATAGTAGAAGTGCACATGACACTTTTCTCTTCCAACCTACCAACAATAAACAAAAGGTTAACTATTAAATAGTAGCGTTTGGTCAGGTCGAATACTGTGTAAATGGCGGGGGAGGGGTGAATTTGTGGGGAAGAGAGTCATCCAACCATTCGTTTCCTTTCAAAATTATATCTTTATATTTATAAAGTACTCACGTTAATGCTGAATATGACTCCGGGAAATCGCTCATTACTTGAAAATCCAACATTTCATCAAATTTGAAAAGAATAGACTTGAAAAATCAGATATTTCTTTCTGTCAACGTGAATACGTCTAGCAAGCTTGATGCACAACGTAAGAATAAGAAACGTCACTCTTGGAAACGCTGCGTCATAGATTACGTCACGAAGAGTGACGTGATCTTCGTCAGTCTCACTTGATTTCGATATTATACAAATGAGTAGCTTGAATGAAGAACAGAAAGTTAATTATACAATAAGAGTTCGTTTTTATTTCTCTTTTTGAATCCGAGGATGTCAATAGCTAAAATTATAATTTGCAACCTGAATTATCATTGTTATTGCAGTTTTGAATAAAGAATCCATAAACCTTTCCCACTCAGTTCCTGTAACTTCGTCTCACAGGAAACACATTTTTGAACTACGCATTGTTTTGCTTGAAGAGCCTCACAACAGCTCCAGCATACCTTCAAATATTAGCTTTGTACCATTTGTCTTTCCATTCTTAGGTGTGTGGATGGGTGGGAGATGAGAGGTAACTACCTTTCATCGTTTGTTTAAATTTATTTAAATTTTTTTTACATATATAAGCAGTACAAGTTGGGTTATTATCGTAGGTAAAATTCAGATCTGGATAAAATATTTGTACTTTATTTCTAGCCATATTTTCTCCTATTGCAATCACTATGTACATGTGTCATGTATTTTTAATTTGTAAATGTAACCTTTAAAACAATGATTGTAAGTTTTCATTGTATTTTTACTTGACATTGTCCAAAATCAAGTTAATATTGTACCTTACCAATAACGTTTGTTTTGCAAACAAATAATACATGGATAAGCTGTTCTCTGTTATAGACGGTTAAATATTAAGGTAAGATTTATGGTTATTGGAAATCCCCATTACAAATACCTAGCTTCTATGACGTGTACCACATTCTATGTTATAAGTTTAGTAAAACAATATCCTAGATTGTAACTTTAAATTAAGTTTAACAAAGGTTTCTTCTAGATGATGCTTATTGTGACATGTGTCAAGTAGTGGGCTTTATCATCCTGTGTATGCAGAAATTATTAATTCAGTTGGCGCCCTACAGCTTTGTATTTTGCATAGTGTTAGAATAGTAAGAAAAAATATATCCTTGGATATGCTGGATCTTGAAAAAGGACCTATTAAATCCTCATTTAGTATTCAAAGAACCTTTAATTTCCTTAATTTTTGGTGCGTGATTGATGGGCGTAATATGAATCATAGAGTATACAGCTTGGCCTTACTTACGATGTGCATCTCTCCAAAACCTGCTAGCTCCGCTTGGTCATTTTCACTTCCTGGACTTCAGAGGTAAATTTGAAAAAAGACCCGAGAACCTTTATTTTTACATTTGATGTATTTGGTAATTCATACATTGCCCCTGTTTTAATAACTCGTAAATATAGTATACTTGTACTTTCGACTAATTCAGGCTGATATTTTAGCACAAGAGAGCAGTCATTTTAGTTAGCGGTGTGATTAGATCATGTACAAATTCCACAAGTTGATACTAGACATACAAATCCTGACATACCTACCGATTGTATTCGCTACAAAATGTACTTCTGTGCATTGTATGTCTAGTTGTTATATATTAATGTATACATGTATTAATAATGCCCGCTTTTTAAATGAATTTAATATGATGCACAATTTCATCGCAATAATTTTTTTTCCGTTCCAAATTCACTCTCACATCTAAAGGACACAAAAAACAAGCAAAAACACAAAAAATGAAGAAATCTGGAGTGAGAGAGAAAAAGTATTTGTGCTGGATAAAACGCTTGAAATATAACTTACACCAACTAACCTCCAACAATGTAGCTCGTTGTAACGAAATGTGCGCACTTTCCATGGGATTTATTTACAGTCTTTATGTAATAAATGATACAAAGTTGCAAACACTGTAGCCATTGAGCGGTAAATCTCTCGGTTGCGTTTAACACATACTTTGATCAATATAATAGTGTGTTTTTGTTTTGTTTCATAAACTTAGTATAATGTTCTGAAAATCGATGATTATTTATTCAATATGAAAATGTCCATAGCCCACCCAACAATTCCCCCCCCCACTCTCTCTCTCTCTCTCTCTCTCTCTCTCTCTCTCTCTCTCTCTCTCTCTCTCTCTCATCATCGCAGCAAGAAACGATCGAAAATCAATGAAAAGCAAGCCGCGTTTCCATTGAATGAAATATTTATAGATCTCGTGTAAGATCACTGATACACCATGCATATATATTGCATAGTTTTGTGTGTGCGTTTGTGTGTGAGCGCCGGTTCATACATTGAGATACTTGGAAAGCTCAGAGCATTGCAGAATATCATCTTGTTGAATATGTATTCTTTATCCTTCAAATTCTTTCGCACCGTCGTATTCGATGATCTTCAGGTAACACAAACCAATCCGGTGGCCTAGTGGTTAAAGCGTCCGCCGAAGATATGGGAGGTAGGTCGTGGGTTCGATCCCGGCCGAGTCATACTAAAGACTTACAAAATGGTTCTAACAGCTGCCTCGTTTGACGCTCAGCATTAAGAGGTTAGTGTTAGGACTAGTAGGCCTTGCGTCAGGATAAAGCGACTTAATGGGAGATCGTGCTACATGTCTGCTTCATGATGCCCTAGTGTTATACATCACTTTAAACTGCCTCACTGCAGACATCGTAGCGATATGACTGAATCTTTTCTAAAGCTAAGTTAAAAATCCTTATCAAAGAAACAAACAAAATCAGGTAATACATTACTCACTCTTTTTTAAGGGGAAGGTGGTGTGTGTCGGTGTCTGTCTGTGGGTGGTGAATCCATGAGGCTAACTTTATGATTAAATAATAACACAAACAATATGTAAGGCAATTTTGTTTATTCGCTGAATCACGATAATTCACACCCGTAAAACATAATAAACTTATTGAGACATTATTACTCTCTCTCTCTCTCTCTCTCTCTCTCTCTCTCTCTCTCTCTCTCTCTCTCTCTCTCTCTCTCTCTCTCTCTGTGCCTCTTAGAACGGTTCCCTGTTCAGCATGCTCTCTGCGTTGCACTCTGCTATATAAGTCAGGCGAACGCCGACGCCATATTGTCACCTGATCAAAACAAATGGTCTCATACGGAGAGATCTAGTATATCTAACATCTGCACATTTATTCCTTTAATATCCTCATTCTTAGTGACACAATGTGAACTTCATTAATACTTTTGATTTGAACTATAGCAGTCGTTATCTGGTGTTCAAGGTTAACCACCAGTTAGGTCATATAATAATTTTTACAAATTTTTTTACTACTAGGGAGTAGGGAAGATGAAGGAAAAAGAGTACGCACAACGATAGTTTGTTCATATTGCACATTTTATACAGCGTCATCTAAAAAATAATTTTCCAATCGATTCCTTGATAATTTTTAAATCGAAATTTATGAGATAATGTACGATAGCCAAAATATAGCCACAGATTAATACGAAAATATCACCCCTCTTTCAAGAGGGGGTGAGGGAAACAATTTTCTTGCAAATATTGCACACTTCATACTAAGTCAGCCAACATAGTCTGGTTGCGATAAATTACCTGATCAATTTTACATCGATAGTGATATCTCGCTTTACACGACACCTCAGACTTTACCAAGCATTAGGATTGAAATAGCAACCCTATTCGAGGGCGGAGCCCTGACTTGCCGAGTGGCCTAAAGCGCTCACCGCTACGGATCATTGCCATCTCACCTCTGTCTGCAGAGGTTCGAGTCTCAGATGCAGCTAATGTGGTTACGTGAGAAGGTTGCCAGTAGCTGCTCGTGGATCGGTGGTTCTTGCTGGCGTTTTCCGAGTTCTACCCTCCAATATTTATAGTGGCCGCCATGTATAACCCATCTTGTGCTGGAAAATGGCGTTAAACTCGTATAACAATCACAATAATAATAACAACAACAACAACAAGATCAACCCTATCCAACGAGGGGATGAATGTAACGATATTTGATTTAATATTGTGCATTCATACTTCACCATGTAATGTCCAATATATATTCCATTTGCAATCAATTCCTTGATCCTTTATACATCAGAATTGATTGAAGGCGACACATGAAAAATTTTGTTTGCCAGATATTAAGACCAAATGCTATCTCTTTTATGAAGTTAGCGGAAAGCGGCATGGAGTGGGTTTTCTGGGTACCCTATGTGTTGTATAGTTGAACCCTATTTCTAGAGGGGGTGAATATGACGATATTTGGTTCAATATCGAACACTCCGACTGCATCATTTAACAAACATCGATTGCAATTAATCTCGTGATACTTTTCACTTCCGAAATTGACGTAACGGACAGACGATAGCATTCATTTGCTGAAGATATAAGACAAAAATGCCATCTCTTATATATAAAAGAGGAGTGGGATAACACTATTTTGTGAAATAAATGTTTCGTAGATTACATCATTTGAAACTTAGATCTGTAATTGACTCCTTGATCAAGTGTTCATCACCTCATATTATTAAAATTTATCAAGGAATCGATTGGAGAAGGAATCTCTGCGATGACCTGTGTAAAATGTGCAATATTATAAAAATACCGTTGTGTGTACCCTTTTCTTTCATCTTCGCCGACTAGCAAAAATATTTGTAAAACTTAGTATTCTATGACAAATTGGTGGTTAATCTTGTACATAATATAACTACCGTTATAGTTCATAGCAAAAGTGTTAGTAAAGTTAATATTGTGTCATTAAGAACAAGACTATTAAAGAAATAAATGTGCCACGGTTAGATTAACTCAGTCTCTCCGTATAATACCATTTTTTTTTTTTTGATCATGTGACAATATGGCATCGGCGTTCGCCTGACTTAGTATAGCAGAGTGCAACGAAGGTATCTTATTAAGCAGGGAACCAGACTCTCTCTCTCTCTCTCTCTCTCTCTCTCTCTCTCTCTCTCTCTCTCTCATGCACAAATAAAATTATTATGATCAATATTCAGTGGCAGGTCCATTGCTGGCCACAAGAATGTAAGAGTCCCCGAGATCATACCATTATTCGTAATGCTTTCACTAGAACAAAAAATAATGAATTTGCATGTATATACAATATTTACATTTTTGTTATAAAATACCCGACAATTTAATTGTTATTAGGCTAGTTGCGTCGGCAGCTTTTCTTTAAAACAAGTCGGGGTTCATTGCTCACACACTTTACGGGGAAAAACCCGATTTCTTTCTTATTGAAAGGAACGTTTCTCTTATAAAAACCGAGTGCCATTCCAAGTTCATTGGCATCCGTCAGTTGATCGATCACCATCCCTGTGGATAAAATGTTGATACATTAGTACATTCTGTGTCAGCGAGTAATTGTTAAAAGTATGTAGCAGCAACAGGTTTCACTTGTATTTTTATTTGTATTGTTCCTCCTATATCTACAGTAAGTGGTAATGAGATTTATGTATATTTCGTATTATGAGGAGGATTTAAATCATTGATTAAAAGTATTAATAGTACTAGCTGAAAATAAAGATAACCCCATTTCATTTTTCCTGCTTTTATCCCGCTGGGTAATATACAGATACAACTCAGTCACATATATTTGCCGAGATTTGTAGAATTTTATCTCGTTGATCAAAAAAGATAAAATTAATGAAGATACAGAAAGAAAATCTACTACTTTTCAGATTGTACTAAATAGTGTTATCTCTTTCAAATAAAGAAAAAAACCACCAGCACCAATAACAATAATATCCTGAGAAAAGGGCAATATATTGCAAGAGTTTAGAATACGTTTTTAAAATGTATGAAAATGTGATATGCTTCTCTGCAAGTAAAATATAATGATATCTTACCTTTCTTGCACGTGAGCTCGTGTTTTCCACTGGCCTTATAGTCATGCACAACTGTCATTTGTTGTCTGAGTGGTGTAAACAAGTCTGAAAGATTTAATGACGTGCACATGATTCTGTATTTAAAATAACTTAAAAGGATGAACTGCGATTTTTCACTCATTTGTCAATTGGTCGAAAGGTTAGAAAAATACCGTATGTTGCAGAGTCAGACAACCGGTATAGCACACAATGACATGCTCGCTTTGTCCCTCTGCTGTCCTTGGCTCGATGCCGACTCCGTCATAATTTTTAAAATCGATAGTTTCAATTGCATTCTCTTGTTTCAATCACATTTCAAACATACATGACAACGTTTTCGATATAGGAGAGTTTTATAGAAGACACATGAATATCTATAGAAACTAAGCAAAATTTAAATTAAAAACAAGTTCAATACTAAACTTTATTGTTTATACCAACCAAATATCTACACTATTAACTTGTATGATATAGGAGCAATGTGCATGTTTCATATTATTGTCTTCAAACATATTTTTTATTTATTTATTTAAATGTATTTATCGATTTTAATAACTAACCTGAAGATGTCACTTTGTTCTGCCTTGTATCTTGGTCGACTTCTTGCCATGTAAAGCCAGGAGGCAAAAACACGGAGTCAGCAAGACCAGAGTACTCTGTAGAACAAGATAACGAAAATTATTGATAGCGATAATTTTGTCCTTCAAAATAGACGAAAGCGACGACAAATCAATATGTATTAACTGTTGATGCGTGTAAGTTTGTTTCCTTTAACGTTGCGCGTTGACATTGGTTGAGTTCCTCTCGTGTAGAAGTGCACACTCTTAATACTAGATAACAAAGTTATTCACATTTTTTGCGTTGTGGAGATTTCTTGTCAAGCATTTCTTGCATTTTTATAAGCGTATTATTAGGACTTCATATTACGGTGTACATAATGAAATATATACTTACCCAAATATGACTCTCTGTCATGGACCTTCTGTGTCATGGATTTTACTTTTGGCTCAAATCCAAGAACTTGTTTAGCATCTACACCAACGTCAGTGTTCCTCTATTTTAAAAAGAAATACATTCATAACCGTTTTACACCAAGTTACCTAATTAACTTGTAAGCGATGGAATTGTATTCGCAGTAAATGAATCGTTCTCGTTAAACTACTTAGAATTAAAAGGTTAGCTTCAAGTTATGAAACTCGTTTTACATATAAAGGAATGGAATATAAAGATACGAATGTTGAAATATCAAACGTTTGTTCCTATATCAAGGCAAACTAGGAAAAAGAGGCAAACAAAAGTTGGTGAAAGATGATAGATTATAATGCCCCATCAGGAGTAATGCAAAGGTTCCACAAAAGTTAGAAATAACATTGCGTTATACTTTATTTTTTTTAAGGTCAATAATTAGAAATTCAATAAAAGAGACGAGATTTTTAAGGAATCTTTATCCAAATTCTGTAAAAACGTTGAAGAAATTAAACTATGTAAATTTCATTGAAAGAATGATGAAAACTAGTATGCTAAAACATTATCCAGATTAAACTGAATCATCTCTGTTAAAATATCCTCATTTATTACCTACATTTACTTGTAGTGTTGTGAATATTTGTCTTTTGCGCTCAAATAGTGATTCGACCGCATCATGTGCATTAACTGCAAGGACTCGCACAAATGCATCTAAGTATGGATTTCTGCAATAATAATAATAATAATAATAATAACAATGGCAAAATGTATAACTTTACATTATTTTATACTTTTCGAGCCTTTTAGGAAAGAAAGCAAAAGTATGGCTAAGAAAATATTCTTGCTTCAGTGGGTCGTAAAAATTAAAGTTGTCCAATTGACTTTAGAACGAAAATTACAGTCAACAAGGTTTCATCGGTGTGATAAGCTTAATCCATATATACTCTTACAATGCATTTTATTCTTCTTCTGTCAATGCGGATAGCGCTAAAGAGGACACAAACTGGCCATAAAGACGAAGACACATTACACAGATAAGAACGAAAATTGAGGTGCAAGTTTCAAGCCAATAAGCGATGTAGTATATGATTTATCGCACAGTTAAGGTGGATGCATATATATTCATAAAGATGATATGTCCACGGACAAAACATCAATACATTCAACATTTAAGAAGATAAAGATGAGCAAAATAATCTCCTTTAAGATAAGATAAAGCTCCTCGGTTAACTGCATATAGACGAACATCACTCTCCAATTAGACATCATGTAAATTACAGAGAAATATCAAAAGAAAGGAATTCAGCAACTAAATCAACTAGTAACTTATTTAACAACTGTTTGACTCCATTCACAGTTTAGAAGCAACAAATGTAGAAACCTATATAGTATAGCACGAGTCCAAACAAAAATTCCACTTAAATATCTTAATAGCAGTATAGATTGTTGCAATTGCATAAATAATGCATTCATACCCAACACATTTCTCGGTGGAAGTGAAGGTTTGTTTCATGTAACGAGAAAGCGCTGTTTTCCATGTGTCGAGAAAGTACTGTACTTTTCTTACAGCTACTCGCTTGGAGACATATTCGTATTTCTCCATAACCTAACAGAAAGGTGGATAGTAGATAAATTAAGAATACGGGATTGGAGAATACATCCATCCCCACCCCACCCCCACTGATCCATTTTTCTTCTGTCTTTACAATATAATGTTATTGAAAGTATAAACAATACTAAGACATATCAGAAGTCCCTTCGAGTTCTTAACTGTGCACTGTTTACAAGAATTTACAGAAGAAACAAGCTTATAATAGTTGTATGTAGAAAACAGGATTATATGCATTATAGTGGGGAAACATGAATTGAATAACTTGGAAGATTCAGTGAAACAAATGAACACATATGAAAGGAACCTGAAGAACAATCTATATTTTCTATGAATTTGAGCTGAGGAAATAGGCAGCAAACACCGATGTGTAAACTCCGTCACTAATCTTTAGGGATAATCCTTTTGTATTTAGCATAAAATCCGTCATACAACGCAGAAATAATCATGGTTACTTCTAATATGAGAGAGAGAGAGAGAGAGAGAGAGACAGAGAGAGAGAGAGAGAGAGAGAGAGAGAGAGAGAGAGAGAGAGAAACAGACAGACAGACATACAGAGAGGGGTGATAACTTTCACACTATCTATTGTAAAGTCCTGTCTTATGATGCCTCCAAACTATAGTATCTAGTCAGTTCAATGAAAATGCATTTAATAATAGCATGACAGTAAATCTAAATCGCGAATAATGAAGATACTTTGTATCTCTTGTGAAAAATCTCCAGTTTTTACATGTAAGTGATGGTCAGTCCAAGGCTGTCGGTTTATCTTGGCTTCTCAAGTTTCCCCCAACAACATGCCCAAATCGGAGCCACTGAGAGTATGTTATATGAGTTTTCTGAAGTTACTGTTCAACGCATGTAACAATAAGTGAACATGAAAAAGAAACAGCATTACCGTGATCATCTTCACCTTCGCCGTCTGCTCTAATTCTAGGGCTTTCACAAAGCGGTCGGCGGCTTCCTTGGCCTTGACCCTAAGAGCCTGTTTGATGACCTTCTTGAATCTCATTTTGGACTCTAGACGGATTAAAACGTCCTTATACATCTGTACAAATCAAGAAATTAAATAGTTCTAAAAGTAATGAGAGTCACCATAATGTCAGTTAATCTAATGACTTAATGCAGTTGTGGACCAATAGATTACCAATATAAGAAAACATTTTATGCCGATTTGTGGAATTATGAGATTACAACTCATCATAATCGCCTCAGTCATCATCAGTATTCTTTGTGTTGTTATTATTCTCGACATTATTGTTGGTGTTTATCATTTAAAAAATGTTCTCATCATTCAGATTAGGTAAGAATGAATATATATAATGAAAAATACTTATGCAGTATAAATAGTCATTTGTATGCTAAGATGTACATAGATTATATTATACAGTTTTGCCTTGTCCGCCTGAAGAATTGCTATGCAGTAAAGATTGTGTTGAAATAAAAAAGGAAACAATAGATTTAAAGACATCTTATGAATGGTCTAAGTAATTGCACTATCTTTTTATCCAGATGAATATGGGTGCAAAATATTCTCCTATTCTTAGCCGCCGCCTGTTCTCAGTCTGTCTGTATGCCTGAATATATGTTTTTCTGGTCTTCTTAAGGGCTTTTCTCATAATGCTCAAGATCATTTTCTCTTCTGAACACATAGAAAATCTGAAATAAGGTTGTTTGATGAACATTTAAAAGAACTGTAAGCCACTAGACAAATATACCTCTAAACTGTGTGAAAAGAAACTGAGAAAGAAATTAAAAATGTCACTAACATTTGGGAGACATTTTAGGTTCTGCTTGCTTAGCGAGAAATCTTCGGTCTCGTCTAAGTCACTTATGATTACCACGCTTTCAAATGTTAATTGATATAATGATTGATTGATTGTTTTGTAACGGTGCACCAGAATGTTTAGGTTATTTAGCGCTATACAATAGGTCTAATTAATATAAAACTCATCTTGAATCTTTAAAGTCAAACAGTAACGTTGTGAATTTAAATTCTATTAAAAGAAAACGAATTTACCCAAGCAGCAGATGAACTTTAACATAATTTGGACACACGAATATGTCACATATCAAACAAACACCAATCATCAAATAACTAGTTTTCCATGAATAAAACAGGAACATCGATCAATATGTGCATTAAACGGCACACGAAACCCTTGACTTTCAAAATAAATAACAAGTGATTTCAGGTTAGTGTACTAGATAAAATAACTTCATATACTAACTTCCTTAAGACTCTGGCTGCGTCCAGGCATATAAAGACGTCTTTTTCGACATCCAAATGTTGCATAGCAACATCATTAAAGAAGGAAGAGAAAGCTCTCGAGATGACAGGATAATCTGAAGTAACGAAAAACAATCGTTGCGAATGTTGACTTTTTAAGGTTCAAAATAATAAAGTACATACTTACAATTAATCTGTCAATAGCAAACGTTGTTACAGTAGAATATATGTCAGTTATATGTAAATTACATGCAATATGTTACAAGGGTATTGAGAGAGAGAGAGAGACAGAGAGAGAGAGAGATGGAGAGAGAGAGAGAGAGAGAGAGAGAGAGAGAGAGAGAGAGAGAGAGAGAGAGAGAGAGAGACGCGTTAGATGGGTACCACTGGCCATGGTCAGACGTGTTTGAAGTTTCTTGTTCCAGGCCAGAGCCTTACTCTCACACCAATCTTGGCTGAGAGCTCTCTCCTTCAGAACATCCGCCCAGAAGTCAAAGTCACTTAAACAGAAATAGGAAGTATATTGAGTTATGTATAACTATAATAAATTGGATCAAAATTATTCATTACGTGAGATGAGGTTAAATCAACAGCAAAGTCAGCTTAACTACATTATCTTCATGTGAAAACTATAGGAACATTTCCGGTGGTGTTTTTACTAATTTGCTGATGGTGTCTTCAAAACTAAAAAGAACTGTCCTTCGACTGCAGTTTCCGGTTAGTTTGCATGATTTAGTGTAATAGTGTAATCTGCCGATTGAAAACTGTCGAGCAATTTTATTAGTTTTAGTTTGTCCATTTCCATTATCTAACCTTTCACATCAATCTGTCATTAAATATATTTATTTTTCTCAAGATAAATAAGGAATTAAATCGAGAATTTAAACTTTAGCAATGGAACAATATTATGATCCTACAGTAGGGAAATAAAGAAAGAAAAAAGGGGTGGGGCGGACTGGGAGCGGGCGAGTGGCCGAGTGGTCTAAAGCGCTCTCCGCTACGGATCACTGCCATCTCACCTCTGCGTGGGAACGAGTCTAAGATTCGGCTAATGTGGGTATGTGAGAAAGCTTGTCAGTAGCTTATCGTGGGTCGGTGGTTCTTTCCCAGGGTATTTCCCGGGTTCTTCTTCCACCAATAATACTGGCCGCCATGTATAGCCTATCGTGTGCTAACAAAAATGGCGTTAAACCCTACAACAACAACAACAGTAGGAAAAGGAAGAAAGCACCTATTTTAGAGTTTCTTTCATTTATTTGAAGCTACCTATGGTTGTCGGGTCATGCTGTAATAATCAAGCACCATTCGTGCAATATAATGAAACCAACGCGTTCTTTTACAGAGCTCTATTTTGATTACTGTAATGGGTAGAATGGAAACAATTTTTAATTGGATCTTACGATTCTTAATCAGTTTAGATAATGATAGTAGAAGTGCACATGACACTTTTCTCTTCCAACCTACCAACCATAAACAAATGGTTAACTATTAAATAATAGCGTTTGGTCAGGTCGAATACTGTGTAAATGGCGGGGGAGGGGTGAATTTGTGTGGAAGAGAGTCATCCAACCATTCGTTTCCTTTCAAAATCATATATTTATATTTATAAAGTACTCACGTTAATGCTGAATATGACTCCGGGAAATCGCTCATTACTTGAAAATCCAACATTTCATCAAATTTGAAAAGAATAGACTTGAAAAATCAGATATTTCTTTCTGTCAACGTGAATACGTCTAGCAAGCTTGATGCACAGCGTAAGAATAAGAAACGTCACTCTTGGAAACGCTGCGTCATAGATTACGTCACGAAGAGTGACGTGATCTTCGTCAGTCTCACTTGATTTCGATATTACACAAATGAGTAGCTTGAATGAAGAACAGAAAGTTAATTATACATTAAGAGTTCGTTTTTATTTCTCTTTTTGATTCCGAGGATGTCAATAGCTAAAATTATAATTTGCAACCTGAATTATTATTGTTATTGCAGTTTTGCATAAAGAATCCATAAACCTTTCCCACTCAGTTCCTGTAACTTCGTCTCAGAGTAAACACATTTTTGAACTACGCATTGTTTTGCTTGAAGAGCCTCACAACAGCTCCAGCATACCTTCAAATATTAGCTTTGTACCATTTGTCTTTCCATTCTTAGGTGTGTGGATGGGTGGGAGATGAGAGGTAACTACCTTTCATCGTTTGTTTAAATTTATTTAATTTTTTTTTTACATATATAAGCAGTACAAGTTGGGTTATTATCGTAGGTAAAATTCAGATCTGGATAAAATATTTGTACTTTATTTCTAGCCATATTTGCTCCTATTGCAATCACTATGTACATGTGTCATGTATTTTTAATTTGTAAATATAACCTTTAAAACAATGATTGTAAGTTTTCATTGTATTTTTACTTGACATTGTCCAAAATCAAGTTAATATTGTACCTTACCAATAACGTTTGTTTTGCAAACAAATAATACATGGATAAGCTGTTCTCTGTTATAGACGGTTAAATATTAAGGTAAGATTTATGGTTATTGGAAATCCCCATTACAAATACCTAGCCTCTATGACGTGTACCACATTCTATGTTATAAGTTTAGTAAAACAATATCCTAGAATGTAACTTTAAATTAAGTTTAACAAAGGTTTCTTTTAGATGATGCTTATTATGACATGTGTCAAGTAGTGGGCTTTATCATCCTGTGTATGCAGAAATTATTAATTCAGTTGGCGCCCTACAGCTTTGTATTTTGCATAGTGTTAGAATAGTAAGAAAAAATATATCCTTGGATATACTGGATCTTGAAAAGGACCTATTAAATCCTCATTTAGTATTCAAAGAACCTTTAATTTCCTTAATTTTTGGTGCGTGATTGATGGGCGTAATATGGATCATAGAGTAAACAGCTTGGCCTTACTTACGATGTGCATCTCTCCAAAACCTGCTAGCTCCGCTTGGTCATTTTCACTTCCTGGACTTCAGAGGTAAATTTGAAAAAAGACCCGAGAACCTTTATTTTTACATTTGATGTATTTGGTAATTCATACATTGTCCCTGTTTTAATAACTCCTAAATATAGTGTACTTGTACTTTCGACTAATTCAGGCTGATATTTTAGCACAAGAGAGCAGTCATTTTAGTTAGCGGTTTGCTTAGATCATGTACAAATTCCACAAGTTGATACTAGACATACAAATCCTGACATACCTACCGATTGTATTCGCTACAAAATGTACTTCTGTGCATTGTATGTCTAGTTGTTATATATTAATGTATACATGTATTAATAATGCCCGCTTTTTAAATGAATTTAATATGATGCACAATTTCATCGCAATGATTTTTTTCCGTTCCAAATTCACTCTCACATCTAAAGGACACAAAAAAGAAGCAAAAACACAAAAAATGAAGAAATCTGGAGTGAGAGAGAAAAAGTATTTGTGCTGGATAAAACGCTTGAAATATAACTTACACCAACTAACCTCCAACAATGTAGCTCGTTGTAACGAAATGTGCGCACTTTCCATGGAATTTATTTACAGTTTTTATGTAATAAATGATACAAAGTTGCAAACACTGTAGCCATTGAGCGGTACATCTCTCGGTTGAGTGTAACACATACTTTGATCAATATAATAGTGTGTTTTTGTTTTGTTTAATAAACTTAGTATAATGTTCTGAAAATCGATGATTATTTATTCAATATGAAAATGTCCATAGCCCACCCAAGAATTCTCCCCCCCCACTCTCTCTCTCTCTCTCTCTCTCTCTCTCTCTCTCTCTCTCTCTCTCTCTCTCTCTCTCTCTCTCTCTCTCTCCCACAAAACCGTAGTTGTTAGGACGTAGGCTGAGATCATGGATTGTGGGGATGCTGATTTCTGCACATGGGAGGGCACATTTTTGTATGAAAACTTGTGCACTGGACTTTTGAAAATATAATCTTTCCTTAAAATATCTAGAATATTCAACCCATTATAAATGGGAAGTAAAAATGTTCTTGGGACATCTCCTAATTTTCGGGACATCTCATATCCCAAAGACTCTCTGGACAATTTAAATCACACACGTCCCGATAACAACTGCTCCTCTCGATCTCATGAGGTTGTCATAATTTGGACATTGGCTGGAATCAGACATTATTTGGGACAATAGTTTATATGTGTATAGTAGTATTAAGATAAACTAAACAAAATATATCATTCGGAAATTACTTTTTCCCCACAAAATTGTCCAAAGTGGTCAACAGAAATTCTCATAATGGTGCACATTATGTTTTCTCAACAAAATTCCTCCCTATTGCCTCTCATGACCAATTTGCATCCTTCTGGATGCTAATATCAATGTTTGTTGGTTTGTTGTTATTTTTGTTCGTTCACTTTTGCAAAAAATCATGGCAAATAATGAAATATCATATTGTGAATCCATAATCATTTGGATGTTGGTAAAAATTGCACAATGAGATGAATTTTCCTGAAATAGTTCTTTGTTCACCTTGAATTGCCACAAATAATCATAGCGTAGGTGCAGCGAGTTAAAGGGACAGTGAGTATGCTGTGACCTCAATGTATTTGGGGTTTCTAATAGAATTTATCTCATGCATTGATGTGGGATGAGGAAATCCCAACAAGGTGTCAAAATTCGTCGGCATGAATGAGGCTTTGCCCAGTTCTTTCTGATGAATAATGAGCCCGATCGTGGAATTTCCCTATCCCACATCAATATATATGGTTATTCACAGTACTGGGAAAAAAGATGTGTAATTAACAAAATGTCAAGAGAGTGCATTAAAAAGGACAAAATATTCATCTAAAACTTTTGGGTCATTTTACAGAAGGCATTAGATTTGGTTTACAATTCAGTGTAAACTGGGACATGTCAGTAATGTGACGATGTCATACAAACCAGTAAATGTAGTTATTTTGATGGCATGTGAAGGACGAGAACAGTCAAGATGGGTAGGATAGAAAAATCTTCCATGGGTGTTACACTATGGAAAAAATTATCATACACATTAGAGAAGGCGAGAAGAAAAATATCCCTCATGTTCCAGCAGTCATAACTCTCTTTGTTTCACCGTCATCTCTATACTGTGCTAATTCTAGTCTCAGTTGCCTAAATTATAACCAGAGTACCATGAATGGCACATTATACGCCCACCCTGTGTATAATAGTTCTCTATGTAGACACTAGTAGGTAATGGTAGACTCAAGGGATTATTACCCAACTAAGTCTCAACTTACTGTGATGAAACCATCATTTCTTACAGGACTTATCATGACCTCTTACCTTTAGATTCCAGAATATATAGATTTCTATATTAATCTAAATGAAAGCCATCCACAAAGTTTGGTCAAGTTACTTGCTCTAAAACAAGTTATTCTCCAAGACCCCATTTTCTTAGAGCCACAATGACTGGACTTAAAATCAATTGGCCTTTTCCAGACCTAAAGTGCAAGCCCTCCACAAACATTGGTCGTTGTATGTGGTTTTGAACTAAAGTTGTTACAAAAGTTTTTTTTTCTCTTTCAGTCAGCGACTCTGACCTCAAAATCAATAGACTTTTCTACTCAACATGCAAGTCATTCATAAACTTGTGTGAAGGTACACGGTTGAGAACTGAAATTTGTGTGCAGAAACAATATTTCTTCTTTGTCAGTAACCTTTACCTTCAACCCCAAAATCAATAGGCTTTTTCATTACTCAAAGTGCAAGGCATCCACAAAGTTTGATACATTTCTGTTATGTACAACTAATGTTACTCTGCAGAAATCATTTCATTTTTCTCAGTCAATCTATCAAACCCAAAATTCAGTTGGCTTCTTTCATCAAGAACTTAACCTGTAAAGTTTGGCAAAGGTAGGTGCTGTAGGACTGAAGTTGTAATGTGGAAAAGAAAACGTGAATGGAGAAATGTAGAGGGTATTAGCATAATACACATAATACACTCTGCCAAATGTTGGATGTATAAATAAAAGATGATAAAATGTATAACTATGTAGGAAAAGACATTTGGCGTCATGCGCGCTTGCATCCTTATACAAAACAAGTCCCATAGGAGGACTGATGCTCCACTAGTGGGTGGACAGAAACTTAATAATTTTTATTTATACAGACACATCAAATGTAATTCAGTTGCCAGAAAATTTGCTGTTACTGAAATCAACCTTATGTCACTGATCTAATAAAAAGTATTAAAATACAATATAAAAGTTGTAAAGTTTTTATCAAGCAAAATTTTAAATACAGTTGCCATGGAACCTTTGCAAAGGAGCCCAACTATAACCCAAAGAAGTTTGTGGTTTGAAATGCCACACTTGCATGAAAGGGTGGGCACTCAGGTTCACCTATATGTAAGATTATAACTCCTCCTCCATTGTAAAATCAACTAACTAGTTTATCACAATTGAAGCTATACTCGAACTGTTAATAGAAGAAATCTGGTCTTTCAGTTGAGGCATCAGAATTTCTAGAAATGCTACATACTCCAATACAAGTTTTAAAAATACATGTACCTTGAACACCAGATACATTGTGGTTGATTACTACATTTGGTTCTGGGAACAAGTGCATAGATCCAAGATGAAAAATCCGTATTACTTCTGAGCAATGTATGATTTCCATTGAAGGTGTCAACTAAAATAGTTTGAATACACTGAAAGAGATTTTTAAGTTTTGAGTAAAATAAAAAATAAAAACTAAGGGTCCCTAGAAGGGACTGATGCTCTATTGGCCCAAAAGAATTTCCAGGAATCCAAGAGAAGACGATTTCTTCTTTTAAATGCTAAGTGTTGAAACCATATCTGCTATTCTTGAGAAAAAACAAGAATTTAAAGATGGCACCATATTGGTAGTAATATCAGCACTATTTTCAACTAGGACCAACTAGACGGCACAAGTCTTCTTTTGGTAAATACCCCATGTTAATATGACCATCGATTCAGGAGAAGTAGCCAAATAACAAGATTTTCAAGATGGCTGCAATGGTGGCTATATTGGATGTCAGATCTGCATCATTTTCCTTTTTGACCAACTAGACAACATTACAAGTCTTCTGGTGAAAACACCAATGTTGATACAACTCTCCTGTTTAGGAGTAGCGATAACAAGATTTTCAAGATGGATGCCATTATGACCATATTGGAAAGCAGATTGGCACCATTTTCATTTGAGCCCAACTTGACATAAGTAGTCTTTTGGTGAAAACCCCCATGTCAACAAGACTATCCATCCAGAAGAAGCAATAAGATTTTCAAGATGGTCGCTATGGCAGCCATCTGTATGCAAGATCAGCACCATTTTTATTTAGGACCAACTAGCTAAAAGACATCTTTCAGCGAAAACCCCATGTTGATGTGACCATCCATTTAGGAGTAGTAGAGATAACCAGATTTTGAAGACGACTGCCTTGGTGGTGATACTGGGTGTCCAAGAGGCACCCTTTCCATTTAGGACCAACTTGTGTTTGGGATGAATGTGTGTCAAGTTTCATGGTAATCCGAGCAGTTTAGGCATAGTGATAACAAACTTGTGCTAACATACAGATGGATGATGGACAACAAGCCATCCCATAATCTCTGGTGGTATATGACCAGAAGAGAGAAAAACTTACTGCAGCACATGACACAGAAACTGTTCTGAAAACAGGTATTGCAGACTAGTGATACCAATATATTACTGGTTACTATTAATATAATCGACATAAAATTTCAGCATTGGAAATTAGGGGAAAAAAATGACAAAAGACTCTTGTGACACAATTTTTTTTAATTTAAAATGTATTGGTTTGCAATTATTTACTCAAGGTGATGCCTTGTTTAAATCAGTTCAAGTACAATTTTTGTTGGGCTATTCAATTTAAACATTCATGGTACCAAGGGAAAACAATTTTTTTATATATATATGAAATACATGCCACAGTACTGAAAGAGTTCACATGAAAATGACACAAAATTATAAATTGCATCTATGTGTGACTAGTCCACATTGGAAGTATCTTCAGAGGGTCTCAAGTATATTTTACTGTAACAGTCCATACAAAACTCTACAAAATCTGATTTTAACTCTGAGTGGTAACATGCCTAGCCAATCAAATGCCAAATAACCTTCCTCATATGCATGGATGCTGCTCACAAGAAAAAAACATAACTTGTCCAAAACCACGATATTTGATCAAAAAACTTGAGCAGAATACAGTATCTTCAGTATTAACATCCTCAGATAAACAGGTGTTAGATAATCTCATTAACATGTATAGATCTCACACATTAGAAATCTTCAGATACCAAAATAAGAGCAAATTTATTAAAATATCTTTCTAGATAAAAGCTATAAATGTGACTAGCAATTCTTCAGCGACATATGAATGAAAGAAAAACAAAGGACAATACCATGATTTTATGGCCATGTGAACTATTCAAAATCACCTCAGGGCAATCAGAAACCATTTAGAATCCAAAACTTGAACATAATTTTGTTTTAAAATAATAAAAAAATTTGAAGTTTAAAAAATGACAACAAATGGAATGCAAACAAATCAGAATATGCTTTAAAAAAGAACTTCTTTAAATTTTATCAGGAACATCTTTTAGGAACTTAATGTTTTGCAAAGCAGCTAATCTAACAAGCATATTTCATTGTCTTGTAGTACATGGCAAATATGTAAATAATGAGAATGATAATGAAAACATCCCTAATGTTTTCTTGATCAATAAAGCATCTGAAATAAAAGAACCATGTGTACAAACTAACGGCTGTTCCACTGAAACATATTGTACCCAGGGAAGGCATTATTTTAAAACTGTATGCCAGGGTACTCTGATTACTCTAAGAGTTCTTATGAAAATGATACAAAATTCTAAATTGCATCTATGGAAGACTACTCCACAAGTGTCCTCCCTGGATTCCATGCATGTTTTACTGGAACAGCCCTAATACAGTGAAGATCATATATTTTTGTCTCAAATAATTCCTAGGAATGCCAAATTCTTTATTACAAACACGTCACAGAGCTTTGTACTATATTTTCACCAATGAAAAATACATTCAGAAAGCCAGAATACTTGACCAAAAAGGTAAACGACTTTTAAGATTAGCTGCTTCTGTCATTACAGTGAAGTAACAGTTTTAGCCAGTCTTATTTAACCATCAATTTTGCCAAAAGTATGAAAAAGTGTAAACTTTACTCTGATTTAAAGTCTGGCCCTTAATAAGATGCCAGTACAATTAGACTAATTTTCATACTTAAACTACATAAACTGTTAGAAAAACAAATTTATATTTTTTTAATTAACAATCTAAATGATTATGCACTATTATATCCAAATGAATTTAGTTTCCAACAGAATCATTCTGGCAAAACTGCACTGCTCTCCTTAAATCAGAAACTGCTGCATGTTCTGGATATGATAAACAAATAGTTACCATTGATTTCAATAAAGCTTTTGACCTAGTGAAGTTCTTATAAACCAGTTAACAGTATATCATTGTGCTGACAACACAACTAAATGTTAGCATTATATTTATTCAGAATATTACAAACATAGATATATATCCACGAGTCTTCTCCAAAGTCATGAAATTATATATGGAGTCCCCCTCGAGACCAAATTCTTAGCGTTTTGTTATTGTTTCTATTAATAAATGAAACACCTATGACATAAAAAAAGTCTCCTCAACTAATCAATACACAGCTGATTTACAATAAAACACACAATTCTACAGATGGTCAGTGATGACAAGATTATGGGATGTTAAACTCTGTCCAAATACATTTACGAATGGTTTTTCAGCAGCAAAATGTTTGTAATCTGACAGAAAAATGCCTGTGACCGAGTTTGATCAGGATGACTGCTGCCAAATTCTCAAAACAGTCCCACCTTAATAGAATGAAAGCTTATTGTTCCCATCATATATAAAATGTGCACATGTTCATCTTTCACAGAACAAGAGTACCATAACTGTTGCCAAGGCTTTTGACCATGACCTTTGCAAGTACCCCACAATGTTTCATTAAAGTATGTAGTATAGAACTAAAGTGATGTAAAATATATTTTCTTCTTCCAGTCACCTAAACCTTCACCACAGACCTCTCTAAATTCCCCAATTTCTTCCTCAACTCAAGTGCAAGATACAAGGAAAGTTAAGTTAAAGTATGGTCTAAACTTCCAATTTTTATCCTTTCAATGTGACCTTGACAACTGACCTCTTGATCCCCAAACCAAGAGATTCTTTCCTTGTCTGAAGTGCAAGTGACCCCCCAACTTGGTCTACAATGCAAGTTATTGAGCAGCAACCATTTTTTCCGAGTTACTGTGACCTTATCACTCTAAATGGACAAGTTTCTTCCTTGCCTGAAGTGAAATCCACCCACAAACAAGTTAAAGTCAGCCACAAAGATTGGTAAAGGTAGATGGTGAAGAAACTATTTATGGTACAGACAAGAAAAGCGAGCAGATAAACAGATGGATGGATGGACAGTCACACATAATGATAAAATCTGCCTTTGGCAGGTATATGTAAAACAAAGTAACTAAACCATGCTCAATACTTGCATCATCTGAATACATTAAAATACAATGTTTCCCACTGTAGTCTATTTTCTTCATTAGTGATTTAACTGCATAAACATTATTATAACAAGGAAGAAAGGCAAAGGTTGGTATACTGAAATAGTGTTGTTTTACAATTACTAATCAGTATGGGAGTGTTAGTGGCATAATACATTCACAGGAGGAACCAAACACAATATGCACCATTTTTCTCCCAACTACGATTAATACAAATTAAGATGTAAAATGATTATTCCAAAAATATATGGACAAAAAAATGCATTTATACCATGAAGATTTACAAGTGTTTATAGGCTAAAAAAAGCCCTACTAGATGGGCATTAAATTTTACAAATCTGTTTGTGCTTTTTAAACACTGGTATTTCACTAGTGACAACAATTTCTTTATTGAACAATTTTAAAAATAAATGTGTGTCCAATGTTGATGAATATGTCATGAGTGCATTATGAGCTTTTTATCAGATCCTTGCTTGAAATGATAAAATACTGGATAAAATTTCAGTGCTCTTTTACCCCCAGCCACCATGTGTGGGTCAGTCGTTCTAGTAGGGTTAGGGGTAGGAACTCCACCCCCCACCCCCAAATTTCATTTGCACAAGTTCGTATATGGTAGTATGTCACTTTTATAAGAAAGTTTCTTGTGCTGAAAGGTGGGTCTTATTTTGCAAAAAATTCATAATTGGGAAGTAACATTCTGAATAATGTATATTGTGTTCAAATTTAATTCTGTTGAAATAGGTTTTAGACTCATTTTAAGTTCATATTCTTGTTTGTACTCCGATAAAACCAGGTCTGTGAATAAGTTTGTTCAAGAAGACTGCAGTCGGCTTCCCAGAGTTCCATTTTGATAAAATAAAATATAGCTCCACTGATATGATAAATGATGTAAACAATTTTAATCTGCAGAAAAGCAAGTTTTTAAACCATGCCCAGTACCTTGTTGTTTGGAATAATAAAATAATTAAATTTAATGCCCATCCAGCAGGGTTTTTGCTACTGAGAGGTTCTTCTTTTTATACTGCTGGTACATGGACCAAGCTTGGTATTTTATAGACTTCCAGCAGAATTTGTGCAGTAGAGTACATTTCTGTCTTGCTTTGTCAACAGTTATTTTCTTGGGTGGTTTTTGCTCCACCTTCACTGTAGGCAAAACATGTTCTTCTATAGCTTTCCGTTCTTGCGAAGACCATTTCCGTCTTTTCCTTTGCCCTTTAAAAAAGAATATTGGTTAAATTAATCTCCATAACAAGTGTTGTTCAATGCAGATATTTATTTGGCATTGGAAAATTGTTTATTAAACAAGAAGCATGCTCTTAGAGAGTCAGTTGTAAATACAATTATATTGTACTAATACACAAACTACAGGGAACAGAAAATGCAAAACTACAAAACCCCAGTTCCAGATCTGGTCTTTAAAGATAACAATATGCCTGGTTACAACCATATTACATGTGCAACAAGATTACTAAACAAATTGCATTTCAGTGATATGTCTTGTTTAAAACCTTACTCATCTTCTTCAGTTTTACTCTTTCATCTTTGGGTGTATATATGAGGGAATTTATACGTTCAACCTCCTTCCCAATCTCAAAACTTGTCATAATGCAAGTCTGTACAAAAGATGCAATGTTTTTGAAAATGATGTATTTCCTATTTGTTAACTGCCCTTGAAAAAAAAAAAACTTTTTTTTTTTGGGGGGGGGAGGGGATTTTGAATTCCTGATAATTCAACAACTTTATAACTTTCCCCATATACAGACAGTATCCATCACTAAACACGGTAGGGAATTATAATTTGTCCCACATTGTGAATCTAAACTGAGCTCCACACGTTCTTTCATATACAAGCCTCCAAGTCCATTTGAAAATATATTGAGAGGTACCCTGTTAATCCAGACATGTCTGTTCCCTAATCTTTCACATGGACGAGTGGGGATTCTGGAGAAACAAATCACTTCAAAGAAAAGAAGAAAAAAAGAAAAAAAAATTGTTCCCCCAAAGGCTGTATGAAGATATCGAGACATTACCATCAATGGAGTCTTGATAAACACAACTTCACTGTACACATTTTCAACATACACACATATTCATTGTATGCATGTATATACATGCAGTGATACTGGTTTCTAGCGAATTCCATACAAGAAACAAGACTTACCAAACCGTCTCAATTATTTGCTGCATCCATATTATAAATATTTACATTACACTTCATTTGGTATGTGAATCAAGTTCATACTAATCATAAATTTGGAGTGTGTGCATGTGCACATACTAGGCAAACAACAAATAAGTGACTTTATATTGTGGACAGATAGTAAAAACCACTTGAATCTAATCTGCTTTACCTTTTTTCTGCACCACGACTTCACTCTCTGATGATGACTCGCTCTCTCCTTCTGTTGATAAAAATAACAATGCAGCCAATAATATCTCTTATTACAAATTCATTTAATGTTACATTTTGATACAGCATTCAATATGGATATTCAGTCCATAATACCATATCACAAATATCAAATTTCCATTAACCTACACCCAATCTGAAACTGATTAGTTTACAAATATATGCAACTGATTCAAACTTCGGAATAAATCATGCTAAAGCTTTTGGAACTATTGTTATATTTAAGACCTATCTTTCAAGATTTCAATCAAGATACAATTTCCACAGTCTGTACATCTGCCCCCCTCCCCCAATTATGTTTGTTTTTCCTATATATATATATATATATATATATATATATATATATATATATATATATATATATATATATATATATATATATATATATGCATGAGGAGATATTCAGAGACATGGCACTTTCTGATTTATATCTGAATCGTGTATTTAAAATTGTGGAGAGTTTTTAAAAATGAATTATAATAGGTATGTGGTAAACAAACAAAAACGCATGTGTGTTCTATTCTCAGTCAGTGGAAGGAATTCATTTGATGTGGAGCAGGAATACGTATTGGCCTTGTGGCACGAATATAAATGTATTTGTGTACAATGTTATTTCTGTCCCACAAGAATAAACTTGTAGGTAATGAATTGAAAATAATATATATTCATGAAATTATTTTTTAATAGTTCACACTGAATCATGAAACAGCTTACACCGAAAGCTGAATCATGTATGATTTTGTTCCATTATTTGCATGTCAACAAAAAAAGAAGAGAATTATTTCCGTTTTGTGCAAAAAATTTATGTATCCAATCTTGAAAGAATAAACATATATTTCAGATCAATGCAAAAAGATTTAAAGATGGAAATTCCTCCAGCTAATGGCCTGCATAGTCATGGAATGAAAGAGCATATCCAATCAAACCTGTCACTAGCAACCACTCGTGTAAAAAGGCAAAACTGGCTGTTCCACATGGTTTCACCTTTTAAAATGGGCTTTTGAACAAATACCACTGATTATTATTATTAGTACATTATCAAGATTGTTTTATGTGCACTGTGAAACAAAATCATAAATACGGGTGTATGATGTTCTCTCCCAAATTTATGTTCCACACAGGATTACTATATCCTTCTCACTTTAATCCATCCTATACATTAAATCGCCGACTTAAATATGTAGATCGATCTTAGATTGTTCATGCTATAAAAATAATATCTGGATTATTCAGTTGCTCAACTCGCCAAGACTATAAAAACTTTTCAATAAGTTTATTGCCCCTTGCGTCATGAACATGTATTGCTTGCTGGTCGCCATTTTTAGAATATGCTAAAAGCAACAGCTTGATCATGCAGATGTTTTGCATGAAAAAATTTGTGCAGCTTAAGTGTCTGAGGTCTTGATGTAAATTTAGTCTGGTTCCCTGACCAACTCCACTGAATCTAATATGAAACCCGGATCAGAATCAAACACAGACAAGCCAGTATCTGGATTTTACTGCAACAATAGTATTTCCGTAATTTGTGCCATTATTCCGCAAGTCTGTATTTTAATGGTCATTTCCGCACGACTTATGGCCAAATCATAAAAGTTGGCAGGTCTGACATACACACATTTCTTTAGCAATATTTCAATATTTCTGAGCAAATAGGTGCTCATGTTTTGTAAGGGCTATAAAGAATGTATATATGTAAACTATGAGCTCATACAAATGACTTGTGCTTCTTGTACCTGTAGGCTGGTCGACTTCAACTGTGCCACCAGTCTCAGTTGATTCATCTGTAAAGATCATTCCATCCTCTGAAGTTTCTACTGCCACATCAAGATCTGAAAGATAAATTTTTTTTAAATATTTTAATTCTTGGTTTCCACTAAAACAAAATGTATTCTTTTAAATACTGAAGCAATAATCTGCTTTAATCTACAAAAAAGAATAACTGAAAATACAGCCAACTATTACTCTACCTTTTTCTGGTAATTGATACTCTTTAACCGACTAATGTAAATCACATTTCATGCAATATTTATTCTTGTGCCAATTCACAAGGTTTATTCCCATTTGGATTTAAATCTCACACAAGTGCAAATTTTTTTAGTAGTCTATCTAGTCCATTGATTTATCTCTAAAAGTAGGTGAAAAATACATCAAGAATTACCATGATATTTGATATTGTTAAAACAATTACAGAAAACTGAACTGGACCACAGACACAAACACTGTAAAGAACAGAATTTCATGCAAGATCATGATTTGACCAAGGTTTGGTTTTGGTTCGGTGTTTAACAGCACAGTAACACAAGTAGGTTATTTAGTGCCAAGGCAATTGTAGTAAAGTGCCTTGTTCAATGGCAATAACAAACTTGTGCTAGTAGATATCATATGAAAGACCATGGCTCACAGCTCTTCTGGTATATGACCAGTAGAGCTAAAAAAAATTAAAAAATCACCTTGCATGTCGATATCGTCTAATGTAAGTCCCTGGAATTTGCTAGCACATCCATTTTCAACAGCTAGTAGTAGCTTGCTTATCTTTGACAGTTCTGTTACATCTTCTTGTAATCTATAAAACTGACGATGCACAGCAAGCTCATGCCCCATGTGCCTTGCCAATTCCTGCAATTCTGGTTCCTGCATATCAATAACCTGCAAGAAAATAACTGCAGAATTATTATTGCATAATGTCACTAAATGATCATGGAACAAGCTTGTTCTGTTGAAGTACAATAGGATATTACTGAAAATCTGCTGTAAACCAGAATGTAATCACCTCAATGAAGCATTTAGTCGTTTGTAGCAGCATTTATTATACATGAAGGTTGTATTCTTTTAGCCTCTGGATCCCTACAAAAAACAGGGAGTCTTGACAGATCTAACACCACGGTGTGAATTTCACAATTTTTAATGCATGCACACTTAATAATACATGTATAAAACATTAATACTAAATGAGAATTAAAGTTATACACAAAATTAAACCAAAGTCTGAGAAATGTTAAATATAGGTCACATTGATCTATTTTTGTAAGGGTGTAAGAATGGCAATGCATCCACTATGTCCCCTAATTACATATATGTAGGTAAAATGTACATAGTAAAATCAAGGGTTCCATGGAAAGTGTGTCAAACTTGTGAATGACATTAAAACAGGTGGGATATGAATTCTATTACATCAGGTTACAATCTTGACCCATTATGTAATATTGTACCAAAGTTCTAGTTAAATGGAGTAACTTATGTAAATGTTATATGACCTTAAAAAAATTTCAAACAGAATCTTAACATTGTTGATGATGTCATTCCCCCAAAAGTGTTGCCTATCCTTCACCAGTTACTGGCTTGACAGAAACCAATGTAGTCATAAGCTTCATACACAAACTTACTTCTCATTCTAGTAACAAGTTTTCTCTGACCTTAAATTGTTGGTTTTTCAGTAAGACCATTTCTATTTAGTACATAAAAGATACAGATACTCGGTTTGTATGCTTCCACACAAGTGACATTAAAGGAATTTCCATGGCCTAAATTTCTTCTTTTTTTTATGGGGAGCAAATATGATTTTCAGGAACTTTTCAATATTTTCAAGGAAGTATGCTTTTAAAGGTTTTCAAGAAAGCATTTGAACCCTGCAGATACAATGTCAATGCACAGCAAGTAGAATCACAATGTACAGCTAAAGTATTAACTGTTGGATAAGCACCTGAGAAACAGTTGCCATATATTTTCTAAGTCTGGTTGATGTCACAAGAGCAGGCTGTTCCAAGTCTGCCTCGTTGCATATGCTTTTGAGAACTTCACAGCCTCTCAAATGTTTGTCTGCACCCTGCAATATCAATAATTGTTCAAAATGATCGCATTATATTAATTTGTAATAAGTGTAAACATTTAAATCAAGCTTATTGTTGTCTTATTTATTCTTACATATAATCTCATCTACATATTTAATTGAAGCTAATTTTCTGAAGTTTGTTCTTGTACATAAAGTACTGAGAAAAACTGTTTTTTTTAATAAAAAATTACATTTGTAACTGGAAGAGACCATGGATAATACTGCTCTGAGCAACAGTATAATGAAATGGAAAAAAAAGAACAGTAAATATTTGCAGAGATGATGCCACTATTTTATCTTAAGGGGTAGCTTCCCCATTGTCACCAAAATAAGGGGGGGGGGAGAGTAGAAAAAAAAATGAAGGGGAGGAGGAAATTGACAATAATCTCATCTACATGTACTTCTCATATACATGTACTTCAAAACTTTAAAAATCAGTCATCATCGCTATCATCAGCCAGTAATTGCCAAACAAAATCGGCATCTAAAGATGAACGATGTTGCGAGTCAGCCATTTTGGAGTTTCTAGGGGCCCTTACTTTAAACAAGCATTTGTAAAACTTCCTTCATGAATGCAAGGTTAAAACTCGACAATACTTGTTCCAGGGCCCAATGTACCAATCAAATTTAGTTTAACAACAGTTCATATCAAGCCGAACGATGCGTAAACAGCTGCCTACCGGAAAAAGACAGATAACGTGACAAGCGCCATGAAACTTCTACTGGCCGCGCAACTTGTGTCCCAACAAGCACTTTAGGGGTTAACAGTTAAATAAAAATTGTATACTGCGCAGAGTATATTTTTATATGCGCAACTTTAAACAAATTTGCGGGAGTTCTAGTGCATCACTGCTTTCCAAGTGCACAATTTCGTAAAAATTTTGCATGGTTCGCGCACCCAGGCAGCATCTCTGTATTCATATAATTAACTTCAGAAGAGCTTTGCTGCTGCTGTAAATGTGTTTGATTCAGTTAAGAGACTGAATTTATCATGCTCGCACAAGTTAATGGGCACAACTCCAGCAAATGATGTAGAAGGCTAACAATCTAATTTGTCTGAGGTGCTGTTGATATAAAGCTGCATACAAAATTTAAGTGAATCCAGTAATAGATTTATTGTGCAGAAACAAATGTGGAAACTACAGATAAGGTGGATAATAATAATAAACTACATATATGGGGCCATAACTCCAGGAAATATTGACACAGAACACTCACAATTAAACTCATCCGAGGTATAGACTTATCATCAGTGGAGATAATCACACCCATTCATCAGCATAACATACTTCAATATTTTTTTTCCAAATTAGACTATAACCCCAGTTTACAGTGGTACATGTATTTTAAAACTATCTACAACCTGTTCCAGGGATAAATATGATGTAATAGATGTACAAATGCACATGTAAAGGCATGCTGTCTCCTGCATTGTGAATTAGTAATTTTAAAAATGTGAGATTCTTGATGCATATAAGATTTCACTTTTTAATAAAACCAAGCAAATAGAGTAAATCCTTCTTATCAATAGAGTCATATTTAGGTTTTAAAAGCATGTTTCAATATATAAATATATTAGATGGCCCCAACATTGGATGCTCCTTTCGTGCATCTGATTACATCTTTATGGCATGCACAACTGATGCTCTTTTAGCTATCTCATTCCTGTATAGCATGCACACAGTGTAAAATCCAACTGCTTACAGCTTGCAGAAACAAAAAGGTAAAACTTTTGTTTATATCTATTCCCTGTAATGATTTCTTATACGAGCTATTAATATATCATCAAGACAGAATCAAATACATCAAATAAATGCAATAATGACAACCTTATAAATTAGTTGAGTGGTAAAGTCCAACAACTAAGTGCTGGTGCAATCATGACAATTTAAGAAGTTTCCATACTTCCATACTATCACAACTTTAAAAAGTAAATTAAACAAGGTGTAGATGGATTTGACAAGATGTATTGAGTGTCATCCCTGTACCTGATGGTTCATGGGTGTGTGAAAACTGAGGGTATAATTGAAGTTTACCTTCTCAAAGACATATGGGTTTTCTGGCGAGATGTGATAATTCACGATCACTTCCATGGCTTTGGTGATAACTGGAGTCAGAAGCACAGGAACCTTTCTGTTTTTCTTTCCCACAACCTCCACTAGCTCCATCCTAAATATGGTAATAAACAATGGCCATCTATACTCTGCCTGCCACCAGAAACAATTACAAAAAGATTCGTTTTGCTAATGAATACCAATCTCTACACCTTTTTCACCTGAAGCGGGTCTTTAATGATATGGTTCATACAGTCCTAGTGAGGTTTTATCAATGACTTTTCAAGGATTGCTACAAGTTTTCAAAGAGTATTTTTCCTTAAGGAGAACGAACTTTCTCCAGATGTTACTTTATTACTGCATAAATAGGTACAAACATAGAAGACAAAGACAACAACACCACCGCTATGGCAAACGGATGCTACTCCAACTGGTAACTGTCAGTGTCATATCTTTTTTTATCCACCCAAATTTTATCCCATTTTACTTATTTATTATGTTTGAAAATATATAAATAACAAGTATTCTGAATTTTTAAATTGACAATTTTATTCAGTTTAAACTTGCTGTATTCCTTCAGATAAATTTAAGAAGTATTTGTCAAATTTCAACCCCTCTACCACCACCACATTCAAGGATTTTCAAGGTTATAATATTACATCATGTTGTTTCAACTGTAAATCAGTGGTAGATACACAGGCACAAGACTGGAAAATAGTAAGTACGTTGTATGCACTGCAGTTTGTTGCATGCATCTTAAATACTAATCCCATACAAGCTGAAAGAAACTGTTCAGTACATGAATCATATACCTCTTCATTAACTCCTTTTCCAGGGGGCTTAGTGTGTTGATTATTTCTGCATTGCCTTCTGATGTCATTCTCCTTTTGTATGATTCAAGCAGCATTTTTGCTGGTTCCTCCCCACGCCTTTTGTTGAAGGAAATAAGTTTTGACAGGGTAACTTCTGCCAATTTTCTCAATGTTTGGTTATTAGTATTCTCTTGACAGGCTGCAGTTAATATTCTTATTTGCTCTTCTTGGTATTTCTGAAAATAGTAAACCAAGACTTTGCGAAAACATTTAATTCATCCAAGCCAGTTTTCACATAATGTACTGGTTAAGAAAAGCAATGCAACAATAAAGCAAATGAGATGGATTCGTCTATATCCCCCATCCCACATGTACATGCATATGGATTCATAATTACTTACGTATGCATCTAAACTAAAGATACATTTAAACCAGGAGCTTAACACAAACAAGGCATCATCAATTTGTATACAGAGCAGTGTGAGGAACAAAGATTTGATAGGAAGACTGGACATTCACCAATTCAAATGCAATTATGTTCATTTGTGGTTCAGACTATGTACAACAAACAGTCATAACTAATTCCAGAAGACGGACATTCAGTCATACAAAATTACTAAAATTGAAACATGGATTTTGACAATTATTGCTTTTCATCTTGAACTAGAGTGTGTTTGCAAAACATATCCCTTTGCTCACCTGTTTTATCCAACCAAAGTGGCTAAATCTCTGTGATAAGAATGAACTAGGGGGCAAGTATTGCCATCTGAAACTATTGCAATATATTGTGATATGATTAATTGTATTGCAATATGTACTGATATGTAATACAAACTGTGTGATTTACTGAGCATGTAAGTTTTCATTAAAATAACATGTTCTGTCAACTGTGTTTCTCCTTATTTGGGAAAATATGAGAATAATTGTGTGCATGGCCAGGTAAGAAACAAGAGTTTGCAGCTTAAATATAAGTAATGACCAACTTTTGCAGATGGCATGTGTGGCAGATTACCTGTAGTTCCTCAATAATAGCTCTTGCTTTTGAAACATCTATGCATACTGCTAACAATCAATTTGACCATCTGTGATGCTTAGAGCCAAAGCAAGTGTAAACAATACTCTTGGGCTGCTTTTTTAGTACAAGATCTGGTTCAGGCTTATTCAACAGTGACCGACTGTTAGCAATTATTAAACACATTTAACTGGTCATGGTGTTTTTTCATTATACCAAGTAACATTTTCAGCAAATAAAATTGGTACGAAAATCAGTCGAATAAAAAGACCGTGTTAAAATATGGATGAATCTGTACCAATATCAACTGCGATGCAGTAGTGTACCAATATGGGCCTATCTACTGATACATTGTTCCACCACCAGGATGAACCCAACCAATACTGCACAATTTAATTGATATTTTTGTATTCAATAAATGTATGTATAGTGGGAACCTCAACAGTTTCAAAATTACGATCCTGGGGATATGTCCATAGGGGTAAGGAAATATCAATGGGCCCATCTTGGCTGCATATCTTACCTTGTCTCTTCATATCTAGTAAGTGCAAATGGTTGGGATCTCAGTAGTTTCAAAGTTATGATCCAGTGGCCACACCTATCTGCCTCAGGGGCATGATCCCTGGAAATCTCATTCAAAGACCATGTGACTTGTGTTGACACTTGAACTGATGATCAAACATGTGATCTTGCCATACGACGGTCTGATAAAAAAAGTTGTCCTCATAATGTCAAAACAAGACTTTCTCTAAAATTGGGAAGCAATTTCATTGGCTGATGAGATGATGTCTTACATCATGTTGACAAGATGACATTCCATTTCACTTTACACAGACAGTTACAATGATTGGCTGAGACGCACCTCCTGCATCGGTAGTGGTGTGAAATTCTAACCTTTCACGATTTCAATATTATTTTTGCTTGAATAATTTAAGCAAATATGCCTAAATAAATTAAGATTGGGAGAGATGTCTACACAGTTTTTCTTTTGAATTTTTTTTACAGAGTGCATTCTATTGGTAACAGAAATCAATGAAACATTTTATTAGAGCATCATATAGCAAATCTCTCAGTCATTCAAACTTGGCAAGGCAGAGTGCATCTGAAGCAAAGTTCAACAAAAAAGACACTTTGCCACTTACCAGGGACCTTGTAAAGTTAAATGAATGATACAGCTCTATTTGAAAGAATGAACATTCACTGAAAAAAGAAGGCAATATTCTTGACTGAACATCCTTTTCATAATACACTAGTTGACCCTTAAAAGTAAAAAAAAATTCACTTGCCTATTTTTAGTTGGGAGAGTAATTTTCAACCACGGGACTGGAAAAAGAAAAGCATAAACTTGGACAAAAGGATAAAGTACTTCTATCGTACCAAACTTGCCTTTAACTTGACAAGGTCTGGTAAGCTGTAAAGTGTCTAAAAAAAGTCTATTGTACCAAACTTACCTTTAACTTTACAAGGTCCCTGGTAAGTGGCAAAGTGTCTTTTTTGTTGAACTTTGCTTCCGATGCACTCTGTCTTGCCAAGTTTGAAATGCTGTCTGCCCACTCAGCATCAAAAAGAGTAAGGAAGTCCTCACTTTCTTTTCTTTTGTCTTCTTGACCAAGTCTAATAGCCTCAGCCCTTTTCAGTGTTGTCACCTGGAAAATAAAATGTTCATAGAAATATAAAACTTAATGAAAAGTTATGCCATCATACTAGTGTTGAGTAAATGTCTTTTTAGTAATCTACTGTTTCATGTTGTGGTTTTTTTGGGGGTGGGGTGTGTGGGGGTGGATAGCACTCTGACAGTTTGAGGTGCACTGCAGGTTCAAGATGCAAACAGTTTGCATGGTGCAATAAATGTTATGGATATCTTTTTTTCCTTTTTTTGAAATAAGACCTAAAAGTTGGCAGATGAACCAGACTGGGACAACCAAAAGTTATTGCTGGGCAACCATTTTTCCCAATGTGAAAGCCTTGTCAGGCAACAGAAAAATATTAAAAACAATTGTTACAAATTATAATGGAACTTTATATATATATTTTCCAGTGACAAACATTGTCTCCAAATGATTCAGCACGAGTGATGGGTGATTTCAATCACTAAGAGGCCACACAAATCCACATGTCAGCTACTCATTATCTGATCAAGTAATTGCAGTCCATACTACCAGCCCCATGAAGATTAACCTTAAAGAAATGAGACATGCAAATGTTCATCTTTTGTTAACATACCAACATATGGCAGCAGTATCTTTCATCTTTGGCCTGCTATCCTGAATGCCCATGATCTTGCATTAAGCTTTCTTATTGGCATGTTGAAGAAATGGACACCTGCTGTACAGCACATGATTTGTTTCTGTTGTCTAACTTTAGCTAAAGGGATATGGCAAGTTTGAAGAATCAACCAAATCACAATTGTTGTTGCATAGTATATTTAACAGGTTTTGTGGGATAATGGCTAAACAAAATCCCATGTGGAAAGTGTACAGTTACCTGACAGTTCAACCAGAGTTAATAGTACTGGATTAACCATAATGTGAACCATAATGAGTAAACTCAGATGAATATAAAATATGGACAAGTTTCTTGTCAGGAGTGGCAAACTGCTAGCCAGCTGATGGACAGCAAGACTCCATCAAGAAAAGAAAATTGTTTGAATATCTTTTATTTGCTGATCTTAAATTGATAAAATAAGTGTGCACAATTGTATGATGCTATACATTAGCAGAATTGATGATGAGTAACAAGCACTGTGTGCAATTAAATGTGTGAAAATTTCTTGAATAATTTTGATTACAGCAATCTTTGGAGGCAACTGCAGTAATTTACCAGGCAACTGGAAAAATCTATTGGGCAACCAGATTTTCAAAGCTGGTTGCCCAGGGACAATTTGTCTACCACTAGTTGTGTTGAAACACATTGAAAACATTCAGATTTTCACTGACAACTTGAAGTTACCAAGTCTCAGCATTACTGTCTTTCATATTAATCCCAATGTCCTGCACTGCTTTATTTGGTTGGTCCATCCACTCACTACAACTGCTTCACCCTGTACCTATGAGAAAAGCATGACAGACAGTGCAATTAACTTTGACAACATTACCTTCTTTATTAATTCACCAAGTTTTAAAGCCAGTGAAGGTTTTACAAACTTCAGGGTTCCATTTAAGGTGGTGCCTTCTGCTACTCCAATCAATGACTTTGTTGCCACCATACAATCATCTAACTTTGATGGTGTTAAGAAATCTGCCAAGGTCATGCAGCTTCTATTTTGTTTCTTCAACTCCAACACAAGTCTAGACAGATTTCTCAATCTTCCTCGAATATCAGCAGATCTCTCTTTTCCAAGCCTATGAAACAGTAATCTTCCAAGCTTTAAAACCAATGGGTCTTTCTTCAAACATATTGAAATGTCATCATCCTGTAATGGCACAATCACATACTCATAAAAGGTCACATCCATCTTTTGACCTTGTGCTGCCGTGATTGATTCATTCAATATGAGCAATCCATCTTTGATACATTTCTTCTCTCCTGTTTTGCTTTCCTCACAAATTACGTTCTTCTTGAGAGAAGATTCTCTGAAACTGCAATGTTTAATGTGTCTCCATAGCTCTGTTCTTAAGAAAAATACTAGACAGAACTTGCATGGGAGATAATCTTCAACTGTATGCTTCTGATCTTCAGAAGACCTTCTTGAAACAAGAAGTACACCTATCTGTCTCTGTAGCACGTCAATATTGTGCTTAAAGTCTCCCAAATTTCGAAGCTTGTCGAAAGTCTTTTTCCTCAGCTTTTCTATATTTTGTTGGCTTTCAGATTTCAGTTCTTTTCCTGGCAGTTCAGGCATTTTAGATATTTCAGGTTCATTTTTATGCTGTTCTTTCAGATGCCTGGATATTTTTTTCTGCAATTTTCCACAATAACAACAAGCATGTATTTTGCCATAATCAATTTTTGTTGTGCGACTCTTTTTCACACTTTGCACTCCGAGTATTTTACAAGTGATCTGACAATCTGTCTCCTCACATCCTGCCTTATCCATTTGCAAATCTGAAAACGAAAAGCAGCATTATTATAAATTTTGGCTTATTGGAACATTGACTGTTGTTGAAAGTAAAGCATAGTCCTTTTATTGAAATTAAATTATAATACAAATTCATCAGAGTAAGAATATTCTAACTGGTTCAAGAGACAAGGCTATCATCATAAAAGTGTGATGGATATGTTAAAATGTGTGAATTCAGAAAAAATACAGTTCAGAAAAAAAAAGAACCAGAACGGAATTTTACAAAATTTTGAGAACCAAAAATGTTTGGAAGTATTATATGTACAACAAAACTGGAAAGTATTACATTATGATGGCAAGAAGAGAAATGTCTCATCTGCAGCAAACTTTGCTGAAATAAAATGACAATTCACCAAGGTACTTACAATCATATAAAACAAAATTGCTTGAAATGAAACTATGGTATACAAGGACAATATCCCTGTCACTCCCAACATATTTAATGAATTCTACTTAAATATATACACAAAAAAAAAAAAATGGGTGAAAAGAATTTCCAGGAATTTAAGTGAAGTTATATAAGCAGTTTGATAATGGAAGTGAAAAGCATGTTTGATGCAGATGTGTGTGACACAAATGAAAATGGCAGACAACAACACCTCAAAACCAAAACCTGTTGGTAAAAGAATTAGACAAAACTAGTAAAATGAATCAATAGTCTCCTCACTTATCGACCAGGTTTCGTTCTTACGACTAGGTCGTTAAGCGAATTGGTCGATAAGCGAGGAGTTAAAAACCTCGACTGCGCTATAAGCGAGGCCGCGAGTTACCGAGGGGCCTAACGAAAACAACTTATAAAGAGATGGGAGATCGACAGAGGCGAAAGGGGGGGTGCATTGTTAAATACTCGTTTTTTAATCGTGCTGAAAATAACTGTGAATAAATATTTATTTATAAAGGTGTTTTTTCTTTATAAATTAACTTTAATTTCTGGATAAAATAACTTGAAAAGATCGTAAAAACGAACATTACATGTACATATATTCCACAAGGTATCAGTGCTCTAAACATGTACATCGTTGAACTCATTGTGTATTATGTCACTGATTTTATTTATTTTTTGTGTTCATTTGGATACATTCTAGTTTTATTGTTCTTTCAACATGAATCAAGATTTCTTTTATCAAAAAAACTAACATTCATATCGAAAAACGACGTCGAAACTTGTGTTGCTCTAAAAAAATATATATATATATCTGCTATCACTGAATCAGGTGTACATAGCATCATCTAATTCTGTGTCATTTGCAGTGCGTGCCCGTTTCCGTTTAAATCCCTCATCAGAATCAACTTCGTGCAAAGAATCCCGAAATTTATGCTCATCCTTGAGCCAACCTCTGAGTGTCGACTCGGCAAGTTTAAGTTCACTACAAACTTTTGATCTTGATTCACCATTACGAACCCTTTCTATGACAGTAAGCTTTTCATTCCCCGAGAACACCTTTCGCTTGATTCCATTGCTCTCGATAATCACATTTAGCAGCAGAGAGGGTGAATCCTACAACGTTTTTAGACAAATTTTGATTGAAATCCTAAAACGAGCCGTCCTATAATCTCATTTTAACCAAAAAGAGGGCGAACCCTACAACGTTTTCAGACAAAAAAAATTGATTGAATCCTTAAAACGATCCGTAGGATTTCGTTGAAATCTTAAAAATCTACGAAATCTCATTTTAACTAAAAAAATGAAAACGAAGATTTTTACGATTTTTTAATTAATTTTGGTCGCAACTTGTTGTCATCCACCCTCTCTGCTGCTATGGGTTAATAATTATTTTACGATGAAAATCCTTTTAGGATTTCACAAACAAACTAATCGCTAACACCTCCTCTTGTAGATCAATTAGATTATTAGATTGGTCTGTGAGTTTGAAATTAATTCTTGTTAATGAATCATTATGGCATCGCATGTAGACAGGATTAATTGGGTTTTCAATAATTAAAAATCCTGGAGGAGCTGTTGGTGCAAACGAATAAAGAATATATCCTTGCTGAGCTTGATTTTATCGTTCGAGATTAATTTGATAGCTTCCTTCAATAACATCACATACTAAATTGAGTGCAATCACTGAGGATATATTTACGTTGAACGGAGCGATATGCCTGCCGCCACCATCTGGGTCATTATTATGTTTGAGGATTTTTATTTCCTGTGATGCTGTTTTTTTCCATGCATCATGAATTATTTTAAAACCAACATCGATGGTGTCACTGAGAAGTTTTTTTAGTTCCGGTACGTTGTATCCCGGTAGTTTGACTGTTGGAATATCTTTGACGGGGATATTAAGGTCTGTTGCAAATCTTGTTCTCGATAGGGGATTATTGTCATCTAATATATCCTGAATAATTTTTAGGTTAAATGTTTCCATATCGTCGATAATTTTGTTGCATGTTTCTACGACGCTGATAAATTCATCTCGGGTGAGAGAGCCGGATTTGAGAGATATTAACAACAGTGAAAAATCGTTATTCATCGCTGTGAAATTTTTAACGATTTTAGGTTTGTCAATAAAATGATGTCCCTCTATTCTTTCCCCTGGCTTCTCGTTTCCAGTTGATCGGTATCCGAGACCAAAGAAATCTATAGTGATTGTGTGATCTATATAACTCTTTATTGGATTATCAGATTTTATTCTCTCGGTGATATAATCAGTTTTTTGTGGTTCGGGTATATCAACGGTTTTCCCCCCTGGTGGTAATTCAGGCCATCCTAATACGGTTCTAATAGAACTCTGATAGATATCTACGACGTATCCTTCTGTACTTATCTCAATTGCGGATGATAGCGTCGGTTCATGAACTGTTATAGCGATTTTCGATTCTGTTCCAGTAATCGATTTTATTCTACGCGCGAATTCATCATTGATTTGTTCGATTTGGTATGACCCTGTTGGTATCGAAACAACTTTCCAGTCTGGGGTTCCGTCGGGTTTATTCTCATTTGCAAACACTAAAGAATTATTCGGTTGTTGACCACCAAATGATTTTGATCTGATATTAGGCCAACTGTGATACACTCGTAGTTTTGCTAGCGCTATCTCCTTCACTGGGACCGGAGAGGGGAAATTCACACTGAATTCTGGATTCGTTGATGTTATTGATATCATGCTTGTTTGTACTGGGTTCGTGTTCTCCACTATTCGTTGAAGTAATTCCTGCGGTGTCGTCATTGTTATTATACTCATGATTTATATCCAACATCGATGGCGAAAGTGTCATCGTTGTATAAAAAAAATAAATACTGATATCGAATGATGATAATTTAACTCTCTGCTGGTTCATTGTTTTATTGTGATTTTGACGATCTAGCCTGTTTTTCACGTAAATCCTTTAAAAACTCTTCTGGAGTCGGTATCGGTTTATTTTTTCGTTTGAGATATTCTATTGCGGAACGATATTGTGGACAACCACACGTTATACAAAGCTGATATTTTCCTCTGACGCCTTTTCCACAACCAAGACAGGGTTTCGGTCCCTCGGGGCATCCTTGTTTCGCAGTACAAGTATGTACCCCGCAGAACTTCCCAATGCTATTTTTTCCACATCGCTGTGTAGACCCTAAAAACAACCACGAGCATTTATTAATCGCTAGTGCCGAATTCACCATTATTATTAATCGTTAATCAACATTCAATTAGAGATTAAAAAGTATACAGTATAATGATTAGTGATTACTCCGATAACGATGATGATGAGTTTTTTCAGTCTCCACAAACCTATCACGATCTTCAAGAATACTACGAAAGTCATTTAACGCAGGCTTGGAGTGTTTCTAGCAAAAAGTCTGCGATGGAATTACTCACCGAAGATAATTATTTACTCCGTGGTGTAATAATTCAACAACGGGGACAATTTTACGTTTTTGTAAATGATCCCGACATAACAGAATTTCAAGGGTGTTCCGCGGTTAATGAAATTATCCCTCGGGAGCGATTAAGATATCCCACTATCGATATTGATTCTAAAAATCCATCGTTGAAAGAATTGTTGTTGTATTTCAATGACTTAGTTGACTCTGTCAATGATGTTTTGGTTTTTGAAACCAGTGGTGGTTATCACATTTTATTGAAAACGATTCCTATCGATTTTGATACTCATCGGGAATTATTAAAAAAAATCGCCACAGACAGACCAACATGGAATGTTGATATACAGGCTGGACTTCATAGCATCAAACTACCAGGAACAAGATCAGCAAAACCAAATAGCATTGATAAACGATTGATTTATCCTGGAAATCTAAAGGATTCGGATTTTAGATCTACTAGTTTGTTACTGTCTTGTCCTGTTGCTATACAGACTTATGAAAAACGCACTGACAATGAAACAAATGACTTTATCATTGTTAATGGCTCTGCCATTGATAACGATTTGACCAACGAAGATTTCAATCAAATATCTATCGAGTTAACTGGACAACCAGATCAAATCACTGGAATAACAAATCAAACCAACAACATGATTTCACTGGGAAGAGTTGCTGGATCATTTTGTAATATTTGTCAACGACGACATGGATATAACGAGATTGGTGGATTCATTGAAGGAAAAGCCATCGATGCATTTGTGGTAGTTTATTCTGATCGATTTGTGATAGGTTGTTTCCGTACCACAAAACATAAAATCACGATATTGAGAGACTCTGATAAAACCAATGACAGAACCAGTGATAAAATCACTAACGATAAAACACGATATGAAAAATACTTGAAATCATACAACTATCACCGTAAAGATCATGGAGGTGAATTTCCAAAAAGAATTCCGGATTGTACTTACTGCGAGCCACCAGTTCATGAAAACGGCACAGGGTGTAAAATCATCCTCAACGATGACTATATGGATGGTTCTGCTTGTGGGATGGGAAAGTCAGCGTCGGCATGGAAATCAATACGAGATGATCAATCCGTGTTGTATTTGAGTTACAGAAAGACGTTCACCAGAAAAACCACCATCGACTATAATCTAGAATCATATGAAACAATTCATGGAGGAATTATTTTTGATACAAGAACCCATCGAAGGGTTATTTCGCAAATTGAATCGATTGTACGAGTCAAGGGAATTCCTGATGTGTTGTTGTTAGATGAATGGCATGGCATTCTTCGTCAAATAATCTCATCGAATCGTGGAAAACAAATTTGGGAAACACTCACATGGTTGATTTGTTCAGCAAAACGAGTAATCGTACTTGACGCAGATGCTAACAATGATGATTTAGAATTATTCAAGAAATTTTTAAATCGTCCGGACATGAAATTCATCATCAACGAGTATAAACCAGATTGTGGTAAGAGATTTATTGTGGAACAGTCTCATCACGATAATTACATCAAATTGTTAAACGCGCTGCAACAAGGAAATCGTGCAGTAGTCTTCACACAAAACAAACGACACGGGAATTATTCTGTAGAAGCTCTTGCTAAATTATTACAGCATCTAGGATACCGAGTGAAATACTATCACGCTGATACTGATTCTGCAGAAAAAGAAAGAGATTTTGCTGATCCAGTTAACGCGTTTGAACACACCGACGTAGTAATTTATAATTGCACCATAGAAGCAGGAATATCAATCGTGGATGAACGATTCAAATACATGACGGTATTTTCTGAACAACTAGGATCTGTAGAAGCCACTAAACAAGCGATTCATCGTTTCAGAAATATTACTGAAATTCATTATTCAGCAACAAAACGATCTTCCACAACGTTACCACTCACACGCGACGATATTATTTCTGCCATTGAATCACATGAGCGAGATCTGTCCGTTACTGAATTGTTATTCAGAACTCCAAATCTTAATGATGTGAATTCTAGTTACGGATACGCATTTATCAGTGCCATTATTGACGAGAATAATTCGAAGTGTTATTTTACGGGACGACTCGTTGAAATGATGAAAAGAACGGGATATGAAGTCACGTGGGAATTACCAGATGAATATGATTTGTGGTGCGAAAAAATAAAACAAAAAAAAGAGCAACGGATTTCTACCGAGGTGATTAATAATAATCCCGTCGTAGATGATTTTTTGAAATCTTCTATCGGAGAAAGAATTGCTTCGGCGAGTGATGAAAAAGCCATCGGTGAACAACAAAAATATCATCGATATGATCCTGAGAATCCAAAGGATTTTCAACAACGATTAGAACCCTACGCGAAGAAATTGATGTATCTCAATCATGTGTTTCAAACTGATGTGGGAAAATTGGATACAAATCAAATAGAATATCTCGACAAAAACGTATCACGATTACAACGATACCAGCGAGTCCTTGTTGATAAACACAACCAGGGAAGCGCTGTTACAACTACGCGTTGCCGATCTGATAAAATCAATCCACGGCAACAACTCGAAATTGTTAGAAGTGTCCTTGGCGTATTAAAACTCCCTGATGTGGTTCCGGATCAGTTAGATATGAAAGATGTTTCTGTGAACCGCGCTGAATTAATCAAGAATATCAATGAGATGTTAAAAAACCCGGACCAACTCGATAAGTATCAAGCGTTATTAAAACACTTCAATGAAATATTTCCAAACGAAAGATTACAAACAACTACTATGACGCTGAAAAATATCATTGAGAAAATCAAATTGATTTATAAAGGGTTTGGTGGAAGATTACAATCTGATGATAAAATGCATCCCAATCGATCTAATCTCACATTGTACTATCCTGAGTGGCCGAAATCTGATTTCATAGATGATCCTACATGGATTAATGAAACCGTTGATGATGTGGGATTCGCTGGTAAAGACCTTATTGCGACGGATACACATACTACAATGTTACGATTCCATGTATGGATCGTTAATGGTTGGTTTTCTCGATATGATACATCAGATTGATCAAAAATAGAATGGCGAAAGTATCAGTATCATATAATATTATATACAATTTTGATAGTTTCGCCATCGATGAACGAAGATGTTCCACAGTGAAATAACACTTCTATGGTGACTTTTGTTGTTGTTGTTGTTGTTGTTGTTGTTAAAAAATATCTTTTAATTGTATAAAATGCCTCACCGTAGGATACTAACCCGCGATGATATAAATGCGATTAGACAAATGCGAAACCGTGTTGGAATAGCAGAAATTGCTGATAAGTATAAAATCAGTTATCAGCGGATTTATAAAATCTGGAAATCGGATGAAATTGGAATCGGAAATATTAGCGCTGATGATACTAATGATGTGCCTGTTGAGCGGCTTATTGATGCTGAAGTTGAGAATGAAATTAATCAAGTGTTATATGGTTCTACCATTAATGAAAAAACGAATCAGCGCATTGATGGTACCTGTGACAGAGTCACTGACAGAATCATTGATAAAGAAATGATCTGTCAATTGCAGTCTCAAGTGACCAACCTAACTAATCAGAATAAATTGCTGCAGGGAAAAGTAACAGCGCTGCGACAACAACGACAACAACAACAACAACAACAACAATCTATCAATGATTCGTTAAATGATCTACAATACCAGTTTGACTCTGTACAACAGCGTAGTAGCGATGCAGTTCGAGATCGCAGTAAACTTATGACTGAGCTCAATGATGCACGACGTAAATTAGAATCCATTCACATTAAATATGCAGAGCTCGCGAGTAAATACAATCAACTTCTACAACAAAATGAGGCTGTATCACAAGAAAATGAATCACAACTAAAAAAGAAAAAACACCGACAAAAACGTAACCGGCGCAAAGATAACACATGGAGGTTATTTTTACCCGAAGAAGATCGTGAGTTAATAAAAGAAATCAATGAAGTACTTGATGATGACTAACGCGTAAATGAAATTCCACCATCGATAAATTCAACGTTGTATTTATTTCCGGTACTCTCTAGAATATCAACGAGTAACTGATAGTCTTGCAACCGACTCTGTTGTTTATACTGATGATATTTCTCACTGAGACGAAAACGCGCCTCTGAGTTTCTATTCTTATGGATTGCACATTTATGAGTGACACCATCAGGACCCTTTTCTGTTATAATTCTTCGACCCGTGCCTGTGATTTTATCATAAACCGTTAATTGTGGATAGCGATTGCGATAATCATTAAGTGCAGCCTCGAATTGAGACATATAATTAAAGCGGTTATTTAATTAATTACTAAAATGATATCACAATAATGTGTACCGTCGATGATATGTCCGCGTTGAAACTAATACTCCCGGGTTACTTCCGAGATAAATTAATTCACGATGAATCAAGGCAGGATAAATACTTTTTGCTTCCACTGGATTTAATGATGACTTTTACAATTCGCAGTGACAGAGTCACTGGTGATAAAATCACTGGTGATGAAATAGTCCCAATCATTGATAACAATCAATCTAATCTCACAGCGTTTTCACTAGTAAAGATAGTTGAAGAATTCCAAGAAGAATTTAACCGCCGGATCAATATCGTAGAATCATCAAAAACCGTCAATCAGTTTGACAAGGAAATATTAAAAATCGTTAAAAAATCTCCCGAGAAAATAAATGATCATGTATCCATGTTTCTTGATTTCGGGGATAAATTCATATTGGTTAATTTGTATACTAAGAAATATAAGGCATCGATGAAGTCTACCGCGTGAGGTCACATGATGTGGGAACTATCAAAATTGTATATAAAAATAATTAATACTGATAGTTTCCACACTTTCCGTTAATCAATCTGATGTATCATAGATGATTTTTTGATACGGTCATGGAAGCGTTATTTCATCTTATCAAGTATGAATATGATTCAGCTTCAACAATATGTCTCTTTATTACAACCACACATCATTATAGCCACACGATTGTAAATCAGAACTATTTCACCGGCAACAACGCAAATGTTGCATACAGCGTGATTAAAATTATATCTAAAAAAATGAGGTGACTGAAAAATTTATAATAAAAAATATTTTTTTCACCATAATAATATATCACACCTTTTTATTGTTGTTGTTGTTACTATGTTTGTTCTTAAGTAAGTACTAATAGTACTTAACAACAACAACAATAAAAAGGTGTGATTGGTGAAAAAAATATTTTTTATTATAAATTTTTCAGTCACCTCATTTTTTTAGATATAATTTTAATCACGCTGTATGCAACATTTGCGTTGTTGCCGGTGAAATAGTTCTGATTTACAATCGTGTGGCTATAATGATGTGTGGTTGTAATAAAGAGACATATTGTTGAAGCTGAATCATATTCATACTTGATAAGATGAAATAACGCTTCCATGACCGTATCAAAAAATCATCTATGATACATCAGATTGATTAACGGAAAGTGTGGAAACTATCAGTATTAATTATTTTTATATACAATTTTGATAGTTCCCACATCATGTGACCTCACGCGGTAGACTTCATCGATGCCTTATATTTCTTAGTATACAAATTAACCAATATGAATTTATCCCCGAAATCAAGAAACATGGATACATGATCATTTATTTTCTCGGGAGATTTTTTAACGATTTTTAATATTTCCTTGTCAAACTGATTGACGGTTTTTGATGATTCTACGATATTGATCCGGCGGTTAAATTCTTCTTGGAATTCTTCAACTATCTTTACTAGTGAAAACGCTGTGAGATTAGATTGATTGTTATCAATGATTGGGACTATTTCATCACCAGTGATTTTATCACCAGTGACTCTGTCACTGCGAATTGTAAAAGTCATCATTAAATCCAGTGGAAGCAAAAAGTATTTATCCTGCCTTGATTCATCGTGAATTAATTTATCTCGGAAGTAACCCGGGAGTATTAGTTTCAACGCGGACATATCATCGACGGTACACATTATTGTGATATCATTTCAGTAATTAATTAAATAACCGCTTTAATTATATGTCTCAATTCGAGGCTGCACTTAATGATTATCGCAATCGCTATCCACAATTAACGGTTTATGATAAAATCACAGGCACGGGTCGAAGAATTATAACAGAAAAGGGTCCTGATGGTGTCACTCATAAATGTGCAATCCATAAGAATAGAAACTCAGAGGCGCGTTTTCGTCTCAGTGAGAAATATCATCAGTATAAACAACAGAGTCGGTTGCAAGACTATCAGTTACTCGTTGATATTCTAGAGAGTACCGGAAATAAATACAACGTTGAATTTATCGATGGTGGAATTTCATTTACGCGTTAGTCATCATCAAGTACTTCATTGATTTCTTTTATTAACTCACGATCTTCTTCGGGTAAAAATAACCTCCATGTGTTATCTTTGCGCCGGTTACGTTTTTGTCGGTGTTTTTTCTTTTTTAGTTGTGATTCATTTTCTTGTGATACAGCCTCATTTTGTTGTAGAAGTTGATTGTATTTACTCGCGAGCTCTGCATATTTAATGTGAATGGATTCTAATTTACGTCGTGCATCATTGAGCTCAGTCATAAGTTTACTGCGATCTCGAACTGCATCGCTACTACGCTGTTGTACAGAGTCAAACTGGTATTGTAGATCATTTAACGAATCATTGATAGATTGTTGTTGTTGTTGTTGTTGTTGTCGTTGTTGTCGCAGCGCTGTTACTTTTCCCTGCAGCAATTTATTCTGATTAGTTAGGTTGGTCACTTGAGACTGCAATTGACAGATCATTTCTTTATCAATGATTCTGTCAGTGACTCTGTCACAGGTACCATCAATGCGCTGATTCGTTTTTTCATTAATGGTAGAACCATATAACACTTGATTAATTTCATTCTCAACTTCAGCATCAATAAGCCGCTCAACAGGCACATCATTAGTATCATCAGCGCTAATATTTCCGATTCCAATTTCATCCGATTTCCAGATTTTATAAATCCGCTGATAACTGATTTTATACTTATCAGCAATTTCTGCTATTCCAACACGGTTTCGCATTTGTCTAATCGCATTTATATCATCGCGGGTTAGTATCCTACGGTGAGGCATTTTATACAATTAAAAGATATTTTTTAACAACAACAACAACAACAACAACAACAAAAGTCACCATAGAAGTGTTATTTCACTGTGGAACATCTTCGTTCATCGATGGCGAAACTATCAAAATTGTATATAATATTATATGATACTGATACTTTCGCCATTCTATTTTTGATCAATCTGATGTATCATATCGAGAAAACCAACCATTAACGATCCATACATGGAATCGTAACATTGTAGTATGTGTATCCGTCGCAATAAGGTCTTTACCAGCGAATCCCACATCATCAACGGTTTCATTAATCCATGTAGGATCATCTATGAAATCAGATTTCGGCCACTCAGGATAGTACAATGTGAGATTAGATCGATTGGGATGCATTTTATCATCAGATTGTAATCTTCCACCAAACCCTTTATAAATCAATTTGATTTTCTCAATGATATTTTTCAGCGTCATAGTAGTTGTTTGTAATCTTTCGTTTGGAAATATTTCATTGAAGTGTTTTAATAACGCTTGATACTTATCGAGTTGGTCCGGGTTTTTTAACATCTCATTGATATTCTTGATTAATTCAGCGCGGTTCACAGAAACATCTTTCATATCTAACTGATCCGGAACCACATCAGGGAGTTTTAATACGCCAAGGACACTTCTAACAATTTCGAGTTGTTGCCGTGGATTGATTTTATCAGATCGGCAACGCGTAGTTGTAACAGCGCTTCCCTGGTTGTGTTTATCAACAAGGACTCGCTGGTATCGTTGTAATCGTGATACGTTTTTGTCGAGATATTCTATTTGATTTGTATCCAATTTTCCCACATCAGTTTGAAACACATGATTGAGATACATCAATTTCTTCGCGTAGGGTTCTAATCGTTGTTGAAAATCCTTTGGATTCTCAGGATCATATCGATGATATTTTTGTTGTTCACCGATGGCTTTTTCATCACTCGCCGAAGCAATTCTTTCTCCGATAGAAGATTTCAAAAAATCATCTACGACGGGATTATTATTAATCACCTCGGTAGAAATCCGTTGCTCTTTTTTTTGTTTTATTTTTTCGCACCACAAATCATATTCATCTGGTAATTCCCACGTGACTTCATATCCCGTTCTTTTCATCATTTCAACGAGTCGTCCCGTAAAATAACACTTCGAATTATTCTCGTCAATAATGGCACTGATAAATGCGTATCCGTAACTAGAATTCACATCATTAAGATTTGGAGTTCTGAATAACAATTCAGTAACGGACAGATCTCGCTCATGTGATTCAATGGCAGAAATAATATCGTCGCGTGTGAGTGGTAACGTTGTGGAAGATCGTTTTGTTGCTGAATAATGAATTTCAGTAATATTTCTGAAACGATGAATCGCTTGTTTAGTGGCTTCTACAGATCCTAGTTGTTCAGAAAATACCGTCATGTATTTGAATCGTTCATCCACGATTGATATTCCTGCTTCTATGGTGCAATTATAAATTACTACGTCGGTGTGTTCAAACGCGTTAACTGGATCAGCAAAATCTCTTTCTTTTTCTGCAGAATCAGTATCAGCGTGATAGTATTTCACTCGGTATCCTAGATGCTGTAATAATTTAGCAAGAGCTTCTACAGAATAATTCCCGTGTCGTTTGTTTTGTGTGAAGACTACTGCACGATTTCCTTGTTGCAGCGCGTTTAACAATTTGATGTAATTATCGTGATGAGACTGTTCCACAATAAATCTCTTACCACAATCTGGTTTATACTCGTTGATGATGAATTTCATGTCCGGACGATTTAAAAATTTCTTGAATAATTCTAAATCATCATTGTTAGCATCTGCGTCAAGTACGATTACTCGTTTTGCTGAACAAATCAACCATGTGAGTGTTTCCCAAATTTGTTTTCCACGATTCGATGAGATTATTTGACGAAGAATGCCATGCCATTCATCTAACAACAACACATCAGGAATTCCCTTGACTCGTACAATCGATTCAATTTGCGAAATAACCCTTCGATGGGTTCTTGTATCAAAAATAATTCCTCCATGAATTGTTTCATATGATTCTAGATTATAGTCGATGGTGGTTTTTCTGGTGAACGTCTTTCTGTAACTCAAATACAACACGGATTGATCATCTCGTATTGATTTCCATGCCGACGCTGACTTTCCCATCCCACAAGCAGAACCATCCATATAGTCATCGTTGAGGATGATTTTACACCCTGTGCCGTTTTCATGAACTGGTGGCTCGCAGTAAGTACAATCCGGAATTCTTTTTGGAAATTCACCTCCATGATCTTTACGGTGATAGTTGTATGATTTCAAGTATTTTTCATATCGTGTTTTATCGTTAGTGATTTTATCACTGGTTCTGTCATTGGTTTTATCAGAGTCTCTCAATATCGTGATTTTATGTTTTGTGGTACGGAAACAACCTATCACAAATCGATCAGAATAAACTACCACAAATGCATCGATGGCTTTTCCTTCAATGAATCCACCAATCTCGTTATATCCATGTCGTCGTTGACAAATATTACAAAATGATCCAGCAACTCTTCCCAGTGAAATCATGTTGTTGGTTTGATTTGTTATTCCAGTGATTTGATCTGGTTGTCCAGTTAACTCGATAGATATTTGATTGAAATCTTCGTTGGTCAAATCGTTATCAATGGCAGAGCCATTAACAATGATAAAGTCATTTGTTTCATTGTCAGTGCGTTTTTCATAAGTCTGTATAGCAACAGGACAAGACAGTAACAAACTAGTAGATCTAAAATCCGAATCCTTTAGATTTCCAGGATAAATCAATCGTTTATCAATGCTATTTGGTTTTGCTGATCTTGTTCCTGGTAGTTTGATGCTATGAAGTCCAGCCTGTATATCAACATTCCATGTTGGTCTGTCTGTGGCGATTTTTTTTAATAATTCCCGATGAGTATCAAAATCGATAGGAATCGTTTTCAATAAAATGTGATAACCACCACTGGTTTCAAAAACCAAAACATCATTGACAGAGTCAACTAAGTCATTGAAATACAACAACAATTCTTTCAACGATGGATTTTTAGAATCAATATCGATAGTGGGATATCTTAATCGCTCCCGAGGGATAATTTCATTAACCGCGGAACACCCTTGAAATTCTGTTATGTCGGGATCATTTACAAAAACGTAAAATTGTCCCCGTTGTTGAATTATTACACCACGGAGTAAATAATTATCTTCGGTGAGTAATTCCATCGCAGACTTTTTGCTAGAAACACTCCAAGCCTGCGTTAAATGACTTTCGTAGTATTCTTGAAGATCGTGATAGGTTTGTGGAGACTGAAAAAACTCATCATCATCGTTATCGGAGTAATCACTAATCATTATACTGTATACTTTTTAATCTCTAATTGAATGTTGATTAACGATTAATAATAATGGTGAATTCGGCACTAGCGATTAATAAATGCTCGTGGTTGTTTTTAGGGTCTACACAGCGATGTGGAAAAAATAGCATTGGGAAGTTCTGCGGGGTACATACTTGTACTGCGAAACAAGGATGCCCCGAGGGACCGAAACCCTGTCTTGGTTGTGGAAAAGGCGTCAGAGGAAAATATCAGCTTTGTATAACGTGTGGTTGTCCACAATATCGTTCCGCAATAGAATATCTCAAACGAAAAAATAAACCGATACCGACTCCAGAAGAGTTTTTAAAGGATTTACGTGAAAAACAGGCTAGATCGTCAAAATCACAATAAAACAATGAACCAGCAGAGAGTTAAATTATCATCATTCGATATCAGTATTTATTTTTTTTATACAACGATGACACTTTCGCCATCGATGTTGGATATAAATCATGAGTATAATAACAATGACGACACCGCAGGAATTACTTCAACGAATAGTGGAGAACACGAACCCAGTACAAACAAGCATGATATCAATAACATCAACGAATCCAGAATTCAGTGTGAATTTCCCCTCTCCGGTCCCAGTGAAGGAGATAGCGCTAGCAAAACTACGAGTGTATCACAGTTGGCCTAATATCAGATCAAAATCATTTGGTGGTCAACAACCGAATAATTCTTTAGTGTTTGCAAATGAGAATAAACCCGACGGAACCCCAGACTGGAAAGTTGTTTCGATACCAACAGGGTCATACCAAATCGAACAAATCAATGATGAATTCGCGCGTAGAATAAAATCGATTACTGGAACAGAATCGAAAATCGCTATAACAGTTCATGAACCGACGCTATCATCCGCAATTGAGATAAGTACAGAAGGATACGTCGTAGATATCTATCAGAGTTCTATTAGAACCGTATTAGGATGGCCTGAATTACCACCAGGGGGGAAAACCGTTGATATACCCGAACCACAAAAAACTGATTATATCACCGAGAGAATAAAATCTGATAATCCAATAAAGAGTTATATAGATCACACAATCACTATAGATTTCTTTGGTCTCGGATACCGATCAACTGGAAACGAGAAGCCAGGGGAAAGAATAGAGGGACATCATTTTATTGACAAACCTAAAATCGTTAAAAATTTCACAGCGATGAATAACGATTTTTCACTGTTGTTAATATCTCTCAAATCCGGCTCTCTCACCCGAGATGAATTTATCAGCGTCGTAGAAACATGCAACAAAATTATCGACGATATGGAAACATTTAACCTAAAAATTATTCAGGATATATTAGATGACAATAATCCCCTATCGAGAACAAGATTTGCAACAGACCTTAATATCCCCGTCAAAGATATTCCAACAGTCAAACTACCGGGATACAACGTACCGGAACTAAAAAAACTTCTCAGTGACACCATCGATGTTGGTTTTAAAATAATTCATGATGCATGGAAAAAAACAGCATCACAGGAAATAAAAATCCTCAAACATAATAATGACCCAGATGGTGGCGGCAGGCATATCGCTCCGTTCAACGTAAATATATCCTCAGTGATTGCACTCAATTTAGTATGTGATGTTATTGAAGGAAGCTATCAAATTAATCTCGAACGATCAAATCAAGCTCAGCAAGGATATATTCTTTATTCGTTTGCACCAACAGCTCCTCCAGGATTTTTAATTATTGAAAACCCAATTAATCCTGTCTACATGCGATGCCATAATGATTCATTAACAAGAATTAATTTCAAACTCACAGACCAATCTAATAATCTAATTGATCTACAAGAGGAGGTGTTAGCGATTAGTTTGTTTGTGAAATCCTAAAAGGATTTTCATCGTAAAATAATTATTAACCCATAGCAGCAGAGAGGGTGGATGACAACAAGTTGCGACCAAAATTAATTAAAAAATCGTAAAAATCTTCGTTTTCATTTTTTTAGTTAAAATGAGATTTCGTAGATTTTTAAGATTTCAACGAAATCATACTGATCGTTTTAAGGATTCAATCAATTTTTTTTGTCTGAAAACGTTGTAGGGTTCGCCCTCTTTTTGGTTAAAATGAGATTATAGGACGGCTCGTTTTAGGATTTCAATCAAAATTTGTCTAAAAACGTTGTAGGATTCACCCTCTCTGCTGCTCATTTACCGATGCTGACGATAAAACGGGCGACATATCAAGGTTTCATTCACTAGTTCTGATCACGATTTTTTTTTTAAATTTAAAAATATTTTCTTTTTTTTTAAAAAATGGGATCCACGCCGGACAACGTGAATTAAACGTGTTAGCTAGTTATCAGTGCGCGAGTTATCGAGGGAGCGGTGTACATGTAAATGTAATACAGAACATACAAATACAATCAGCAAAAATTATGAAAATGATGTACCAAACTCTTACAGTTTATTCATTAAAAAAAAGACATTCATAATAACATTCTAGTCATTGAATCGTTCAAAGTGAAGTAGTGTTTCCATGTCATTAGTGTCATCATCAGAGTTATCAGCAAGGGTATCAGGAGCTCTAGAGGGACCGGATAAAGGAGATGACGGTTAGGAAATGAAAGTACTTGTAGGGGTAGTGGTACATGTTGTAGCCTTCGAGAAGAATCTCGTCAGTGTGGTCTGCTGCGAAAGTTTCTTTTTTTCTTCATAAATTTCACGGTAGCATCGTAAAAGTTCATTCATTTGCCGTTCGACTTTCGTGAACCGTTCAACATTGGGATCCATACCCTCTAGTCCTAGCAAAGCCGCATTCACTTTCGAGAACACACCAGCTAACCCCTTTGCAGTGAACTTCTTTTGTACTTCTTCCATTCTTTCCTCTTCTTTTTCTTCTTCTTCCAAGTGTTGCTGCGCTTCCAACTCTATTAAATCTTCGTTAGTTAGCTCTCCCTCGGCATATTCCTCTAGTTCTTCAATATCTTCCACTTCAGCATCTAAATTAAGGATGTTGGCTAGTTCCACAGTTCTTTTATGTATGAGATCAATACTATATTGTCTTTGTCAAACCCTTCAAAATTATTCATAAAACTCTTTAGGCATTTTTTCCATATGCCTTGCATACACTGTTCTGTCACTCCCTCCCAAGCTGATTCAATGTTGCAGTGTAAAATATTGTACGATTTCCAAAAGGGTTACTTCATGACTTTCTGTTGCCGCTACAGCTTTTGGAAAAAGTTGTGCGCAAATATAATGCTTTGAACGTAGCAATATCCCCCTGGTCCATCGGCTGTAGGATAGCAGTCGTATTTTTTGGCAGATACACTACCTTTACATCTGGGTTTAAATCATCAAGATGCTGGGGATGGCCTGGGGCATTATGAAGCAGGAGGATAACTTTAAAGGGAAGGCCCTTTTCCAGACAATAAGGCTTTACCGAGGGTATGAAACAGTTGATAAACCAATCCTCAAATAAAGCTTGCGTCATCCATGCCTTCTTATTCGCACGATAGTAAACAGGCAGCGTGTTCTTATTAAACTGTTTCAATGCATGTGGGTTCTCAGAGCGATAGATGAAAAAAGATTTTAACTCGAACCCAGCGACATTTCCTCCCAACAACAATGCGACCCTGTCCTTAAATGCCTTGAAACCGGGCATTGTTTTATCTTCTTTGTGTATGTAGGACCTTTCGGGCATTTTTTCCCAAAAAAGTCCGGTTTCATCTACATTGAAGATCAGTTCCGGACTGTAGCTGCCTTTCTCGATAATTTCTTCAAATTGATCAGCAAATTTTTTTGCTGCCTCTAGGTCAGCGCTTGCTGCCTCACCGCTGATACTCCGATTATGCAGGTTGAATCTCCGACGAAACCGTTGAAACCATCCATGGCTTGCCGTAAATATTTCTGTCGATTCTTTGACTTCGCGCGCCTTCAAAGTTTCAAAGATACTGCGTGCCTTGGCTTGAATTGTTAAAAGGCTCATCGGCATTCGTTTTTGCATCTGGTCATCAAACCAAATCGCCAGTAATTTCTCCATTTCATGAATGAGTCCTTTCCGCTGCCTAGTTATTATGACTTTAAATCCTGCCGATGCTTTCACTGTCTCCTTCACTCTATCTTTATCCTTCAAGATGGTCGGAACGGTCGAATGCGCCAGCTCCAAGTCATGCGCTATCGAGTTAACTTTTTTACCAGCTTCAAAATCGTTTATGATCTTCATTTTCATCTCAAGATCGATGGCCTTCCTTCGATTCTTGGCGATTCCTAAAGATGACGTCGTGTTCTTCCTTTTCGCTGACATTTGTACTATAGGGTGTACAATAAAGTACAAATTTATAAACAAAATATTTAGTCCTGGAGACTACGAATGATTCGTGTACTTGTACTGCTGACCGACTGCGGCAACGTGACTGATGGAGTAATCGGATTTCCCGCGCTAGAGAACAGGTCGTAAGTTCGCGCGGTCGTTAAACAGGTCGGTCGTTAAGTGAGGAGACTCTGTATTAACAAAAATTAACATAAATAAAAACATCAAACAACAAACCAAATATATAAATGAAAACTAAGCAAAATGATGACCCAGCTGTCAAGTTACAACCAGGTGTTGGGATCAAAGAATGTCATGCTGACCTTTGACCTTTAGATTAGGCTGTGTTAAAATAATTTTTTTTAATCTTAATTTTAATTTTATATGTTTATGACCCGGATTTAAAGTCCTAAGGCATGTTTTTGTGTATTTTATTATTAAGTTCCACTGCCACTAGATTCTAACATTTTCAGTATTGTATTTTCATTTTTACGGAATATAATAGTGCAGTAAATGTGTTCAGAAGGAATCCTCTTATCCCTAAGAACCCATACTTTCGCATTTTATTCAACACTCAGTTTTAACTGTACGAGCTGTAAAACACATTGAGTACTGGCCTTCTATATAAAGAACACCTGTATATAAAGGACAACTTTTGTTATTCCTCTTGACTGTCCTTTATATACAGGTTTCACTGTAGTTCCAAAGTTATATCCAAAGGACATTGAATTTTATCATGCCCAGTAAATTGGTATAAAAAAGTGATAAATTGGTATAAAAAAGTGATCAGAGTTCATGTTTTGGCCATTTAAGACAAAATGATTTTACTTGACTTGATATGAACTACTTACTATCCAGGAAAACTGGACATAACAAAATTGTCAAATATAGAAGCAAGTAGACCTCGGATAACAGAATGTGAAAACTTTTATGACCATCCTCCATCAAAGCTACTTTAAGAGAAGCAGCCATTTCAAAACAACTGTCTTGATGGATGGGTTAAGGATGGCATGCCACTACATGAGCTCTTCTTGCCACTGACAACTGGAGTTGCATACCAGAAATTGTGACTGGGCTGTTGCTGCTGTCTGCCTCAGCTTTTAAAACGTGTGTCTTCTTGCTACTGCTGTTTTCAAAACTCGTCAGCAATGTGTTTGTCTTCAGTCCTTCTATGTCTGTTAAAAAAGAAACAATTGAGCACTTTTACGACCTACATGATTTGATACAATTGCTGACTTTTGATGATGCTGATACATGTTCTTATGTCACAAGTTCAGTACAGGCCTAGAATTTTCAAAAAAATTCCATGTAGCTAGAAATTTACTAGTCCTGCTCAATCTTCACTAGTCCTTCCGACAAAACAAGTCAGACATGTATCTAGATTAAAAACACTTTTATTTCTTAAATATCACAACCATTAATAATTCATAAGTACAATCTTACTTTATAAAACAACCAAAGTTATTTGAAAATATTCACAAAACAATGATTCTCCAGAAATTAACTTGACTTGGTAAACATTTTTTAGAGCCAGAAGAAAATAAAAACTTGACAAGAGAAAAAGACAAAGAACTCATTCACACTGATCATTACGTATTGTAACTCCACATACAAATGATTTAAGGCAATACTGGTTGTGCTTCAGTAACAGCAGGATGAGAAGATCTCTCATCATTGTAGTATAGGTATAGTGCGGGTTTTCACAACAGATAAAAACCTAAGAACAAAATACATATCTCCATGATGCTAATCCTTTAAAGACAGAATGGTTACTCACAATAGGGATTGTGATGACCATCTTCACCATACCAATATGACATAGTCCCTTCATCATGAAAACTATGCTTATAAGTTTGAAAGTTAAATTTGCATCAATAAAGTATATTAATTAGCATTCTTAATAAAACTTACCAAGAATGGGAAAAACAGTGGACATCTCACTCCCTGACTCGTCTTCACTCCCAGTTATGTAACCTCTGTCTCCTGCAGCCTGAATGTCTCCCACCCCGGTGATGATTCCAGTAAACAGAGTGTTTCCCAGAAACTGCTCAAACTGTGGTGGCAATGTCTGATTGGGGCTCAGTCTATCTATCTCCAAGTCATACTGCAAGGTCTCAATGTTACTGGAGAATTTCCCCTTCTCCTTCAAATTCTGTACCTCCTGCACTAAAAGCTCCTTGAAAGAGAAAACGACAAAACTTGGCAATAAAAGAAATTTTTGCATTATCAACAACCAAAACGAATTCAGTTTACTTATTCCTCTAAAATGAGTTATAAGTATATTGCTAGCTTTAAATATTTTCTTTATTTCTGTATTTTGTAGTCAAATCAATCTTCAAGGAAACAAATTAACAATGTGTCTAAAATGCTTCAGAAAAAAAAGAAGTTTTTTTTTAAAATCAAAATCTGATTATGCAGGCTCCAATACAAATAACTAGCTTTAAAAAATTGGGAAATCCAAATGGTCTATGCAACTTTCTGCAAGAAAATGTTGACTATACTGTCATTATAATCTTATCATTTAATCATTCATAATTAACATGTAAAAGTATTTGATTCATACATTCATTTGCCATATAGTGAGATAACACTTAAAAAAATAATACATGCAATGATATATTTACACAAGTAACAACATTTCTCTATAACTTATTATACCTAGATTATCACGATCTCCTCAATACAAGCAAATGATGAAATCAACGAGTAATAAGATACATTCATATTAATTAAAGTGACATCACGTATATTCTACTCACTGGTTGTGCTTCCTCCTCAACTGGCTGCATTTCTTCCTCCTCTTGTTGAGTCATCCTATGTGCCACATTGCTCTCCAGGATTTTCTCAGAGATTGGGATGAAGAAGTCCTTCTCCACACACAATGGCGGCAAGTCTAGCTGCTGCAACTCCTGGAAAGTCTCAGAAGGTGGAAATGTAGAAGGTTCCTCCAGATGTGGGGCATTGGTGCATACAATGGGTGGGGGTGGAGCAGGAGGTGGTGCTTTTCCTGGAATTTAGAAGATCAACTTCCAAGTTGAGAATGTTACCAGAGCATGCAACAAAGGACTTTAAGATGTGATATTAACACTGAATTCATTTCATTATACTCTCTTTTACAATAAGCAAGTCTAACTTTGCAAAATACAGAATAGAACTGCGTTTATCTGGAAGCATATACTGCTTTTCATTATGTAGGATAAACCTACGTCATAATTTTTTTTAAATTTTGCCTACAGGTAACTTGTTAAAATGTCATGTCCCAAAATGCTAAAATTGAAGATTTGCCAACATTTAATGATACTATAAAATTGTGATTTGCAGTATTTGAGCTGTTTTATTCATCTACCAACTGTGCAGATTGTGTATAACCCAAATTCAATCATCCAGGTCTTTTGCATCCCCAAAATGAGTTTAGAGTTTGCACTGTATCTCTAGATAGAATAATAATATACACACTCTCGGCAGGAAGTAGTGCTGCTGATGTGCTCGCTTCACCAACAGAGTTGATGGCATGGCAGGTGTATGCCCCAGCATCATCCGGCTGACAGTGGGAAATGATCAGAGTACAGCGACCAGTGTTCTCATCAAATGTCATCTTGTGCCTGAAAATCAAAATACGTTCAAGTGTGAATACTGTATATAACAAGTGTAATTCCTTAATCTACCATATTTACTATCAAACCATGATCATTTTCTTTCAAAAATGAGGAAATAAATTTCAATTTTAAATGCAGACAAACGTTTATGCGAGTTATTTGTATTCACTTTCCTCTCATAATGTGTACTTATTTCTTGATGTGTTGGTCTCTGAATCTACTCAACTGCCCCCAATTGTTAAATCTCACTATAACTGGCTAAAAAGTCTCCTCAGAAAAAGACAAGAATGTTTAAAAATAAATACAAACCTTGAGTCTGGCTTGATGGGATTGTCGCCCTCAGTCCAGTACACCTCTGGAATTGGCTGTCCAACCACACAACAATCAAATATGATGCTAGTGCCTACCATCAGCCAACTTTTGTTTAACCTATCCACAAAGGCTGGCTTGACAGTCTCAATCAGGGAGGGGTTCCTTTCCACTTGGACAATGGGTACAGGGACAGACTCCATGACAACCTCATATACCTCTGGAAGACCACCTGCACAGAAAGTGTAAATTGAAGAGTCAATTTATATTAAACATTATTTACCTGGTGTCAAGTGAACAGCAAGTTCTTACTACTTATATTGCAAGTTACAGACGGCTTAGACAAGAGGCCAGGGGCCCTGGGTGACCGAGTGGCCTCAGGTGCTCACCTTATTGATCACTCACATCTCACCTGTCAACTTGGGTTTAAGTCTCGGCTTCACCAATGTGGGTATGTGAGAAAGCTTGTCAGTGCCTTTCCTAGGGTCTGTGGTTCTTCCCGGGTTCTTCCACCACCAAATATACTGGCCGCCATGTACAGTCGATCATGTGCTAAAAAATGTCATTAAACCCCACAAAACCAAAGTAAACTTGATGTATGGAGCCACCTGTGATAGCAATACTAAGGGCAGGACAATTAATATGTCATAAAAGATTCACACAAAAATTGAGCTTGGTGTGAAAAAAACTGCATTAAAAATACAGCTGGGTATTCAAGTCTGTAAACTGGGTCAACATAACCTTCCTGCCATGTGGAGTTAAGGACAGTTGTCCACAAATGATCAAATGCAATGCATTATTTTCCAACAGTCTCATGCTTTTTCACTGATAAAACCAGGAAGTCAAATGATTTGCATTATCCTTGAACAACATATCAAAACTTATTTTGAAATGTTTACTTTCTATAAGAAATAATACTCAAACATTTTGCTTAAACAAGAGTACCTTGACGGAACTGATGCTCTACTGGGTGAAAAGAATTTTCAGGAATTAAAAATAAGACCATTTCATCCTTTTAACTGCTGAGTGTTGAAACCATCTCTGATATTCTTCAGCAATAACAGGATTGGCACCAGTTTCATTTTGGGCAAAGTAACATAATTAGAAGTCTTTTGGTCAAAACCCCATGTCATAATTATCATCCATTCAGGTGGAGTAGCGACAACAATATTTTCACAACAGCCATCATGGCAGTCATAATGGATTAACGACTGGCACCATTTTAATTTAGGACCAACATGACATCATAAGAAGTCTTTTAGTGAAAACCTCATGTTAATATGACCATCCATTCAGGAGAAGTAGTGATAAGATTTCAAGATGGCCACTGTGGTGGCCATATTGGATGAGCAAGCAACACAATTTTCATCTAGGATCAACAAGACCATAGGATGAATGTATGTGTAAAGTTTCATGGCAATCTTTCAAGTAGTTTAGGATGAGTAGCGATAACAAACTTGTGCTAACGGACGCACAGATATCAGATGACGGATTATGGACAACAGACCATCCCATAAGCTCTTCTATGACCAGTAGAGCTCATCATCATCATACACCATTCATGTTGTAAATTGAATTAGTCTCTGACAAACTACTCCAAGAACATAGCTTTAGAAAAATCTCAATGCAACTAAAACTGCCTCAGAAGGCATACAATCCTTCAGAATAGGAACAGGCATTTTCAAATAGTAATGGCATACCTATCACATCTAGTTTGCATTCTGTACTTGTTGATCCATCAGCATTGGTGGCTATGCACTTATATATCCCAGAATCCTCTGGGAAGATCTCAGCAATTGTCAGTGATGATGGCTCATCGGACAAGGACATTATTAAGTCTGTGGAACTCCATGTATTGATATCATCTTTGTACAACTTGATGACTGGCTCAGGATGACCTTTGAACTTGACATCAAAGTTGACCTTCTCACCCTCTTGGGCTGTAACAGGATAGAGTATCTGCAAAGAGGCAAAGATCATGTTTCCGGATAGAGATTTACATATATTTTCATCCTTAAAAAAACTCAGTTTTCTGATGCACATCCTTCCAACAATTTTTAAAGAGATCATAACAAATGTCATTAAACATCCACACAACACTATTTTTTCAGGTATTTTTTGTTTTGCGATGTGCATTTGATCTGACTGACCTTACTGGCTACATGAAAAATCCGTGTAACATAATCTTTCTTTCAAATATGATGACTATTTTTTAATTGTAAAGGGAAAACAAATGCTACCATCAATGATCCTTTTCATGGTTTGTGTTCTGAATTGTAATGACTTGAATAAACAAGACCTTATATTGAATTGCAGCCACTTCACAATAAGAGGAACTTCTGCGTTTCGGGTTTTCAATCAAAACTAGGCAAAGTGGATGGTTGAATGTTCTCAGTTAATACATTTATAACAACTGCATGATTGACTAACCTTTGTAACTTGGGGCTTTTTCATTCTGGTAACAACAGCTGGTTTTTCTGGCACTTTTCCTGGTTTGGTTGGGGCTGTTAATTCTGGCAATTTGGTTTCCCTTGGGATCGCTTTCTTCTTTTCCGTTTCCTCTAGGACTCGTTTAATGGCATCTTCCTCTGGTAGTCCATGTAAGAGAATTCTATTTTCAAACATGGGCAGTTTTTGTTTTTCCTTTACCTGAATATCCACCTGTTCTGTCAATCTTTTTGGTTCTTCCTTCAGGAATTCTTTCTTTGCAACTTTGGAAGGGTGCTGACGTTTTGGTACCTTAGCCTCACTAACAGATTTTACTTCTGAACTGACATCTTTCATTGGTTCAGCTATGATAATGAAGAAATTTTCAAATAAATTTAGACTATAACGGTCAACTATTAATACATAATGTTACATGGATCTATAAAAATTCCAGCTGAAGGGCTCCATTTTTATTTTTATCGAGAAAAAAAAAATCACATACTATGGTTCTGATTATTTTCATCTGAATATTTTACTCTTACTTGATTCCTTCCATAATTAATACCAGGGTCACAATAAATTCTATGGTGTCAACAGATCATCACAAAAGAAAAACTATGAATGTAGGCAAAGGTAATGTACAATATGCTTTTGATCAAGTTCTAAGTGCCATCAATAGATTGTACGAAATTTTCAGCTATTTGAGAATTAATTCCATACCAATTCTCTGCCATTTTTTCCCCCTATCATTTCAACTTAATGACCCATTCCTTCATTGCACCTACCACTAAGTTATAGCTCAGTATACTGTACAGGGTTCATACAGATCAGGATAACTGAAATTTAAGGACTTTTCAACGACAATTTATTGACCAGCTTTGGTTTTCAAGGCCTACTCACAGTATCAAGTGTTGTATTTCCAGTTACTACTTTAAATACAAGAAACAAAAATAAACACAAAAAGATATAAATAAATGTAATGAAATATGAAATGCAAATCTTTCAAATTCAAGGCCTTGAAAGGAGGTGTTTATTTCTCAATGACTTTCAGTGACCATTAATAACAGGGTGAACACCTATCTCTTGCTATAACAGCATGCCACCAGTGGACAGTATGACAGGCTGAGAAAGAATTAAATTGATAAATGCATATTAAAAGCTTTCACATTCAATCTTCAGTGCTTACTATTTCTCCATAAAGCATAAAATGATCAACAACAACTTTCTTGTTTATTTGTACATCATGCAGCTTGTCCTAAGTTAGAGTGCTATCATAGATTCCTCTATATCTTGGGCTTCAAAATTGGTAATCATTGTCATTACTGTTCAAGTTATTTGGGCTTGTTTTGTTCTCTTTTGTTAAACAGTTTTTCAGGACCAATGACGGGTCTCAAGATTTATTTAATCCTAAACAAGAATCTCTTGAAAGGACTGATCTCTACTGGCTGAAAAGAATTTACAGGAATTCAAGATAAGATCATTTCTTCCTTTTAAGTGTGGAGTGTTGAAACCATCTCCAATTTTCTTCCGCAATAACAAGATTTTAAAAGTAACTGCTATGGTGGACATATCAGCATGGAACCATTTTCATTTAGGACCATCAAGGCATTACAAGTCTTCTTGTGGAAACCCCTTGCTGACGACTTTTCGTTTTGGAGGAGTAATGATAACAAGATTTTCAAGATGGGTGCCATATACGAGACTGGCATCATTTTTATTTAGTAGCAACTAGACATTAAAGAAGTCTTTTGGTGAAAGCACACAGTCAATATGATGAACCATATTTGAAGTTGGATCGTCACCATTTTCATTTATGATCAGCTAAACATTGTAAGAAGTCTTTCAGTGAAAACTAATGCTGACATGACCATTCATCCCGGACAAACAGTGACAAGATTTTCAAGATGGCCACCGTGGCAGGCATACTGAAGGTCTGAATGTCACCGTTTTTATTTAGGACCAACTAGACATGAAATATTTTTAAAAATAAAATCCCCATGTTGATATGACTACCCTTTCTGAAGGAGTAGTGCTAATAATATTTTAACGATGACTATATTGGACATCAGATTGGCACCATTTTCATTTAGGACCAAACTAGGCATCTGTTCTGAAGTAATGACAAGATTTTCAAGATGACCACGGTGGTGGCCATATTGGATATCAGATTGGCACCATTTTCATTTAGTACAAACTAGACATCACAAGAAGTGTTTTGGTGAAAACCTCGTGTTCATATGACCATCTGTTCTTGTGCAGTAGCATTAAAATTTTCAAGATGACCACTGTGGCAGCCATCTTGGATGTCTGAGCGACACCAGTTTTATTTAGGACCAACCAGATCATGGGATGAATGCGTGTGTGAAGTTTCATGGCAATCCTCAAAGTAGTTTAGGAGGAATAGCGATAACAAACTCATGCTAATGGACCATCCCATAAGCTCTTCTGGTCTATGACCAGTAGAACTAAAAATCAATCTGATAGTCTGGTTTCCATGCTTCTTCTACCTGCTCCAAAATCATCAATTAAAAATTCAAAATCCAAAAGTCTATGAGCACTGTTATCCAATGAATATTTAAATAATTCCTCTCTTAAAATTTTGATTTACTTTCCACAACTGTAATAGCTCTTTACAAGACTGATAGTAATGTCGAAACTGAAAAACCGCCTACTAAACATGGTATATATAAAGACTGGTCACATGACAGAATGTTCTACAATATGTGTCATCTTAATGGAATTTTACTTGTATGGACATGACTGTTTGCACACAACTCTAAAAAAAAAATCCAGTTTTATCTGTAAACAAAATTCAACCTTGACCTCAAATTTGGTAAACAGCTTGCCTATCAAAACTATCCTTTAGCTCAAACCTGAAGTAAACAACCTAATTCAAGGACACTAGTTAAACATAAACAACATTAAGATTTAAGCAAATATTAAAGTCAAGAAACATTTATAATTTCCTAAAATATATATATTATATAAACATCATACATAACACTAGCATGTGCTATGATATCATAGAAACTTCCAGAAAGCCCGTTTTAATATAGTAGATAAGCCTATTAGGTGCCACTATGTATTACCATGCAAACAGCGGATATTTACCATGGGTATCCAAACATGCCAGCGCTGGAATGAGGTAGGGGAGTCCAGACGCATTTGTATGTGGGAAAGGCATGAGAGAAAAATAACTAACCATATGCAAATGTGTGGTATATGAAATCCCACTACCACGGTATGTCAGAATTCATAATCAGGAACTGAGCTAAGTGGCATTTCTGCCAATGAACCACACAAATTGGATTTCTCTATTCCACACATATGTATAAGATTGATTCAAATATTCTTCTGCAGTGTAGTACTAGACACTCACCTGCCAGCATCCTTTTTCTGTCCACAGGAAACTTCTTCCTATTCTCCCTTATCTTCTCAACTGCTGCCTGCATGCTGATGCTGCTGTCTTTGGCTCTTAATAAAGATGTATTATTCATGTCAGTACCAGACGTCATCCAACTAGATCTACTGCTGTTTCTGGTTCTCATCGTACATGTGTTTGTCTTCTGTCCTTCTGTATTTGTTTAAAAAAACAAACAATTAAGCACTTTGTGACTTACATCAGTTTAGATAACTGTCGATTTTTGATAATGTTGATACGTGTACTTCAGCTGTACTTGATATGGATTTCTGCATCAAATTTAGTGTTGAAAGTAGTGTCAGGATATAGATCAACAAGACCCAATGGGTCAGGATTAATTCACATATGGATATGGTTATGATCAAGATGGCGAGTTACAACAATGCACATCAAATTAATGTACTGCCGATGTACTTGTTATATACCTATAAAATACATTCAAAAGTTTCCAGTCGTAAAAATGCCAACAGCTGATCATGTAAAACAATTAACCCCAAATGATGTGCAGCAAAAATGGTACTTTTCTAATATACCTTTTTGGGTGTAAGAGTGAAGTGTTGCACCAGTTTTAATCCAGTGTGCCCCAGGTATCAAAATTTTGGGATTCACTGATGTCAAGACTTCAAGTTTTATGTAGTGTTCTGCGCATGACTCATCGTCTCTCCACCCCCATTTTCCAGTACACATGCACATACAGCATTATATTGTAATGCTATTACCAGAAAATAAATTGTTTACATATTCCAAAAATGCAAAAAGCTCAGATGCATCCAACAAGTTACTAAATTATGTCATCCCTGACAGCAAAGTTTTCTGACATCGAATGCGCTTCAGGCCATACTTTAGAAAAGTGGGCAATCTTAGTAGATATACAGATAGGTGGTATATAACAAGAAATGACATAGCTTGCCTCTATGAAACATTCACGTTTCCAGCATTCATTTTAAAAATGAATTATCATGCAGAAAGTAAATTCAGAGAAGAGGAACCTTGATCTTCCACCTGTGGGTCCCTTAAGTAACAGTTTTATTCACAAGGGATAGCCCCCCAAATTTCATGGCATTCTGCAAGCTTAAGATCTGTACATACTGAGATGTAGCAAATGATTTATTAATTTAATGCATACATTTCAAGTTCAATAACCAGCTATGGCAACAACCTACATATACAAGCCACCTGTGTAACAATGTTAAGATCCACAAGTCCCATTTATTCATTGGTAAAACAATACATATTTATCACAGAAAAATACAAGGACCATTTGCTCATAACAATCACTTATAGATCTGTAGATGGTTTCCCCCAAGTGGTTGTTATTGACTGTATAGTTTTGGAATGGAACATATCTTTTCTAAAAAAGCCTACTGAACTAACAAAATATAACACACACTTTTTCTGTTATAGGCAAGATCACTGTTAGGATCCTACTACATTCCATTAGGATTAATCAGAAGCAGTAAAAAATTCCATGACAATATATAGGGACAAACACCCTGAAAAAACACATACCTGAAGTGAGAATAATTGCAAAACCATCATGAAGACATGTAACTAACTCTCCCCCTAAATACTACAAGTATATTTTACTGGGACAAATGAGATTCAGCATTTTGTTGGGATGTCCCAACAACCCATTAACAGGACAATACAAATTTCATAGATTGACAATAATGACTAGTGTGATGCCTCTGCTGGAGAAACACCTGATAACAGTATTGCACAGTAAGCCAAGTGGCCAATACAGTAGGCCAAGCAGCCAATGACCTTTTAAAAAGTGGGCCACCAAGTATGCAGAGGTCAAGAGACAAAAATTATCTGCAACCTCAGACATGCTTCTGGGAATATCACACACAAGTAATATATCCTTGCTATCCCTTTTAAAAGAAACATTACACGATTTCCTTTTAATTAGTTTGTCACAAAGGCACATGAAATATTTCAAATTATAGCTCACTCATGAAGGTTTGCAATAAGGCACTTAACACTAGAATTGAAAACTAATTTCAGCTTGATCATGCAGCATGTGAGATGCTGGGATTAGTCAGTCACAAGTTTTGGAATATGACAGAGAATCCCAAAGAAAAAACCAATTACAGCACAGGTTAGTTGAACTTAATTTATGGAAAAGTCTGTCTTTAGATGGGAAATTTCTGCAAAGACAAGCCTTCTTCAGGAAACATCAATTATATGAAAGGCATTGCACGTTACGGGTTGTTGCTTTTTTTTTTGTTGTTGCTCCAACTACAGATATTTAGTGACACAAATGGTCCTTGTAACATGCAGTGTTGCATCAGGCTTTCAAAACCATGAGTGAATTACACAAAAATGCAAGCTTGATGTAACACAGCAGATCTATTTTCTTACTTCTCTCTCTCTCTCTCTTGATCAAGAATAATGCTCTTGATGAATTGTTGTGACATCCCAATAAAGCGCAGCACTTCATTTGTGGGACAATGATGTCACACAAAAAATGCTCAAAGACACTTGAAGAGAAATGGCCATTTACAACATTACCTACGACCGATAATAATGAAATGATGGAAAAACACAATTAACAAAAAAAGTAAATAGTTTTCCTGGCATGCAATAGAATCTTGTGATTAACCACCCAACTAAGGGAGTGTCTTTATAGTTCTTATAGTGAAGTGGTCTCATCTACAAGGTCAAGTAGAAGGCCAATGAGCCAATTAAGTGTCTCAATGGACTTCTATATATGCAACAAGCTTTAAGTGATTAGAATGTAAGGTCCTATTGTAAAACTATGGTAATAACAATTTAACTATAAATAAAGACAAAAAAAACTCAGACAAATAACAATGAACATAATAAAACAAATTCACTTATCAACAGACCATCAAACTGTCCTTAAATAATTATGTCTCACCTTAAATTTTGCAGATCATATAATATGTTTCAATTGCACATTGTACCATTTCTGTATTTGACTTAAGTATATGCTAACCAGAGCTCTAGATAAGAATTTAATAAATTGGATATTTTTGTCACTAATTGGATTTTATGAAATTTTGATGGGGTATTTTGTAAACATCACAAAACACATATCTTGTGCTTTTGAGTCTTAGTCATCAAGATATTAATCATGCCTTTCTAAATGAGTCAAATGGTTTAGTTACACAGACTAGTTCATGATGCATTTGTTTATATCACTCTATTTGAGTGTCTCACAGTGCTCAAGTAATGTCATTTTCAACATGCAAGGAACATCTGGAGCTTGAACCAACAGCCATGACACAACATGAACTGTGCTTACAGCAGGAGCATTACGCTAAAAACTTGGGACTAAATGCTTAAAATTAAATTGTTTGAATGCATTTTTAAATTTTGTGCATTTTGAGTCTAATAGCATAAATAGGCAATTATGCTGCTTATCTAGAGCTCTGCATACATTATTGGTAATTGGTATGATGGACTATTGACAAGGACATCATACAAAAAAAATTCCAATCAAAGCATTCTTAAGGTAACAAATAACTGACAAATTTACCAGGTTCATAGTATCTGACAGGCTCTCTGTCCTGAAAGCATGTATTCATGATTAAAATGTGAGCAATATTAAAAATAGATTAGAATTCACAGGCTAAGTGGAATGTTGTAGCACAGCAGCACTTTCTGTACTTTTATTTTTTCTTAAGTGTCCAAAGTGTATCCACCGCCTAAGAACTTTATGCAACAATATTAAACCAGATCATTGTTTGATTAACAAGATTAAGCTTTACCTAAGTTCTGTAAAAAAAAAAAATTGTATTTTGTCTCTCCTCCTGTTGAAAGATCCTTGAAATTTAAACTGGTGGTAAAGCAAGTAATTTCAACCTGCAACTTAAAAATAAAGGACAAATGTCATAACTATGTCAACTTAACCTAAACCAATGATGCCTGAAATACAAGGCCATGACCTAGTTCTGATGGGATGCTGTTGCACTCACCAATATGCATCAACTCAAAAATAAGGATAACTTTGTGGCTAATAATGCCTGAGCAACCGACCAAAACGCAAAACTTAACTGAAGTCACTCAACCATATAATATAGGACAGTGACCTAATTTTTGTCATTTATATTAAAAACTATTTACTCTTTAATCAAAAAAATCATCAAGTCCCACTTCTTTACTTGTTGACATTATGTGACAACTCAAAAATTCCAAGCTTGAAATGTGACAACAATGTCTCTATGTAACAGAATTGTTACCGAGAGGAGGGTGGATTAAATGAACAATACAAACACAATTTGTGAAAGAAAATATAAATTTATGTAATAAATTATAAATGAAAAAAATACAGATGTAACACAATAATTCATGCACTCAACCCACAATTACACTCACAACCATTCACAATACATGAACAAATTAAATAACAATACAAAAGGAATCTCAGATGTAAAGGGATCTCTTGGATTATACACAGATCCAAGAATCCTTTACGAAAGTTAAATAAATGCAAGAATGATTTACGAAAAAAAAATAAACACAAACGACAAACTATCTATCGCACGATGGATTGCGATAACTAGCACGATCATATACTTGTATTGAATCAAGTTGCTAGCTTTTATTGATATCTATGTGATCACTTGAAATATTATTGCGATCTGACATAAGCATGCAAATACAACAATGTATTAAATTATATTACAATTTCAATACACCTATGTGTCTCCCCTGTATAACCGCACGATTCAGCAACAGTTGAATCGTCTCCCAGTTTCCCCGAGAACCGAGGGTTGACCAATACTATTATCGGACGTTACCCTACACGGATCCACCACAGTTATACGTTCAGACAGCATACAACATCTACCCGAACCAACGGTTCCTCACTCCCCTAGATGTCTACCCGGACGTTTTACAACTCTAAGACAGCTCCTACACTCGGACTTCTAGCTTTCCGGATATTTACACGTTACACAGATGTTGACGAACAGACAGTTCGACACACAGACAGATACTTCAATTCCGTTTGCACAAATTAACGGCACAAGCACATTCAGATATTTATACAGAGATGTTCCAGAACAAACAATAGATGTCCCACAACAAATCAAACGATATCAAAGACGTTTATCAAAAGATGGTATCAGATGTGTTAACAGCTACGGTATCAACGATGTTATTAGCAGCTACGGTATCAACGATGTTATTAGCAGCTACGGTATCAACGATGTTATTAGCAGCTACGGTACCAGAAACAATGTAACAACTATGTTAGCAGCTACGGTATCAGAGACGGTATCAACGATGTTATTAGATGCGCTATCAGTGATGAACTTCTACGGTATCAACGACGGAATCAGCTGGAATCAGACTGAATCAGACGGAATCAATGATTGTCAGATGTTATCAGATCTACGGAATCAACGATGTTATTAGATCTCCGGAATCAACCCTTTGGCTGGAGATTTGCAAGACGAGGTAATCTATCCTTCGATTAGATATTTGGGTTCCCGTAAATAATAATGAGAAATCCATCGCCTTATATACTCTCAATAGGTGAACATAAATCACATCGAGCTTGGCGTGCACCACGTACAACGAGTATTTCGGATTTCATGTAAATTACAAATTGGAACATGCAAATCGTTACACGCCACTTAATCACCCCAGGTAATGCGTGTACGACGAAATCAAGAAAATGGTGAGTTTCGTTTGCAAATCAAGAACAACAAAAATCAGTTCAAATTTTCGCCTAATTCTGTGACAATACCTCCCCCCTAAGAATAAAAATGTACACATTTTTAAAACTAACACAGAATAGAAGAAAAATAACTACTGATGATATCTTACAACATTTACACTGGTTATACTACAAACTGGATTTTATTACTGGGCAAATTCATACAAATTTCCCATCATGCCCTACTCAAGTAGTCTGCGCCTATATTTTCAACTCCCCTTATTGACATTGTCGCTCTGTCTCTTGATGTATAACTTGAGCATGTTCGCATGGAATGTTTTTACATTACCGTCCATGTCAATTTTATAGTCCATGTCACCTTTTACTTCTTTAACTTCATATGGACCTTTCCACTGGACTAATAACTTATTCGAACTCGTTGGAAGAAGCAATAGCACCTGATCTCCCACAAGAAATTTCCTATTACGCGCTCTGCGGTTGTAATACTTGGCATATCTGCGCCCCGATTTAATCAATTCGTCACGTGCCATCTGGCATGTACTCTCAAGTTTATTTCTTAGATCTAACACGTACTGGTAAGTCGTTTTTATTTCCTCGTTCGCGACATCACCAGTCCATAGTTCGCGTAGTATCCGCATCGGGCCTCGAACCGTTCTACCATACAACAGTTCAAAGGGTGAGAACCCTAAACTTTCCTGCGGTACTTCACGGTACGCGAACAGAACAGCGTTTAAATAACGGTCCCAGTCTTGCGGACGTTCCGCGCACATCTTTCTCAGCATGCTTTTCAGGGTACCATTAAACTTCTCTACCAGTCCATTGCACATCGGATGGTATGGGGTAGTGTTTAGCTGTTTGATGGATAACAGTCTACTTATTTCACCCATGAGGTCAGAGGTGAATTGGGCACCACAATCAGTGAGGATTTCCTCCGGCACCCCTACCCTACTGAAGATATCAACTAATGCTTCAGCTACCCTTTCCGTTTCAATAGTTGGTAACGCTACGGCTTCAGGGTATCTGGTTGCGTAGTCAACCAGAGTAAGTATGTACCGATTCTTTCTTTCGGTAACTGGGTGTATTGGTCCTACAATATCTACTGCCACTCTTTTAAACGGTGTATCTATTAATGGCATCTGTCCCAAGGGCACCCTTGTGACCCTTCCCTTACAGACGGTTTTCTGACATACGTCGCACGACCTACAGAACCGTGTGACATCGCCATTAACACCTGGCCAGTAGAATTCAGCGACTACCCTGCTAGTGGTCTTAGCCTTACCTAGGTGTCCTGCCATGCTTGACTCATGCGCCACCCTAAGTACTTGAGATCTATATCTCTGGGGTACGACCACTTGCCAATACTTCTTACCCTCCCGAGCGCTAAACTCCCTATGAATTAATCCGTTCTTGCGTACGAATCTCGAGCTACCCCCACGCTTGCAATGTTTAATCGCGCCGGACGTGATTTTCTCAACAATTGTTCTGATGGATTCATCATGTTCTTGCTCTTGTTTGAAATCATCACGCGAAATTCCTGAGATCGATTCAGGGACTATTAATTTATGAAACGCGGTTTTCTCTCGCCGTGTTTGCGCTCGCGTTTCGACTGCCTGGGCCAAAGGTATTTTAAAATCGGCCATGGTTGGAAGACGGGAACCTTCAACATTACCGATCGTCAGATCGTAAATAGGATTGTCCATACAAAGGGCATCAACAGTTCCCGTTAAGAAAGGTGTTTTTACTGTGATCCTTGCTACGGGAATGCGACCCATCGTCTGATCAAGTAACATACATGGGGATTCCCACCCGAGCATTTGGTTATCCTGCACGAGACTACGTTTGATCACTACGCCCGTACAACCAGTGTCACGCAATACCACGACTTCTCGACCGTTGACAAACCCTCTCGCGGTTGGTACACGCGCTTCAGGAAATAAACACGTGCCAAGCGAATGAATACAAGGTTCTACCTGTACGATGTTATCAGTTATACCTTTACTTTGTATAGCCACTGCTACCTTATGTATAAGTGCCTTTCTTTTAGGACAGTCTTTTTGAACATGACCCAATGCATTACACAAGAAACACCGCACACGCTGAAAAACTGGATTCCCAACTGACCTTTTTACCTCAGCTGATTTTACAGGCTCCCTAGGCATAGGTCTTACAGACTGGTTTCCAGACTTAAAATCTTTCAAAACCACGTTCTGGGTTCCCCCATGAGCTTCGGCAAATAAATCGGCTTGCTTAGCCATATCTTTTACGTTCGTGAAGACTTTCTCCTTCAGAAATTGATCTAATTCTCGCCCAACTGTATTAAATAATTGATCTCTGAGCAAGAAATCAGTCAACCCTTCAAACGTTTTCACCGCTTTGCCGCATTCAATCCACCGCTCAAAATAGTTCGCAATTCTGACGGTGAACTGACCAAAGGTTTCTCCCTTATCGGGCTTGCTATACCGGAACTTTTTTCGAAAACCTTGTTCAGTAAGCTCGTACCTTTTGAGAAGTGCTTCCTTTAGGGCGTCGTACTTAAACACATCGTCCCTAGGAAGTCGCGAGTATACATCCAGTGCTTTACCTTTTAATAAAGCACTCAGATGCAGCGCCCAGTCATTTTGACTCCACTTCTGGTTTTCGGCATACCGCTCAAACCGATGAAGATAACTATCTATGTTATCTTTTTCATCGTCAAAGGGAGGTAATTTGGGGCCCCTTAATTTGTTAGTGGCAGAATCGTGTTCTCTTCCAGATGTCGCTAATTCTACCTTACGCTCATGATCCCGTTGCTTTGCTTTTTCATCTAACTCTATTCGCTTTTGCTCCGCTTCCATTTCCCATCCTATCCTATCCTTTTCGGCCTGCTTCTCTAATTCTATCTTTTCCCTTTCGGCCTGCTTCTCTAATTCTATCTTTTCCCTCTCAAAGGCCCATTTCCTATCTTCGGATTCCCTTTCTAATTCCCGTTTCCTTTCATCAGATTCCCTTTCTAATTCCCTTGACCTTGCCCTTTCTTCCCTTTCCCGGGCTTGTTCTTCCTGAATAAATTTCCTCAAACTTTCACCTTCATATCCGAAATCTTTGCCTAAGGCAACCAAGTCCTTAAGGGATGACATGACAAATTGTAATATAAAAATAGATATATAACCAAACCAATACTTTAAACACGTTTATACTGGACACACGGACCTAGGTAAACTAAACAAAAATAAACTCCAACTAGAGTATTATCTTAACAGAAGGTCACGCTCAAATATAAACATTAAATGTATACCTTCACAAAAATGATTGACAGTTCACTTAATCCAACGATCCCACTTCTGACACCATTGTAACAGAATTGTTACCGAGAGGAGGGTGGATTAAATGAACAATACAAACACAATTTGTGAAAGAAAATATAAATTTATGTAATAAATTATAAATGAAAAAAATACAGATGTAACACAATAATTCATGCACTCAACCCACAATTACACTCACAACCATTCACAATACATGAACAAATTAAATAACAATACAAAAGGAATCTCAGATGTAAAGGGATCTCTTGGATTATACACAGATCCAAGAATCCTTTACGAAAGTTAAATAAATGCAAGAATGATTTACGAAAAAAAAATAAACACAAACGACAAACTATCTATCGCACGATGGATTGCGATAACTAGCACGATCATATACTTGTATTGAATCAAGTTGCTAGCTTTTATTGATATCTATGTGATCACTTGAAATATTATTGCGATCTGACATAAGCATGCAAATACAACAATGTATTAAATTATATTACAATTTCAATACACCTATGTGTCTCCCCTGTATAACCGCACGATTCAGCAACAGTTGAATCGTCTCCCAGTTTCCCCGAGAACCGAGGGTTGACCAATACTATTATCGGACGTTACCCTACACGGATCCACCACAGTTATACGTTCAGACAGCATACAACATCTACCCGAACCAACGGTTCCTCACTCCCCTAGATGTCTACCCGGACGTTTTACAACTCTAAGACAGCTCCTACACTCGGACTTCTAGCTTTCCGGATATTTACACGTTACACAGATGTTGACGAACAGACAGTTCGACACACAGACAGATACTTCAATTCCGTTTGCACAAATTAACGGCACAAGCACATTCAGATATTTATACAGAGATGTTCCAGAACAAACAATAGATGTCCCACAACAAATCAAACGATATCAAAGACGTTTATCAAAAGATGGTATCAGATGTGTTAACAGCTACGGTATCAACGATGTTATTAGCAGCTACGGTATCAACGATGTTATTAGCAGCTACGGTATCAACGATGTTATTAGCAGCTACGGTACCAGAAACAATGTAACAACTATGTTAGCAGCTACGGTATCAGAGACGGTATCAACGATGTTATTAGATGCGCTATCAGTGATGAACTTCTACGGTATCAACGACGGAATCAGCTGGAATCAGACTGAATCAGACGGAATCAATGATTGTCAGATGTTATCAGATCTACGGAATCAACGATGTTATTAGATCTCCGGAATCAACCCTTTGGCTGGAGATTTGCAAGACGAGGTAATCTATCCTTCGATTAGATATTTGGGTTCCCGTAAATAATAATGAGAAATCCATCGCCTTATATACTCTCAATAGGTGAACATAAATCACATCGAGCTTGGCGTGCACCACGTACAACGAGTATTTCGGATTTCATGTAAATTACAAATTGGAACATGCAAATCGTTACACGCCACTTAATCACCCCAGGTAATGCGTGTACGACGAAATCAAGAAAATGGTGAGTTTCGTTTGCAAATCAAGAACAACAAAAATCAGTTCAAATTTTCGCCTAATTCTGTGACACTCTACTCATACTCAAAGATGCTTGATTTTGGTTCAATATAGCAATAGCATGGTCTTCAATAATAAGACTTGATTAGACCTAATGGATGGAATTAAGCAGTGCTTAATAATTGTGGAAATCAATTCAGCTCTTCTGACACATTAGGTAATAAAAATAAATTAAAAATTAAATATTTTTTTTAAAAATTGCGTTTCCTATTGCACTGGTTTTAAATTAGGGTAGGTAGGTAGTTTTTTTTTAATGAAAAAACAACAACATTTTACCGGAATATAAATTAAATAATATTTCAAGTGCTTCAAAGTACTGGGCAAAACCGGCTCAATTAGATGTACAAATCAATTTCGGCAATGTGATTCCATGCTGTCATCTCAAATGGCTGCAGAGTTTAAAGAAAAACAAAAAAAACTGACACAACAATGAAGCAGCTGAAGTGAAGAAAATGTAAATATACAGTATCCTGTTTCCTGCAAAATATAATCTGGCAGGCAAAAAGCAAAGATAACTTGAGTGAAATTTACTCACCAATCTCCAGTACATATTATCATCTGTTGGACCATAATAATACATCAGTTCTTCTCCAATAACTATATCTCGTCTTGCAAAAAGGCAAAGGTGGGTGGTGCTTTTTCCAACTATTTTGATTGCAGTATTTGCCTGCTTTGCTGTCCTGCTATCATTCACCATTCGCCCTAGCCCATCACTATTGGTAGCATCAACGCTGCAATAAACAGGCTCATTAATACATAATGATAATGTACAACTCCCAACAGAGAAAATTAAAGGTGGTCATCTTGTACCAAAACTCAAGTACTGTTTGCTTCCTCTATCATGCCAACATTTAACGAGTACTTGGTCAAAAAGTAGATGAAATCAAGCCTGGAAGAAAATCAAAGAAAACCATATCCTAGATCTTTCTGTACCTTATCATGACAGTCTGCATATTTCTGTCTGGCAGTGGTGCAGAATTCAACATACAAGGTGGGCTCTTGTGTGCTGCACTAGAGATACCTTTCTTTTACCCTAAAAATGCATAACGAATATTTAGGGTGTACAAAATAAGTAAAACAGTTTATTCTTACCAAGAGCAAAGACTGTGACGCATTCAACTGATTCACTAAAAGTTCTGTATATGCTTGATATCATTACCATGTAAACAGACTTGGAAAAAACCCACATGAATCATGCATAGCCTATAACAGTCATAGGAATCAAGCTGTTTATCGCATTGAGAAGCATGAAAAAGGGCTTGTTGATGACATCTGCAAACGCAATGAGCTTTGTTGTACAATGTTCACCAAATAACACCACTGATACTTCAAAACATATAATTAGTTCTAAAACAGGAATAAAATTATTGATTAAAATCTTGTAGACAGCACTGGATAGGGTATATTTTTGCAGCTTGGTGGTTGGAGACAGGAAATTATTTCAGCATTGTGCTTTATTAATGCAATAATTATTTCATCTCAAATTACAAGTAAAACATCAACGGTCTTGGCTCGATTGTTCAAGACTGTGCAGGGTCAATTTATTAAAATCAGAGTGAAATTTGTCTCCCCTGTTATAACAAGATACTTTTCTTACAAATGCAACCAAAAAAGTTCTGATCTTCAACTTCAGTCATGAACATTCATCAAACCATAATGATTTGGAAGTGTTTACCCTCTAAAGGTGATCACATTTGAAGTCTTTCTCTCTCTCTTGTTTAAAGTTGTTGATCTGTCTCATGAATTGCTTTTCACTTTTCTTTGAGGCTGTCTGTCATTCTTGTGATGTCAATCTGGAGTAACATCTCCAGTGACTTTCAACTTCAAAAGACCAATTTTTACCCCAAATTTTGCTATTAACATGGGTTAAGATCCTCAACAGAAATTGGTAAATCTGAATTTCATTTGAGATGGTAACAATTACTGACTAAAGCAGTATCAGTCAACCTTATTGAATGGTATTTACATAGTTCTTGGACACTTCTCATTAGTCGTGAACTTATTTGCAGGTGCTCTACAAGTTTGCAAGTAAAAATTACCTAGATGCAATAAATAACTAGCCACTTATAAGCATCACAGTTGAGGGCTGTTCCATTAAAATATACTTGGGACCCTGGGAAGGCACTTTTTGTGCAGAGTAGTCACCCATATATGCAATTTAGAATTTTGTATTCTTTTCATATAAAAACTAAAGTAATCAGAGTACCCTGGCATATATTTGTCAAAAACCTCCTTCACTGGGTACCATGTGTATTTAAATGGAACAGACCTGACAAGTAGCTTTTACAAGTAGTATCTTTGTTCAACTTTTCCAATGACTATCAACATCTGGATATTTATTCCCCCATGTCAGTTGAAATTCTCTCTACTGTTTATCAAAGTTAGTAAATTCAGGAACACTGCTTACCACTTGCTTCTACCAATGAAGAACAGAAAACTGCCCATGCCTTCATCGTGTAATCTTCTCTCACCCTCCTTGTACGAGACCAGCTCACCTTTGTACTGGAGGAGGAACTCTCCATTTTGGAAGGGTTTCTTGGCAAAAACACCTCTACCTGTATGGGAAAAAAATACACTTTTTACAGGATGCACTGTAGCACTTTCACTTGAACATGCAGGATCCACATAGGGAGCAATTTTGGTAAAATAGTGACTCTAGGACCTTCCATATTGTTCTAATATGTCAAAAAGTAAATTAAACTTTGCCTTGGTTAGAGCAGCCATGTTAGCTCAGTTTTTTTCTTCTTTTTGTTTAATACCATGGCAGGGCTGATCAAATGAGATAGCCCGACACCAAGGACTATTTTATTTTTCTGTTGAAAAAGTGCCTGTCAGCAAATGTTAAGTCCCAGGCAAGTGCAGTTTTTCAAAAATGAAAAGCCCAATTTCACTTGCAAGATTTATGCACATCCTTTTCTTCCAGTACCACCATCTTCTTTCTGGATCAGCACTTTCCCATCTTAACTATATTCATAGCAGTGCAGTTCAGAATGGGATTCTAATTTGCGCCAATATGCTGGAATATGACTTTCTAAACAATGAAAGACAGACATCTGCACACACAGAATGGCTTTATTCACCAAAGTTCAGATAAGGCAGCTGATAATTACTGATCCGTCTGGAGTCAAATTTCTTATGAACTGCAAGTATAGTTGTTTACCAATATTGTAACCAGCCAGTTTGTGTAGCAGGAAACTTCAGGGCTTGAATTTAACCTTTACATACTCGCAAATGTGAGTTAATTGTGAAAAATGCAAGTTGAGATTTCAGGCTCTTCCATCCTTTAGCAAATGCTAAAGTTTCCAATAAAGTATCAGTCAAACTCCATTAAGAATGTAAATTCAGCAAATTCAGGTGCATAATTCCTAAACATAAAATGAAACCGGTTTTGGCATTTATTAATTTACTGCAAGATGTACAGTGTGAAGCCTACATATGTGTACCTCCTGATAATACACAGTGGAAACGGGCATACCCATTCTATTTTCAAAGGGAAGCAGGATTTCTCTTTTGCACCCAAAAATTTCATTTACTAATATGGAAATATTTCTGATCTTATCCTCATTAACAGTGCTTGTCGTTTTGCCCAAATATGCAGAGAAAGCAAAGTTCACTTCACTTTTTACCCCCTCCCCCATTTTTCAGGCCATTTTGCTTGGATATCAAGTACAATATTAACTATTGTGTCTTTCATTTGTTCAATGAACAATGTTAAACAGTTTAAACAGCTTATTTTGTGCTTCTATTCAACTCTTGTGTCAATTAAATGATTATATATGTCTGCAATTACATTTTCAACTGCAAGACTCTCACTGAAAATTCACACTTCAAGCTTGAACAAGTGGGTGAAATTCCATGCATTTGCAGTCCAGACACGAACAAACATCACTCTGTGGAGGTTTATAGGCTAATTGCCAGTAAAAGTAAAAAAAAAAGTATTTTTCGTATTTCAACATGTACAAAGAGGACGAAAGGACTTGGACCTCAATGTCACCAGATTTTGACAGTAACCTATTTTCAATGTTATTGTCTTTTGCAATAACCAAGTCGTACAGCAAGTTTACTGAATCAAGCAAACAATTTGAATACTGTCATGAAGTTTAAGTAGTATTTCTTTTGTTTTGATATTATTTGACTCTCAGAATTTGTATAAAAAAAAGGCTTTATAAGCGACTGTTGTAAACATGCAAAATTTAGACTTCTCAACATGCACTTCTACATATTTTCCCACCAATCTGCCATAATAAGGTGGGTGAGAAAAGTCACTTCACTCAAAAACTGGAGTCCAGTGAGGACCATGTTTAGATAAAATTGGTACTATGTCTCCTTTGATGACATGCTCTACTACTACAATTTTATAGGACGGCCAATTGCAGATAGTTCTTACATATTAGCCAGACTATCCCCCATAAATTAATTGGTCGTCACCAATACATTTGTGTTAATTCCTGGTTAGGCTGATTGTTTCATGGTCCAAAATTACAAACTTGGATGTGTGAATAAATCAGACTTTAGTTATAAATAAGAAAAACAATGCAGCTATACGGGTGTTTTTTGTTGTTTTGTTTTCAAAATGATAATAGAACAATAAAACATACTATTAAACTATTTGAAAAAGTATTGTAGTTCCTTCTTATTCCCGAACTTCTGGATTGCAGTATAAATAATAACAGTAACTTGTCCCCTAAAAAAAAAAAAATCTTAATCCCCAAATTCTGCAACATAGTCCAGATTATTCCACTATCTGAACAATCCTTTATCCCAGAAATATTTGTGTTTTATAAAGGAAGCAGCAGCCAGAAAAATTAAATATTGAAAAAGCGACAAACAGCAAGATAATTTAGGTACAGCCTGGTCTAAGCTATTGCAATGTATAATTTTTTTAATATTTATTTTAACAATGTACTAGACAAAATATCTTATATGAGTCTGCTAAAAGGAAAATATATTTCTTTGTCAATGGTGGAGCATAAGGGTGGCCACCATTTTTCCTGTTGGCATTCCAATCTAAGATTATTTTGATTAGTACCCTCTCAAACTGTATCAGATGTAAAAATAAAAAAGTGATATATTCTTGTAGATTAGATACAGTGAACCTAAATTTTCTTCCTGTAGGAAACTGTTTGCAACATTTACTTTCGGGATGCTTTCGTTTGGGACTAGGAATACCCAAAGCTCAGGCGCTCTGCAACAATGGCAACAGAGCATGTGCATTCTGAGGTATATGGTAGTCTTGCACCCAAGTATTTGAGGTACTTGTATTTTCAAGTATGTTGTTGCGACTCAAACGTACAGGATATGAAAATCTGAAATGTTGATTTTTGCAAGCATCTATCTTGATTTTTCTGAATTGCACCAGCGCTATAAATGTGATATACTCTACTTCAGCTACTTCTGAACTATATGGATTAACTCCTACCTTTGTATCGATTTATGAATTTGACCTCGAAGTCATCTTCATGAACTATTTCGCTACTCTGACAAATGTGTAGGGCCTTCTCTTTAGGAGAAGCTGCTTGTCTCCTTGGTCTGTCAATCTGAAAATTCAAACCAAAATACATGAACTTTTGTTCTTCTCTATATTGGTATTCTGACTATTTGTATAGAAAATATTAGCTACTATTAACTGTAAGTCACATTTGTATTTGTTGATTAAGTTGTATACTTTATGTGCCATTCAAAATTTAATCCTATGCTGCAATCTCAGACAATTTTTCACTAAAAGAATAATGTATGGCTGAAGACCAGAAATTAAAATATACAGTCCACACCTGCATAATGATCACCCACCTTAACTATAATCATTTCATCTTGAGCTAGTGTCTGATTTGCCTTTCTTTTCAGTTAAATTTGAACTTCACTGACACAGCACCTGCCTTATCCAGCTACAACAAATTTCCCCAGTGTTGACATTTGCTAAAGACATATTGTACAGTAATTACTTAATGATAAAAAATGTAACCATAACAACAGCAAAGTTTTGGAAAAGTGAAAACGGTATTGTTGATCATGGTATTATATTTTGTCTTTAAAGAAAAATTATATTAGAAAAACCATGTTATAAATATAAGAATGTATCATCTACAACTAATTTACAAATCGTTTTCAGCACCCCACAGCTCTTTTAGTGAAGGATTTTACCCAGCCTACCTTACCATTCATTCTCTAACCCTTTGAACCCGACAGGCCGGTTTACCAGCTGGTTGTAACGGTGTATATACCCGAAAGGCCGGTATACCGGCCTAGCTATCTACCGTCATAACCCAACAGGCCGGTATCCCGGCCTGTGTTATGTTATTCGCTAGATGGTCAGTGAAATATAGATCTTGCATGAATGGTACAACATGAACAAAATTTCAAGACAGTTTGTTACATAGTCATAGTAATAAAAAGCATTTTATAAGCATGTTTGAAAAGAGACAATTTGATATTTGCTGTTATATCATAGTGGATTATCATTCTAAGGCATAATATTACTTTTATTTTGCAAAATTTTACTTTTTATAAAATTGTCAAAAATTGCCGGGGAGGCTAGGGTTAATGTGCCGAAATATGGGGGAGATTAGGGTTCAAAGGGTTAATGAATTCTTTACTGAAAGTTTCTCTTTCAAAACAAATAAAACTCTACTGTACTCCTATATTCCAGTATGTTACGAACACAATACCCATATATATGTAAAATATGTTACAAGATGTCATAAATAGAATGTTCATGGAAATGACAAAGTTATTATGGTTGTAAAAATGCAGTAAAAATCATTACTTTTTCTCAACGGAAGAATTTTAGCGGCATGATTTTATAAAGAGACACTAGACAGACTTGGCCTATATAATAATTAAAATTGAACATCAAGTATTAAAACAAACTTACCTTGAAGCACTTGTCTGCACTAGTACTAGTAGACATTTTCAGGAATCTGACAAGGCAAAAATATGAAATATTCAGATAATACTTCTACTTAATTTTGTCACTTCAGTTGAGTTTGCATACCTAATATAAATTTTACCACAAAATGAATGTGAAGTTAGCAAAGAAATTTAAAACATGCTCTCAAAAAGTCCGTTTATTCAGCTGTTCTATCTTTTTGAGAAAAAGAGGTCTGTATAAGAACACACAGACCACATCGTACAATCTGAAATGCCTTGTGTTAGAATGTCAATTATGATGAAATGGTGCAAAAACCTGAAGCTGTGTGTGCATTATATTTTATGTAGTGGCTTAGCTACGAGGGGGGGGGGCAGGTTGGGCATTCGCCCCGGGCGCCGGTGGCTAGGGTTAGGCGCCTACACCCCAACATAAAAAAACAAATATCAAAAATGGGATGGCAAGGGTCAGAGGACACCCTAGTCCTACCCGTAAGACGTATCACATGTTGATCTATCAGCGTCGGGGCTTACATTGTAGGACTAAGCCTTAGGACACCCGGACTAATCCTCGCTACGCCACTGATTTTATGTGGATTAGCATCACATTTGTAACACGTTTTTTTAATAGCAAAATTTATAATGGGCATGTATGTGTTCAACACTGATTATTTCGGTAATGTAATTTATTTCGAATTTGGTTTTACATTCATTTAAAAGGAAGTTATTCACTTCAATATAACCTAAATACATCTAACTTATATTCTTTTCAAAGGTCAATATTTACATGCGCCAAATACACAGGTCAAAATCTATGTTAAAGAATATTTTTTGACGATATCGATCTAAAGGTGTGATACAATACAATCCGATTGAATGTCGTCTGCTGTAATGTCACAATCTGTGCATGTGAAACAAATGCATCCTACCGTATTTTGTGATGATTAAAAAAGACCCGCTCTTTTTTGTGTGGCTTTTTTCCGTCACAATTGTTAACAGTCGAGAGCGATAGATAAGTTGGTGCGAATCAGTAAATAATCTGGACTGGATAGACTTTAGTAAAAAGACGTCGTTATTTTCTCTCCTACACGTGGCTTGTGTGTAAGCGGCTTTGCCAGTCAAATTCCTGCGAACGAGCCAATAAGAATCCGGTGTTTAGTCCGGTGCTTGTATTGATATTTGTTTAATAATATACCTCCCATCGCTGAGTATGACAAAGACCGGGACAAATGAAGTTTGCGCGGGGCCTTCTAAAACGTACCAACGAATGGGGGTGGGGGGCACACACAAGCAAACATAAAGGGGTAAAAAATAAATATGCCACTGTGTGAAAATATTTTCCTTATGTGTGAAGCAAGTGAAAAACAATTTCCAATTCTAAACCTTGAAAATAGCAATAGATTATTGTCCTGTTAACAAAAACATCCATATTTTTGCAGTGTATGCATCTAAAGATAATTTTAAGATCTAAAATGAAATTAATAAGAATAATAAAAATACTAATTTAGTCAACCATAAAAACAACAATGATATATTATCAACTGAAATATTTTATTGTTTTGAAAGAAGAATTCAATATGTAAGGACTTTGTTCATTGTTTTAATCTTTAAATGACTGCTAAATGTTGACTGTAAATTGTATTATCTAGTATAAAGAATTGTAAAAAGATAATTAGAAATCTCAATTTGAGGAAAAATGTTTGAGAAGTTTAGTGAAACCTGGGTTAAGACTTGGGAGGAAAACAAGAAAGAAAGAAAGTAAATGAAAACATGGCACCCCAAAATTTGGATCACTTGATCACACTTATAAGCATTAATGCTGGTGAAAATTATAATGAATAAGCAAAGAAAACTTTTGCCTGTATGGTAAACAAAGAAACAAATTCTTTCAGGAAGAATATTGTAGAAATGAGTACAGGGTAATTATGTAATATCATGCACATTATAGAGCTGTACATTCAGACACAGTAAATGATACAGTTTTAAAAAAAGGTCACTGAACCACTTTTGCTACTATGTGCATTGTTAAGATACAACCCTCCTGATGGGATTTTACAGTTTCCTTTATGAAAAAACATCTACATCATCCTCTGTTCAAAGGTTTACCATCTTTTTAAAAATTTGTTCTAATAAACAGTAAGAAAAAATTAATGTAATCATCTGTTTTGTAGTTCTTACCTTTTCCCTCACAATTTAAGGAAATCACTGTATGTCCCAACCATGATTAATCCATGAAGATTTACATATTAACATGGTCTGTGTGACACAGTGTATATGGCACTTTGTTGGGATGTCCCAGCAACCCATCATCTTCCACACAGCAAATACTGAATGTGCTTTGTGTGAGATACATAAGGCTTTGTTGGGATGTCCCAACAAGTTCAACCCATCATCTTCCACACAGCAGTACTGAATGTGCTTTGTGTGAGATACATAAGGCTTTGTTGGGATGTCCCAACAACCCATCATCTTCCACACAGCAATACTGAATGTGCTTTGTGTGAGATATATAAGGCTTTGTTGGGATGTCCCAACAACCCATCATCTTCCACACAGCAGTACTGAATGTGCTTTGTGTGAGATACATAAGGCTTTGTTGGGATGTCCCAACAACCCATCATCTTCCACACAGCAGTACTGAATGTGCTTTGTGTGAGATACATAAGGCTTTGTTGGGATGTCCCAACAACCCATCATCTTACACACAGCAGTACTGAATGTGCTTTGTGTGAGATACATAAGGCTTTGTTGGGATGTCCCAACAACCCATCATCTTCCACCCAGCAATACTGAATGTGCTTTGTGTGAGATACATAAGGCTTTGTTGGGATGTCACAACAAAAGACTCAGGTTAATCATAAGCAGTAATTACAATTACCTGTAACTGAAAACAGTTGTTAGTACTCAGAAGTAATTAAGACAAATAATCCTAACTTAAATGATAACAGCCAAAAATACTTTGTGATCAAGATTACTTTCAGATCACTATATGATTATAGTTTCATGAAAACATAATACTTGGAAGCTGAACAGTGATTTTAAACTCTTTCAAACCTGAGTGATACACAAACATTCAGAAAAATAAGGAGGGTCTTGGCATCTTGTACCAAAAATGACTTAATTAATAATTCACTACAATTTATTATCTTATTGCCCTACTACCTAAAATAAAGTCCAGGGTGACATTCCTCCAAAAGCTGAAAGTCTAGCATATATAAAACTGTTGGCCTAAATTTTAAAACAGAGTCCCCTGACTAGAAACTACCAGTCATGGATGCAGGAACTCTCACTATGGAGAACTCTTTATTGTGCTTTGGATGAAAGATAATACCTAATGATACAAAGGTTTAACTAACAGAGTAATCTATACTTCATAATCATTATATCTTGTGATATCGTTCATCAACAAATTGGCACACACAATGTGCATGTGTAAAAGTAAGAAGCAATTCTTGTGATATTGATAAACCAAATGCTTGTAAATTAGGGTATATTTATGTGTGTGGTTATTTATTTTCATCCTTACAATATTAATTCACATTTTTTTTATGAAGACATTAGTATTAGTTTTAAAATATTAAGTGCACAGAAATAGATTTGTGATTTGACAAAGAAAAATAACCAAAAAAAAAAAAGAAATGGATTACAATCCTAAAGTAATGAAGTTTAATCACTTACATTGCTCCAAAAATGGTTAATTGTAATTTTAATTGTAATCCAAAATTTCAAAAGAAAAAAGTTGTTGTACACTTAATTGATTATGTATACAAGAAGCCAAGCCACAATCTGCCCAAATATCCATCAACAGTGTGTTTTTATAACTGACACAAGTGAAATACCCGGTATATAAGACTTTGTTGGGATGTTTTCATTTTTTCCTTTGAAAGCTGAAGTGCAGAATTCACCTCCTATTCTGATTCATAATTTGGCAAACTTTTCAGAAACTTATTCTTACATTCCTCTATACCTTCTTAAGTTGAAAAACTGGCACTTACATGCCTGTTTGAATTTTGAAATGCATGTCATCACTCTACACAGTGACCTCGTTAAGCATGCACTCATGGAAATAAAAATATTCCATGTCTGGTCTCAAGACAACTTTTTTCATATTAATGTTTGACAATTTTGATAATATTTTTTTACACTAAGTATATACTGCTATAAATCAATGGAGTACATTATATCATCAGCACTTTGACAATCATCATTTCAAGGCCAGTAATGTCAGAATATAAAGTAAGCGACACATTCATTATACACTATACCTCAATAGCTTCTAATGTTGAATATTCACGACGACGGCATCTGGACAGAAGGAACAAACAAAACGGACAACTTGTTTAAACGAAAAAAAGTCAAAAAGATAAAACAGTATGTTCCCGTCTCTTACTCTTCGGTAGTATTCCAATCTATGGAATGTAGAGTAGTCCTCAAATAAATCTGCACTACTCCAATATTCGAACTGTAAATATCCAACCGCCCTTGCCAACATAGTAAATAAGATTAGCTGCAGTTACAATTTGAAGAAAAATAAGCTTCGACTTCTGATTTCTCATTCATAGCGCTTACACGCCTTCCTGCGATGCTTCCGAAAAAAAGCTATTGTCGGGTAGCTCGTTACACGTTTTCCACATGTAGTTTAGGGATCACTAGACATACTGCGTACCAGACTACGGCTCTCATCACCAGACAATCGGAATGCATTGGCTATGCTAGTCTTGAACTAGGTAGTGGACTCGAGATAGCAGTAATCTAAAAATAGCTCGACTTTTGGGACATTGGACATTTTGTCAAAATTACCCGTTTTGATCAATTTGAACCATTCTAGCGGACCGTAATTATGAGGACATAGGTACGTCCCGATAAATGTATCTCAGTCCAACAGTGCTGGTAAAATAACCAATACTTGTCCCGACAGTTACGGTTCCGTGGGTGCTCTCTCTCTCTCTCTCTCTTCTCTCTCTCTCTCTCTCTCCTCTCTCTCTCTCTCTCTCATCATCGCAGCAAGAAACGATCGAAATCAATGAAAAGCAAGCCGCGTTTCCATTAAATGAAATATTTATAGATCTCGTGTAAGATCACTGATACACCATGCATATATATTGCATAGTTTTGTGTGTGCGTTTGTGTGTGAGCGCCGGTTCATACATTGAAATACTTGGAAAGCTCAGAGCATTGCAGAATATCATCTTGTTGAATATGTATTCTTTATCCTTCAAATTCTTTCGCACCGTCGTATTCGATGATCTTCAGGTAACACAAACCAATCCGGTGGCCTAGTGGTTGGAGCGTCCGCCGAAGATATGGGAGATTGTGGGTTCGATCCCGGCCGAGTCATACTAAAGACTTACAAAATGGTTCTAACAGCTGCCTCGTTTGACGCTCAGCATTAAGAGGTTAGTGTTAGGACTAGTAGGCCTTGCGTCAGGATACAGCGACTTAATGGGAGATCGTGCTACATGTCTGTTTCATGATGCCCTAGTGTTATACATCACTTTTAACTGCCTCACTGCAGACATCGTAGCGATATGACTGAATCTTTTCTAAAGCTAAGTTAAGAATCCTTATCAAAGAAACAAAACAAAATCAGGTAATACATTACTCACTCTTTTTTAAAGGGAAGGTGTGTGTGTCGGTGTCTGTCTGTGGGTGGTGAACCCATGAGGCTAACATTATGATTAAATAATAACACAAACAATATGTAAGGCAATTTTGTTTATTCGCTGAATCACGATAATTCACACCCGTAAAACATAATAAACTTATTGAGACATATTACTCTCTCTCTCTCTCTCTCTCTCTCTCTCTCTCTCTCTCTCTCTCTCTCTCTCTCTCTCTCTCTCTCTCTCTGTCTCTCTCTCTCTCTCTCTCTCTCTCTCTCTCTCTCTCTCTCTCTCTCTCTCTCTCTCTCTCTTAGAACGGTTCCCGGTTTATCATGCTCTCTGCGTTGCGCTCTGCTATATAAGTCAGGCGAACGCCGACGCCATATTGTCACCTGATCGAAACAAATGGTCTCATACGGAGAGATCTAGTATATCTAACATCTGCACATTTATTCCTTTAATATCCTCATTCTTAGTGACACAATGTGAACTCCACTAATACTTTTGATTTGAACTATAGCAGTCGTTATCTGGTGTTCAAGGTTAACCACCAGTTAGGTCATATAATAATTTTTACAAATTTTTTTACTACTAGGGAAGATGAAAGAAATGCGTACGCACAACGATAGTTTTGTTCATATTGCACATTTTATACAGCGTCATCTAAAAAATAATTTTCCAATCGATTCCTTGATAATTTTTAAATCGAAATTGATATGAGATAATGTACGATAGCCAAAATATAGCCACATATTAATACGAAAATATCACCCCTCTTTCAAGAGGGGGTGAGGGAAACAATTTTCTTGCAAATATTGCACACTTCATACTAAGTCAGCCAACATAGTCTGGTTGCGATACATTACCTGATCAATTTTACATCGATAGTGATATCTCGCTTTACACGACACCTCAGACTTACCAAGCATTAGGATTGAAATAGCAACCCTATTCGAGGGCGGAGCCCTGACTTGCCGAGTGGCCTAAAGCGCTCACCGCTACGGATCATTGCCATCTCACCTCTGTCTGCAGAGGTTCGAGTCTCAGATGCAGCTAATGTGGTTACGTGAGAAGGTTGCCAGTAGCTGCTCGTGGATCGGTGGTTCTTGCTGGCGTTTTCCGAGTTCTACCCTCCAATTTTATAGTGGCCGCCATGTATAACCCATCTTGTGCTGGAAAATGGCGTTAAACTCTATAACAATCACAATAATAATAACAACAACAACAACAAGATCAACCCTATCCAACGAGGGGATGAATGTAACGATATTTGATTTAATATTGTGCATTCATACTTCACCATGTAATGTCCAATATATATTCCATTTGCAATCAATTCCTTGATCCTTTATACATCAGAATTGATTGAAGGCGACACATGAAAAATTTTGTTTGCCAGATATTAAGACAAATGCTATCTCTTTTATGAAGTTAGCGGAAAGCGGCATGGAGTGGGTTTTCTGGGTACCCTATGTGTTGTATAGTTGAACCCTATTTCTAGAGGGGGTGAATATGACGATATTTGGTTCAATATCGAACACTCCGACTGCATCATTTAACAAACATCGATTGCAATTAATCTCGTGATACTTTTCACTTCCGAAATTGACGTAACGGACAGACGATAGCATTCATTTGCTGAAGATATAAGACAAAAATACCATCTCTTATATATAAAAGAGCAGTGGGATAACACTATTTTGTGAAATAAATGTTTCGTAGATTACATCATTTGAAACTTAGATCTGTAATTGACTCCTTGATCAAGTGTTCATCACCTCATATTATTAAAATTTATCAAGGAATCGATTGGAGAAGGAATCTCTGCGATGACCTGTGTAAAATGTGCAATATTATAAAAATACCGTTGTGTGTACCCTTTTCTTTCATCTTCGCCGACTAGCAAAAATATTTGTAAAACTTAGTATTCTATGACAAATTGGTGGTTAATCTTGTACATAATATAACTACCGTTATAGTTCATAGCAAAAGTGTTAGTAAAGTTAATATTGTGTCATTAAGAACAAGACTATTAAAGAAAAAAATGTGCCACGGTTAGATTAACTCAGTCTCTCCGTATAATGCCATTTATTTTTTTTGTTTTGATCATGTGACAATATGGCATCGGCGTTCGCCTGACTTAGTATAGCAGAGTGCAACGAAGGTATCTTATTTAGCAGGGAACCAGACTCTCTCTCTCTCTCTCTCTCTCTCTCTCTCTCTCTCTCTCTCTCTCTCTCTCTCTCTCTCTCTCTCTCTCTCTCTCTCTCTCTCTCTCTCATGCACAAATAAAATTATTATGATCAATATTCAGTGGCAGGTCCATTGCTGGCCACAAGAATGTAAGAGTCCCTGAGATCATACCATTATTCGTAATGCTTTGACTAGAATAAAAATAATGAATTTGCATGTATATACAATATTTACATTTTTGTTATAAAATACCCGACAATTTAATTGTTATTAGGCTAGTTGCGTCGGCAGCTTTTCTTTAAAACAAGTCGGGGTTCATTGCTCACACACTTTACGGGGAAAAACCCGATTTCTTTCTTATTGAAAGGAACGTTTCTCTTATAAAAACCGAGTGCCATTCCAAGTTCATTGGCATCCGTCAGTTGATCGATCACCATCCCTGTGGATAAAATGTTGATACATTAGTACATTCTGTGTCAGCGAGTAATTGTTAAAAGTATGTAGCAGCAACAGGTTTCACTTGTATTTTTATTTGTATTGTTCCTCCTATATCTACAGTAAGTGGAAATGAGATTTATGTATATTTCGTTATTATGAGGAGATTTAAATCATTGATTAAAAGTATTAATAGTACTAGCTGAAAATAAAGATAACCCCATTTCATTTTTCCTGCTTTTATCCCGCTGGGTAATATACAGATACAACTCAGTCACATATATTTGCCGAGATTTGTAGAATTTTATCTCGTGATCAAAAAAGATAAAATTAATGAAGATACAGAAAGAAAATCTACTACTTTTCAGATTGTACTAAATAGTGTTATCTCTTTCAAATAAAGAAAAAACCACCAGCACCAATAACAATAATATCCTGAGAAAAGGGCAATATATTGCAAGAGTTTAGAATATGTTTTT